>CM076578.1:1685797928-1686298760 GCA_034641835.2 Pinus albicaulis
GTATACATGCAGAACTAAACCGGATAGCTTCATGTAAATTATTATTTGTTAGAAATACTTATCATGATGATTGAAACAGTAGTGTACAAGCTGCTATATTTTCAATTATTTTATACACTAGCAATATTACTCTTCTCTATTACTAGATTAAATTACTCACAGAATAAAATCACTGTGATGATTCTTTCCAATAAAATACGGATATAAAAGAATGTAGGAGTTTCTAGAAAACCATAGCAATATTTCAAGAAAATAGAATTGAATATCAGAAAAACAGAAAAGTGAAGTTAATCATATATTTTAGCTTATATGTACTTTCAATACTATCTTAAAAAAAAAAAAAACAGAGTATTATATATTGAAAAAAGAAAACATTTACTGTTCCAAATCCTAGTCATTATAAAGATATATTACACTATGCTAATAATTCTACTAAGGGATAAGAATGACTAAATAGTAATGTTTACAAATATTTCAAAGCTACAATATTGTTATAGTTAACTATGTAATGGTAGAAACCAACATTATTAGTGGAAGACTTCTAGGTGAAGGGTTAGCGTAAATAAACCAATCCCTAACATAGTTGGCCTTCACATATATACATTAGAAAATACATGGACATCAACAAGAATGGTCGTCGAGACACCTTGGAGAAAACAAAGAAAGAAATTATAACGTGTTTCATACAAAATAAACATATTCATATCATGCATATTAATCTTTTATGCATATCTGAGCAACATTAATCTAGGGTTTATCCAAGTAAAGATTTACCTGAAATAACTTTGTAAATGTGAGCCGTAGAAAACAGCAGAGAAGGTAAGTCATATTCGGCTTTGAAAACAAATAGACAAACCAATAAATGCATCAAAGTACACTGTCAAACTTCAATAAAATTACATACAGATTCTATTTAACGAATTTATATGTCCAGAAGGATGAAAACAGAGCTAAATTGTAGCCCCTCTTTTGTTCTAAAAACATTCGGGATAAACCCAGAACCTCCACTCTGTAGTATCAATCCGAGAATTATTACAGACCAAAAACCATTTTAAAAATAGTTACAGTCCCATAGCTTATTGTCCATTTAGTTCCAATAGAAAAACATTATAGCAATGTCCCTGTAAGGAACCATAAATTTTCTGAAAGGATTACTCACTGATCAAGACCAATCAACAGAGCTTGTGTGCATAATGCATCGTAGGGGCTGATTGGGCAAGGCAGTGAAACCCTTGAACATACCTGCTAAAATCCTGAGTGGGATAAGTGGATTGTTGAACCTTGCAACCAAAAATCTTTCTGCAAAACAGAACAATTGATACAAGGCTTCAAAAGCCTTACCTGCCAAAACAAATCAAACCGAAATGATTAGAATACATCATGGTTACATAGTTTTGAACTTGAAGAAATGATAAACCCTATTTTTTCAATCATTTTACCTGAAGAGAGCACCAAAGAAAACTGGTGGCTATTAACCTCATGAGCTTGTATCAGAGAGTAGAAAATGGGATAAGCTATCCATATCATTTTAGCATCCAACCAAGTTAAACGAGTAATACAGCAACAGAGGCTTTGGCCATCGAAACAAATAATACAAGGGTAAAATAGGTAACCTGAAGACATAGCTGATGTGGCGACCGGGTGAAACAGAGCATGGTGGGAAAACTTCCTTAGTCAACCTGTTTATAAGAGGAAAACCTCTTGCAATTTCTAAATCGGCCTCGGCGCTGCCATGGGAAACCAAGTCAAACTTTGAAACAAAGAATCAACATAATGGTGGAGAAAACCCCAATGAACCAGCACTTCGCCGAAGGAAAATGACATGCAGAATAGCCAAGTGCATGGAGATAGGTCTTGGTAGGATTTCTAAGGCCCAGTTCCTACCTCAGCCAGTTGTCATCGATCGAAATGCATTCAATCAGTGGCGTAGAACGAGTGTATCAACCTCATGATCATCGCATGCTGTATACACCGCACAGATGTCACATAGAATTCTGGATGCGTATCAATGTGCATAAATGCCAGTACTAAACGGCTAAGTTCGCATTAAAATGAAATGACAAGTGTGGCGGAGGAGCATTAAATCTATATGGCTCGATAAAATTATTCCAATGTTTTGTGTTGACATATATATATATATATATATATATATA
Organism: Pinus albicaulis; assembly: GCA_034641835.2. Lineage (NCBI taxonomy): Eukaryota > Viridiplantae > Streptophyta > Pinopsida > Pinales > Pinaceae > Pinus > Pinus albicaulis. The sequence goes on from CM076578.1 coordinate 1,685,800,082, forward strand.
TATATATATATTTCTATTATGCTTCGATAAACATATTCTGAAGTTTTGTGTTGATTGACATATATATATTTCTATTGATTAATATACATATATAAGAACCATAGAAACACAAAATCAACACATTGCTGAACGATTATATGAAGACATATGTTATATTAGATTTGCAAGCATATATTATATGGCTACATGGCATAGTTTGAATAATTACTATATGATAAGTTATGAAGGATAATTTTTTTTTTTTTTTAATGAGGTTTGTGATGGTTGTGATAGTAATTTTGTTAGTTGACTTGTGTATTTATTAAAATAAAAATTATGTGTAATTTTGTTAGTTGACATGTGTATTTATTAAAATAAAAATGATGTGTTGTTTTTTTAGTTGACACGTGTATTTATTAAAATAAAAATAAAATGTTTTCTAAATAGAAATGCAATGTAAGTTATAATAAAAAAAAAATGAATATGTTAAGGATGTAATATATGTAAATAATTTTGAGTAAAAAAAATGTAAGATGTTTAAACTTTATATTTTATAAAATATTTCAATATGGGATTTAAATAAATTATTTGAAGATCTATGTTAACTAATTTATGTCAATAAAAACTTATGTTAACTAATTGATACTATGATTAAAAAATTTAAATCAAACGTTCAAACAAGTTTGGAGTTGTGATCCATGAAAAGTTCAACCAGCTAGAAGTTTCAAGTAAAAAATATTATAACTTATATGTATATTAATTTTTTAAAACCCTTATATTAAATTATAAATCTAGGGTCATGATTGTGATCCACTAAAAAATAAACCAGCAGTAAAGTAAAAAGCACTATAACCTATTAAATAAGATTCAAAAGATTCCACGAGTCACATGTTTCAAATGCATACCACTTTACTCTTTTTTCCTGTTTTAACCATCCACTTATTAAACATAACCTTTCTCATTTTTTCACAAGTGTTACCATTTTTAAGATTCGAATGAATTTTTGTTACCCATTTTTTCAGATTTAAATATTATATAATTTCCTGTTTTTGTCATCAAATTTGTACACGGTTTCCAACCAAATGGAAATGATTTTTGGAAAACCTAAAAAGATTTTTCTTTCTAATGGGTGCATTAAAAATAACCTATCTCAGTTTTTACACAGGTGTTATTGGAAGATTCAAACAAATCTTCAGAGCTCATTTTTCCCGAATTATAAAAGCACTCCATAAATATCTCATGCTTTTCTTTTAAAGGTAGATTTTTTTTTCCTTATGAGAAAAATATCACTTATCCATAGTTTCCAAAACTATTACTCATTATTTCTAGAACTCATAAAAGATACCAACTTGGAAATATAATTTATTTCTATAGAATAATATAAATTATTCTAAATAAAATAATTAAGAAATAATTCTTCCAATATTCTTATAATTAAAAATTACAAGAATATTCTTCATGTAATATCAATATAATAATTAATAATATTTAATTATTTAACAACCCGCATTTTACGAGAGTTTTTTATGGTGACATAACAAGCGAGGGATATTACATTTGAAATTCAAGACCCTAATAGCATTGTTGTAATATCTTTATTCCCAGCATTGATTTATTCTTCTACTCTACTCCACCCTAAGGAGAAAAAGACTCCCTTTTAAGTATAGGAGTACTTCCAATGCATCCATGTGCACAATAAAATGACAATCTTACTCATGTTCAAATTTGAAAAGCATATTTGACAAAATCCCTCAACATGAGGAACCCATTGTGTTAATTGATGTCATGCTACAATATGCCAAATGATAAAGGAGGAGTGGATAATCATAGTCATCTAAAACCAAGATTCTATTGGATCCATATACGCTTGGTCATTTGATTCATGGGAAACATCTGGTGCATCATGCAAAGCCTCCACACTTCTTCGTTTATCCTTTAGAGTGCATGCTAAATTAGATGGATGTTCTTTAATCTCTGCTTCTGATGTCTTCTCCTCATCAAGCATGATGAATAGCTTCTTGGTTTCCCTAGGAAGATATTCTGGTTCTTCATGAATCTCTTCTTCTAGAGGAGTAGACGTTTCTTTGATTGATGCCAAAATGTGCTCTTTCTATGAAGCATAGACCCTATATTCTGCTAAAATTTGAGATAGATCTTAAGGTAGCATCAAACTACCTGGAATTTTCTGCTAGCTAGAAACGTTGGTCAGTACCTGGATTGAGAGCAGGGGGTTCTTTTAGTACCTAAAAAATAGAAACATACTAAATAAAAATATCAATTGCAGTTAAAGGAAAAAACCAAGATTGTAAACTAAGAAAATAAAACTTGCAAAAATGAATTAAATAATCTCAATTGCAGTAAAGAAAAAAATCAAACATCACAATTTTCATTAAAGGAAATTTAAATTCTTGTAAAGGAAACAAATCAGACATCACAATTTGCAGTAAAAGAAATCACTCATTTGCAGTAAAGAAAATCTGGCTTCTGAGCTCTCTGGAAATATTTTCCATTATTCTTCAGCAAGTAAGGGGAATCTCATTAATATAGAAATTCAATTTTGAAGGAAAGGGGAAAATAAAGACAAATCGTGAGGCCTTATGGTACAATGCCTCCCCGACAATGATGCCAAAATGTTGGATGGTATCAATTATAGATTTGTACCAACATTTAAATTTTCAATCCAAGTTGGTAGACTTAGAGGTGCAACACAATAAATTCTAGAATACGACTGCAGGGATTATTCAAATAAATATCAAGATTTTGCAAGAAATTCAAATGACATCATTCAACAAAAAGGAACAAGACTCTTTAAAAACACACTCCGGGAATCTACTTCTAGCTCCTCTTCTAGGTTGAGTTGACTCCTACATAAATTCTTCCTCAATTTTCGAGGGGACAAGGGAATGTAGGCCCCATTCAAAAGAATGAAATTCAAAAATGAAAAACCTCTTAAGGAATTACTACTATGTTGTAGAGATGAAAAACATGATATTAAACTAGAAATCAAAAGGAAACTTCATTTAAAGAGAATCAAGATGATAATGCACTTATTCTATTAAAGATAGTTAAGTACTTAGCTATAAGAAAAATATGAAATAATAAAAAATAGGATAAATACATCTCTCGTTGGTTAATGGTTACCCCTATTGTATTAAATATTTCCTCAAAATAATATATATGATGTGTGCAACATTTAATTATAATGAAGAATTCTGTGAGCGCTTCATTAATAAGATTCACATCCTCTCCTTATGATGATCTTGGCATTTCTAGAGATAAATGTTGTACAATTTACATGACTCGATTTCATATAATAACTAAATGGAACTCACGAACACATGTGAAGTTCAGTTGACTATAATTCTTATTCAGCAGTTGTTTCACCACTGCATCCTAAGAAAATACTTCGTTATGCAACAATGGAATGAGGCAAGTATCTAATCTAGTAATAAAAGGAATGAGAGATGAAGTAGTAAAGAAATAATTTTCTACAAGATAGACAACTTTAGGGCCTAATTACAACGAAGGAAAAAAAATATCAATGAAAGTAGGATCTCCAACAATATTAGGCTCATAATTGGTAAAAGTCTCAAAACCACCTAAATACTCTTCAACCACGCCCTTGATTCTCTCAACCTACAAATGAGAAAAATAGAGAATTGGTATGAGGTGGTTTCTCACCTAAAAATAAATTTCCCTCATTACATTAAATGAATAGTATGTGAGACAAATTTTCTCTAACAAGTATTTATCATTTATATCAATAATGCATGGGTTTAATAAGGGCTCATAAAATTCATAATTAAATGCATGAGCATCTCATGAAAAGCATAATTTCACCTACTTAGGTACTTTGTCACCAATTTCAAATTAACATGGCACAAAGCTCTTTCACGTGCGAAGATCCTTTCATATCAGATCTCCCCACAAATAATATTTTGGTCTCCAAAACTATCAGCTTCAATCCATCACCAACTAGATGAAAATGTCCTGGAAAGGCAAATGCCCACATGACTCCTTCACCTGACGTACTTCGGAATCGGAACGCAATGCCAACACCTGCAACTGTTGCAACACAGATGTCTGAAAAGGCACATCCCTTGAAGACTCCTTCACCCAACGTACTTCAGAATCAAGATGAAAAGCCAACACCTGCAATTGTTGCAATGCAAATGCCTGGAAAGACACATCCCTTCAAGACTCCTTCACTCAACGTACTTTGGAATCATGATGTAAAGTCAACATCTGCCTAAAGTTGCAATGCAAATGTCTTAAAAGGCACATCCCTTCAAGATTCCTTCAGCTCGGTCCTTCAAAATCGAAATGAAAAAGGCCACATCTGCTGAACGCTACAAGCTATAGCTGATAATACATGTTTACATCTTTTCAAACACTTGCCAAGAGTTCATTGCTCGAGTTTACATGCCAAAATGGCTTAGGAAAATCACCTCAGTAAACTTTATTTCAAAGAAGCGAACAAGGCTTAATGCGCAGAAATACACATCTCACTCTCCCTCACATAAGAGCGGCTAAAAAAGGCCTCTTACAATGATTCATAATCATATTTTACATAATTAATTTCATGGAAACTATGGCCTTCTACATGGCATTCACCAATTTACATGCCAACTTTTTTAGATGCCAAAATATGATGGCAACTAGGGCCCTTTTGCATGGCAATTAAAAAGAAATTTATTGTTCCAAATTAGTACACAAAGGAAAAGTACATGTTTTTCAAACCCCCTTTTATATGATGTGTACATTAACAAAGAGAACTAATGGTGGAAAAATGAAAATTCCACTGTTTTACATGATATGTGTTGAATAACATATGAACTTGCAACGTGAAAATAAGTCAAATCCTCCATTACAAAACATGTGCATCATAAAAGTGCCCCCCCTTGAATTTCTAGGTATAGGGAAAATAATGGGAATATGGTATGGGTTTAAAAAACTAAAATAAACAAAACCCACCATAATTAGGCCATGAGCCATAGCATAGGGTGTCCAAAATAATTTACGACTGGCATCAGGGGGTGCCAATCCAACAATGTCATGAACGTTTTTGTTCTTTGGATTCACAACCTTAAAAACATGATATATATTACACCATAGAAAATTAAAAATAGAAAGGCCATAATTCAATGATCTATAGCCACCTTTCTATTAATCTCCTTCACCAGCTGAGTAGCCTTTTTGATCAAAAACTGAATAGTATCTAGTTCGTCGACAATCCTTCCCATTTGCATTAAACTGTATTTTTAAGAATAGTTTCAAGAGAGTTTAATGTACCTCCGATGGAATTTCACATGGGTGGCAGAATCCCTATATCCCAACCAAGAAGGCCTTGAAACCCCACACTGGCGAAGCCTATAAATGAAAAGCAACATTTACTGATGAAGAAAGCTCCTTTTCAAATTGACAACACCTCTCTAGATGGGTTGTTTTTTTATAGCTAGATTCCTCTTGTGGCAAGACTTCTACTAGTTCTTGATTAATCAATTATAAAGACTGTCATATCCAAGACTCCAAGTATGTAGCTGCAACAAAAGAAGAAGAAAAATTTCTTCACCTCCAACTGTAAGACCAACCATTTTGTATTTCTTCTAGAGCGCTTACTAAATTTCTTTTTCGGATTAATTTTCATTAGCGAGCCAAATTTGGCCGAGACTAAAATAAGCATCAGGACAAACCACTCTTACTTGTTCTAAGTGATTTCCATCCCGAATTTCCTTTCGATCTATATGATCTTTGGTTTTTGCTCCAGATCTTACAACAACAAGTACACATATGCGAGGATCGCCATGAGATGCAAGCCATGGCTCCACCATGGAACCTCCAAAGGAATCCATAATATCTCGAAACCAATTTTTTCTGCGAACATCTACCCCATCATGCAAAACTCCCATCGATATACATTCAAGAGATTTACTGCACTTGGCAAGGTTAGCCTTCTTCCCCAACCAACAGAGAGCCTCAAACCCATCATCAAATTTAATCATATAATAGTTCTCAGGGGAAATCTGAAAGCTTACCACTATCATTGTAGCATTATTCATATCCCCGTCGGGATGTCGAATATATATTTTATAAGTATGGAATTATTGTCAAAATTGACCAATGTGCAAACACAGTCAAAAGAGGTCATGAGAGCCTACTCCTTTGCATCCAAAACTCACCAGTTGCCAAACCCCTATGGCTTGAGCCTCTGCAAGACTGCACTTACACCTTGGTCTTTGCAACTCCTATTCAAATCCAACGATTACACAGGGGAAGATTGTGCCATATATTTCGTGGAACCGTTCCATGATTTTATCACCCGAATGTCGATTTTGTGGCACCAAATCTAGCGTGATCAGTTCAGAATCAGTATTAAATTTTTCATAAAATACTGGTTCAAAATCTGATAACCTCTTAATTCGGTAAAAAAATATACCCTTAGGGATGAATCATAACTTCCATATTCGACCACAAGAAATGGAATGAAATTGTTAATTCAAAGTCTGAACGTGAAACAAGTTTCCGTGAGGAGATGAGAAACATGTGAAACCTTCCAATCTATCATTATACTCATCTCATGTTCAAATCCATGAGAACTAGATCTACTCTAATAGTCGACTAGATTTTCCAACAATAGACTCTGCACAACTTACGAGGCCTAAATGAAAGATAAGATCATTCACATATTCTCTATCAATCTTTAGGATTTGATACTTTAGAAAGCTACAACTCAATAGCTAGATGTTAGTGTCCCATGATTTGTTAGATTCGTGAGATAAAATGCATAGGGTAACATCATACCAGTCTTTGGAGTCCTAGGACCTAGTCTTCCTGGACTCAGAGAGGGATCTCTCTATTTGTGCAAAGGATGTGAACTTGTTTTCTTCTAGGGTTTTTATTTTAGGCTAGTTGTTACGTGTAGGGTTTTTTTGTTTGTTTTGGTTGGGTAAGATAATCAAGTAGAATAGATCGAGTGAGGAAATCTTCAAATAATTGGGCTATGGAGCCAATAAAGTCATGGACAGTTTCAATGATGAACCAAGGTGGATCACAGGGAAAATCTAGCATGGTTAGATGGATCCTCAAGGTTTTTATCAAGTCAAATGAACATCAAGTTTGTGAAACAAAGTAGGGCAAAGGGAAATCAAGAGTCCTTTGTCATTTACTTAAAAGAAGGAGGACTTCAACATTATTTAGCATGAAGAAGAAATCAATAGACAGGGCACACCAATAACTCTTTGATTCAACCTAAGAAGATTAGCATTTCAGACATACAATCCAATGAAATATAGAATGTGAGAAACTCATTTAACTTCTAGTGATTTCACCTTCAAGGTTAGAAAAAATTCAAGATACACATATAAATTTAATGAAAGAAGAGGGAATTCCTAAACATCATTGATCATAGCTATGAAGATCTCCAAAACAATTATTCAAGCATGGAAAAAGGGCATGATCGAAACATAGCCTCTTCGGAAAACCTAGACAATGGTACTTTGGAGAGAGACCTCCAGAAAATTTTTTAGAGACATCAAACAAGCAGGGCTAACCATAAATCATATTTGATACCGAATGTATTAAAAAATTCATGAAATAAACAAGCTTGGGGGGTCTAGAGAGTAATTTATAATTCTCTAAAGGGCCCAGCAGATGAAAACATATAGGCAATGAAGAAGAAACAGAGCTAAGGTGCCTTTGAAAACATTTCTTAGTCTAAAACATTTGTCCTACTGCAATTTGGAAGGATGAAACACAATGATACATAATAAAACAATAACTTAATAGAAGCACATCAACATTAACGAAGCTCAGGGATCCTGAAACCAGCCCTCTCCTTCATTAATCAAGACAAGCCATTCACAAACTCCACAACACCAATTTCTTCTCCAATCTCCAAAAAAACTATGTATTGCTCCAAAGAGTCATCAAAAGCCAACCTCTTATAATGAAGCCCTCATGCTTTATTTATTTATCAAAGGAGGGCAAAAACGCTAGATAGGGTTGGAAAATGTCAAAATCACCATAAATGTCATAAATTCCCAAGAGACCATGCAAGGCCCAAGACACAAAATATCCCAGGAGATAAATGACACAATAACCTTTAGCAGCTAATTTTAGAGTGATTTGCCTCAAAAAACATTAAAATTTCATTTTTCAATTAATGAGTGTGTTTTGTTTAATTTTGGCCAAAAACACACAGTGAGCTCTAAAAGCGCAGCGCCTTCATAGGTATAAAATGGGTCCACTTGCAGCCAATTTTTGGTGACCTTCCCAATGTCAGAAATTTCTCTGTGATAACCCGATGGAAAGCTTGTTAAGTCTGAATTCCAAATACACCTTTTTTTTATGATTGAGTTCATGTAACCTGTCCAAAAATCCAAATTTACAAAAATTCTATAAGTGCAGCGCCAACACACATAGAAAATGGGTCGACTTGCAGCTAAGTTTTGGTGACCTTCCTAATGTCGGAATTCGCTCTATGATGGCCTGTTGGACATCTTGCTGAGTATAATTTCCAAATATACCTTTGTTTTATTTATTGAGCTTCATTTACCTATCTAAAAGACAAAATTACAAAAACTGCTCTAAGCGTAGTGCCAAGCACAGGCAGAAAATAGGAGCAATTGCAGCCAAGTTTTGGTGACCTTCCCGATGTCGGAATTTTCTCCGTGATGGCCCGTTGGAAAGATTTTTGAGTCTAATTTCAAAATATACATTTTATTTTCTAATTGAGCTCCTATAATATATCCAAAATTCCAAAACTTATATAAGTGCAGTGCTAAGCCTGAAAATGAGGCAGAAAGGTGAAAAATGAGGTGTTTTCTGGCCTTTTGAGTAAAAAATGCTCCAAAATTTCTAAAATTTTGTGAGCATACTAGAATAGGCATGACGATTCAAAAAATACAAAGTTATCCCTTTGAGGATGTCTTTGGAAATAGCATAGTGCCAGGGGTGCTGCGCTTATAAGCCTCAAAATTTGCAAAAAAAGAAAAATTTGTCAAAATTCTCCCAAAATTGGTGGACACCTCCTTTATGGGGTTTGAGAAGCCTATAGAAAATCTTGAGGCAAGATTATAAGGTTTACTTGGTAGTTTTCCTCTCTGAGTGCATGTAGCTTGGCAAGGTCTCTCTTGATTTTAGCCTTTGCAATTTGATTTTGCAATGCATAGTGCTTGGTTATCTTCTTTTGGAGGCTAAGGTCCCTCTTTGCCTTTGTCTTTGCTTTTACCCTTGCCTTTATATTTTATTTTTTCCTTTTCCTTTATCTTGCTTTTATCCTTGCCTTTATCTTTGTTTTTTTTTCCTTTGTCCTAATAGGAGTAGAAGTCATGGCCCCTTGCCTTTTAGAGGTAGCAAACACATGTCTTGATACTCTTTGGTATGCCAATGGAAAAGGTTCAATTTGGCTCATTATGGTGTCCTCCTCATGGCTGTCATCACTGGTTCCTAGGTCTTCTTTTTTATCACCTAGATAGCTGCTCACCACTTTAGCTTCATCATTAGCCTCATTGTTGGCTTCTTCACTGATTTGTGCACCCTCATCTTGTCTTTCATTGTAGCTGCCTTCATCATTATTGCTGTGACCTTCATCTTGGCTACCATTTTCTAGAATTTCTTTACTATCTTCATGACTGTCATGACTGTTGTCATGACAGTCATGACTATCTTCAGCCTCTTCTTCATTTTTTTCATAGTCATCATCTCCATTTGGGCTGCTATATTCATCTTTTCCTTCATCTCTGTTTTGACTAAGAGCCTAATTGTTTTGGTTGTCTCTAAGGCTCTTAGTTTCTTCTTCATTTTTTGCATAGTCATCATCTCCATTTGGGCTTCTATCTTCATTTTTTCCTTCATCTCTATTTTGACTAAGAACCTCATTGTTTTGATTGTCTCTAGGGCTCTTATTTCCTTCTTCATTTTCTTTAGGATCATCCTCTGTTTATTGGTTACCTATCTCCTTTGTGCACATTTTGTCCTTCTCATCCTCATCCTCATCATTCTCAATGTGATTGTTGCTTTCTTCATCACTTAACTCTTTTTCATCATCAACCTCCATGTCTTCTGCCTCATCTCTGATTCCTTGATTCTGATCTCTAAGAGCCTCACTGTTTTAATGAATTCTAGGCTCATTTTCACCATCATCACCCTCTTCTTCATAATAACTCTCATGCTCACTACCACTTCTTTCTTCATTTGATGCATTGGGAGAAGATGGGGAAGGGAGGTTTTCTTGTAAGTGAATGAGATGGAGGTCTGGGTTAATGGCTGATTTCCTTTTGATCTTTGATGAAGGTTGAACTTGAGCTAACTGTACTTACCCTAATTGACACCTTTTTTACTGATATTTTTTGCTTGGAGGTCAAAGAGAGTGCTTGTCATGAGGGCTTAGGGTTTCTTGCCACTAGGGTTTGATTAACTTCCTTTAATCATAAATTCATGAATTTCACTTGAGGAGGAGTAAAAATATCCACTTACCACTTTATACTTCTTTGTAGGTCCTTGGATGTAGCTTGGAGGGGTATTTTTGTCTTCTTGACAATTTTGGCAAGTGAAAGAGCATTTATGGCCTAGGAGCAGTGGCTAAACGCACTGTTGTGTTGTTTCTGCCATAAGCGCAATGCCTAAATGTCTTCAGGTCACTTTTTCCATAAGTACAGTGCCCGAAATTATTGTCAGGTTCCTTTCTGCCATAAGGGTAGCGTCAACCTCTGAAAGTGCAAGCAGGTCAAATTTGCACAAGAAATTCCTCCATAAGCATAGCGCCTGACCCTCTACACGTATCGGCTTTTGCAAAGGGGTTTTGGAGGCTTTTCCTATGTCCAAATTTGGCCCATGATAGCTTGTTGGAAAGCTTATCCTATCTACTCTCCAAATATAACTTTTTTTCTCTACTTTTAGTTGATTTGATCTATTAAAATTTGATTCTTGTAAAATTCATCAAAAAAGTGATAAATGATGGTGCAGAAATGCAGAGTGATGGTGCAGAAATGCAGAGTGTTGGTGCAAACAACTTTTGGAGGCCTTCCTCAACTCCAAATTGAGCTCATAATAGCTCATTGGAAATATATTCAAGTATTTTTATCATTTGAGTCATAAATAAAGTCATTTTGACACTCCAACTATGATAAACCCCGATTTTCCCAAGGTCACTCCAGAAGTGCAGAAATTCTCTCGTGACACCTATATTTTTGGCATTGCTCCAAAAATATGATACCTATGGAAAACATGAAGGAGGGTTTTATTCTTGAACCTATGGTGGATGAAAACCTCTCTCACATTTTCCAAATTCATCTATTTTTGGTCAAAAACATAGTTTTAAGAAAAACTCGCCCTAGGCGTGGAAAATGATTTGTCCTTTGGAAAGAATTCTTGGAAAATGATGGAGGCATGATATTTATGAGTTGGTATGGATTTATACTTGTTGATATAACATATCATGTGGATCCTTTTCTCCTATGCCTCTTTTCCATAGAAAACCCTAGCTTAGTTGGAAGAGGAATTTAGGGTTTGGTGTAGGCAAAACATGGGACTTTAGGACTGCCTTGTAGAGGGAGGGGAATGAAGGGGTTAAGGGTTATATAAATTATTGGGGAAATTTTAGGGGTAGGGATAGATTTTAGAGAGTACGGGAAAGTGGAATTTGAAGTATTGAGTGAGGGAAAGGAGTCCGAAAAAGTATTAAATTGTAGCAATAGGCTAGGTTTCATAGAAACATGATAATTTTGAGGGATAAGAGTGATGGGGAGTGTTTATGAAGGTATATTAAGGATAGGAGGAGGTGGGGCAAAGGAAAAAAATAGTGCTAAGGTTAGGTAGGAAAATAGGATACAGATGAGTGGCCTAAGCGCATGAGGGGTCTCTTAAGAATGACAGCTTAACCATGGAATGGCAAAATAATGGAATAGTGAAAATTTTGGTTTGACGATAATGAAGGTAGTGGGATTTCTAAAACTCACAATATTCATGATTTTTTTTTTGAAATCTAGGATTAACATTAGTCATCTATAAATGGAAAAAAGTTATTGATGACTAATGGTGGCTCCACTTGGGGAGGGAAGCTCCTTTTCAGGAGGTGTCCAGAACTTCAGATAACAGCTCTCTGAGTTTATGAAGACCAGTGTCTCATCCATTTGGAAAATTTTTCTTCTTCCATTGGAAGATGTTTCTCCTGAAGATATGATCTTAAGAATCTATATGACATGCTTGCTTCAGCCTCATTTCTACCTACCCATCATACTTTGCCTAACATTTTTTTCTTCCTTTGGTGCACTTAGACTGGCAAACCCTTGACATTATTTTCTTTTGAAAGAAAAAAAAAACTATCTACTTGTACTCTTATCACTTTGAAGAGTTTGGATTATGCTAGTGAACCCTTTCATTCTCTACCTAGACTATTTGACTGTCAAGATTAATTTGTTTGGCAGACTTCATTCTCTAATCTATTGACATGAAATTGAAAACATGATCAAACAAAGGTTAAGAAATTTGATTTGTCATGGGATGTGGCATTTTGGACAAGATACACACAAATATTATTTGCAAAAAGTAAAAGTGAAAACATGAGGGTTGTGATTTGGAATTCGTTATTCATCCCTCTCTCTCTTCTTTGGTTCAGATTTGAGCATGTGGAACCAAAAATATTTTCCTAATCTAACCTACTGATAATTCAAGGTTAAATGGTTGAACAAGTCTTCTTTCACTAAACTATCAGCAGAAATTTAAAACATATTCAGTCATGATTAGGCCAGATGACTAAACAAGACTATTTTTCTCAACTAGTAGTGGGATTTAGACTTGCTCACTTTCAGTAAAACTCTTTATTGGGTATGGGGATGTACCTTTTCTTTTCATATGCCCTCATTTTCATCTTTTCTATGTTTTTGTGTTTTCATAATTAGCATTCTAAAACTAGAAACTAGAAAGACCGTCATAGTGCTGAGCTTATTTGACTGCTTATCTATCCTAATCTAACCTATACATGATATACATTCAGTTGGTGAACTCTCTTTTCCAATATAACCAATCAAGCAAATGATTCCATGAGTGATCTTGGTTCAGCTCTTTGAGTATGCGGATGAAATCAAAAGGCCACTCCGACCTCACTTGTGTTTGAACAGTAGTGCCTAAAATGTTCTTGAAATTCTGCATCAAACTGCTCTTGACATGTTTTACTCCCTCTTCAAATGTCTCTAACAAATCAACAAAGGGATCTTGAAACAATACCTAAATGTGAAGATTTGGAAAATAAGCTTGATCCAGGACTACTTCTTCCTTCATTTAGCTAAGCTTGAGATTATTTTGGGAAAGAAACTCCACCTCTTCCTCATGATCATCAGAACTGGCAGCATCATCATAAATTGCAATGTTGTCTTCCAGCAAACCTGATTCTTCATGAGGCAAGGTTGCAGCATATAAATTAGTAGGAGAGTAAATAGAAACAGTCTCTTTATAAGAAATATTAGAAGATGTCTATATGCCTAGACCTTGATTGATTTCTTCTTCATTTAGAGGAGGAGGAATTTTCCTTTTTCCTTGGATAGAACCACAATTGTTCTCTTTCCCTTGTGAAGGTTGTTCATAGGGCTGAATGTCTTCTTTTTTGTTAAAATCAATACCCAAAGACTGCTGACTTCTGATTGTATTAAGTTTGTCTTTGATGAACTGAATTGCAACAAAGAGGTAAAGAGCCTTCCCTTTCTCCCAAACTTTCTACACTTTCTTCTTCACTGTCATAGCTGAGCGGTATTTGCTGATCACTATTTTTGAGCTGTTGAAAATGACTATCTTTGTCCCACAAACTGATCAGTGATTGTTCTTTAGTGTTAGCTTGAGTCTAGAGGACATAATCATCATCATATTGGTCATACTTGGGCAGCTTATTCATGAGAAGAATGCCATCCATTATGCATACTAGATTAGCAGATTTTTCCACCATATTAAAAGGAGACTGTTCATGGCCAACAACTTCTCCTTTAGCAAGATAAAATGATTCGAAGCATAGGGGTAGAGAATAAAAAGGTGTTGGCTCATCCTCTGTTTCTCGTTCTATAATCCTAGCAGCTATACCAAGATGTCTTAAGGGGAGAACTTTTGAATTTGAAAAAATGTTTGCATTATCCATTTCTTCCCTTACTGATTCTTTAGAGAATTCCACCCTATTTCCATTTGCAATTTTCTTGTAATGCTCTCTTAGTAGTGAAGCACAAGATATAGGAAGGTATCTAGTACTTACTTTACAACTTTGAACATCTTTTTTTTTGTAATCTTGCTAAACATGCATATTTTGATTTTTATTCCTTCCCTGTAATGGCCGAGTTTGTTCTTCCCAAGGAAAAGGTATAGGCTGTTTTGAATAAGAAGCACCAACCTCAACCTTGTACTCTTCCTCTTTCCTACCAAGTATATGCATTATTTTGCTGATTGTATATGTCAACATCTCTAACTTTACCTATGAAGATATCAATCTCTCTTGATCTACTTTAACTTTATCTATTACTCTTAGCTTTGCCTCCATGTTTAGTATGTTGGATTCCACATCAACTGCTATCCTTTTAATTTCCTCCAGGGTCGGAGGATCTATTTCTCTTATCAGGAAAACCATCTCTGGGTCAAAATCATTTGGGTAGTGCAAGAGAGCCCACCCTAGGGGTGGATTTATCTTAACAGGTATTGCATGGTATACTTGATTAAACCTAGATGAAAAGTGTTGTACAGTCTCCCCTAGATGCCTTTTCAAATGGTTGTATTCCTTTATGATGAGAAGAACATTTCCCATGACTACGCACCTATCTAAGAAAACTTGAGCGAATTAATGAAAATTGCTAATGCTTGCAGCTGGAATGTCCTTAAACCAACTCTTAATTTTTACTTATAACGATAAGGAAAACATTATAATATGCACATCATCTTCTCCTACCTCAAATAGATCAAGTAGATTCTCAATATTTTGAATGTGTTCTTCAGCGGTGACTTTTGAGTTTTCTCCATCAAATCTGGGTAGTTTATTTGCAAGATTTACTGGGAGGGCCTGAAGGACAGGAGGCAAAATTAGAGGCTTGTATCTTTCTGGGACCTTTGTCGATATAGGTAGTGCAAAAAAATATTTATGACTATTTGAGGTTTTAACAAGAGTAGGAAAAGTATCATTAGGCTCATGTTTTAGTAGATCTTCTACAGATGTATCTGGGGTAGACAGAGGTTTATAAGTTTCCTCAGGGTCTACAATTTGAGGCTCATCCTTTTGAGGCTTGATATATTTCCAATGATCAATGTAGATCTCATCAGTGTATTCTTGATCAGGCTTAAATTAGGATAGAACATAGTTATAGATCAAAGCAATAATTTGTCGAATCCAATCTAGGCCTGAGTGCGCTTTCTTTCTTAGATGACTGGTCATGTTTTAGGTTCTTCCTCCAGTGGAGTCTTTAGGTCTATGGAGAGTTGTGGAGTCGCCAGGTGGATGGTGTTTACTGTTTTTAAGGATGCACTTGCTATCCACCATGAACAATTAAGGTCCAATCTAAGGATTTTTGTGGGTTTTCTGAGGTCCTAAGGTATACATAGTTTTTCACTGACCCAGAAGGTCCCACTGCGATGTCCATTATGTTAGTGTCCTGCAATTTGTTAGATTGGTGAGATCAAATGCACAGGGTAACATCAGACCAGTCTTTGGAGTCCTAGTACCTATCCTTCTTAGACTTAGATGGGGCTCTCTCTATTTATGCAAAGGATGTGAACTTGTTTACTTCTAGGGTTTTGATTTTAGGCTAGTTGTTAAGTGTAGGGTTTGTTTGTTTTTTTGGTTGGGTAAGATGATCACATAGAATTGATAGAGTGAGGAAACCTTCAAATCATTGGGCTATGGAGTTAATAAAGTCATGGAAAGTATCAAAAATGAATCGGGGTGGATCACAAGGAAAATATAGCATGGTCAGATGGATTCTCAAGGTTTTTGTGAAGTGAAATGAACATCAAGTTTGTGAAACAAAGTAGGGCAAAGGGAAATCGAGAATCCTTTGTCATGTACTTAAAACAAGGAGGAATTAAACACTATTTATCATGAATAAGAAATCAATATACATTGCACACCAATAACTCTTTGATTCAACTTAAGCAAATAAGCATTTCAGACATACAATCCAAAGAAATATAGAAGGCGCGAAACTCATTTAACTTCTAGTGATTTCACCTTCAAGGTTAGAAAACATTCAATATACACATATGAATTTAATCAAAGAAAAGGGAATGCCTAAACATCATTTATTATAGCTATGAAGATCTCCAAAACAATTATTCAAGCATGGACAAAGGGTATGATGGAAACATAGCCTCCTTGGCAAACCTAGACAATGGGAATTTGGAGAGACACCTCAAGAACAATGTTTAGAGACATCAAACAAGCAGGGCTAACCATAAATCATATTTGATACCTACTTTATTAAAGCATTCATGAAATAAACAATCTTGGGCGGTCTAGAGAGCAATTAAGAATTCTCTAAAAAAGGTCTAGTAGAGGAAAACATAGAGGCAATGAAGAACAAACAGAGCTAAGGTGCTTTTGAAAACATTTCTTAGTCTAAAACCTTTGTCATATTAAAATTTAGAAGGATGAAACACAATGATATATAAGAAAAAAATAACCGAATAGAAGCACATCACCATTAACCAAGTTCAAGGATCCTACAAGTAACCTTCCCCATCATCAATCAAGACAAGCCATTCACAAACTCCACAACACCAATTTCTTATCCAATCTCCAAAAAAATTATGTATTGCTCCAAAGAGTCATAAAATTCCAACCTCTTACAATGGAGCCCTCATGCTCTATTTATTTAGTGAAGGAGGAAAAAAACCCTAGATAGGGTTGGAAAATGTAAAAATCACCATAAATGTCATAAATGCCCAAGAGACCATGCAAGATCCAAGCCATAAAATATCCCATGAAATAAATTCCAAAATAAATATTAGCACCTAATTTTAGAGTGATTTACCTCAAAAAACATTAAAATATCATTTTTCAATTAATGAGTGTGTTTTTCTCACTTTTGGCCAAAAACACACAGTGAAGTCTAAAAGCACAATGCCTTCACAGGCAGAAAATGGGTCCACTTGCAGCCACACTTTGGTGACCTTCCCATTGTTGGAATTTGCTCCGTGATAGCTGGTTGGAAAGCTGGCTGAGTCTAGTTTCCAGTATACATTTTGTTTTTCAGATTAAGGTCCAATAACATGTCCAAAAGTCCAAATTTCCAAAACTTCTATAAGCGCAACGCCAATACACACAGAAAATGGGTCCACTTGCAACCAAGTTTTGGTGACCTTCCCGATGTAAAACTTTTCTCCATGATGGCATGTTGGAAATATTGTTGAGTATACTTTCCAAATATACCCTTTTTTTCTTGATTGTGCTTCATTTACCTGTCTAAAAGAAAAAATTCCCAAAACTGCTCCAAGCGCAGCGCCAAGCACAGACAGAAAATGGGTCCACTTGCAGCGAAGTTTTGGTGACCTTCCCGATGTTGGAATTTTCTTCGTGATGGTCCGTTGGAAATATTGCTAAGTATAATTTCAAAATATACCTTTTTTTTTTCTGATTGAGCTCATGTAACCTATCAAAAAACTAAATTTCCCAAAACTACTATAAATGCAATGCTAAGCCTAAAAATGAGGCAGAAAGGTGAAAAAGGATGTGTTTTGTGGCCTTTTGAGGGGTCTAAGATACTCCAAATGCTTTGAAATTTGGTGAGAATATAGTACTAGGCATGAGGATTCAAAAAATGTAAATTTTTCTCTTTGATGATGTCTGAGGAAAAATCGTAGCGCCAGGGTGCTATGCTTATAGGCCTCAAAATTTGTAAAAAAACAAAAATTGTCAAAATTCTCCAAAAATTGGTGGACACCTTCCTTATGGGGTTTGAGAATCCTGTGGAAAATATTGAGGCAGGATTCCAATGTTTACTTGGTGTTTTTCCTCTTTGAGTGCCTGTAACTTGGCAAGGGCTCTCTTGAGTTTAGCCTTTCCAATTTTATTTTGCAATGCATAGTGCTTGGTTATCTTCTTTTTAAATTTAAGGTCCCTCTTTGCCTTTGTATTTTCTTTTACCCTTTACTTTATCCTTTTTTTTTTCCTTTGCCTTTATCTTGATTTTATCCTTTCTTTTATTTTATTTTTTTCCTTTGGCCTAATAGTAGTAGAAGTCATGGCCCCTTGCCTTTTAGAGGCAACAAACACATGTCTTGATCCTCTTTGGTATGCCAAGGGAAAAGGTTCAATTTGGCTCATTATGGTGTCCTCCTCATGGTTGTCATCATTGGTTCCTAGGTCTTCTTTTTCGTCACCTAGACTACTGCTAACCTCTTTACCTTCATCATTAGCCTCACTGCTGGCTTCTTCATTGATTTGTGCACTCTCATCTTTTTTTTCAATGTAGTTGCCTTCACAATTATTGCGGTGACCTTTATCTTGACTGCCAACTTCTAGACTTTTTTTACTTTCTTCATGATTGTCATGACTGCTATCCTGACAGTGATGACTATCTTCGGCCTCTTCTTCATTTTTTGCATAGTCGTCATCTCCATTTGGGCTTCTATCTTCATATTTTCCTTCATCTCTATTTTGACTAAGAGCCTCATTATTTTGATTGTATCTAGAGCTCTTAGTTTCTTCAACATTTTTTGCATATTCATCATCTCCATTTGGGCTACTATCTTCATTTTTTCCTTCATCACTGTTTTGAATAAGAGCCTCATTGTTTTGTTTGTCTCTAGGGCTCTTAGTTCCTTCTTCATTTTCTGTAGGATCATCCTCTGTTTATTGGTTACCTGTCTCATTTTTTCCCATGTTGTCCTTCTCATCTTCATCCTCATCATTCTCAATGTGATTGCTGCTTTCTTCATCACTTACCTCTTTTTCATCATCAACATCCATGTCTTCTGACTCATCTCTGATTTCTTACTTCTGATCACTAAGAGCCTAACTATTTTTGTGGCTTACAAGTTCATTTTGACCATCATCACCCTCTTCTTCATAATCACTCCCTTTCTCAATGCCACTTCTTTCTTCATTTGATGCATTGGGAGAAGATGGGGAAGGGAGGTTTTCTTGTAAGTGAATGGGATGGAGGTGTGGGTTTATGACTGATTTAATTTTGAGCTTTGATGAAGGGTGAACTTGAACTCACTTTAATTACCCTAATTGACACCTTTTTTACTGATTTTGTTTCTTGGATGTCAAAGAGAGTGCTTGTCATGAGGGCTTAGGGTTTCTGGCCAGTAGGGTTTGATTAACTTCCTTTAATCATAAACTCATGAATTTCACTTGAGGAGGAGGAAAAATATCCACTTACCACTTTATACTTCTTTGAAGGTCCTTTGATGCAGCTTGTAGGGGTATTTTTCACTTTTTGACAATTTTGGCAAGTGAAAGAGGATTTCTGGCCTAGGCGCAACACATGAACACACTGTCAGGTCATTTCTGCCATAAGCACAGTGCATGAACACATTCAGGTCACTTCTACCATAATCGTGGTGCCTGAACTTGTTTTTGGGTCCCTTTCTGCCATAAGTGTAGCAGTTGCCTCTGAAAGCACAACGCAGTTCAAATTTGCACAAGAAATTCCTCCATAAGCATAGCGCCTGACCCTGTATGCATAGCCCCTTTTGCAGAGGGAATTTGGAGGCTTTCCCGATGTCCAAATTGGGCCCATGATATCTTGTTTGAAATCGTATCCTATTTAATTTCCAAATATACATTTTTTTCTCTGATTGGAGTTGATTTGAGCTGTCAAAAGTTGAATCTCCCAAGACTAGTCAAAAAGTGTTGAATGATGGTGCAGATATGTAGAGTGCTTGTGCAAAGAAGTTTTGGAGGCCTTCCTCAACTCCAAATTGAGCTCATAATATCTAATTCGAAATATATTCAAGTCTAGTTTTTATTTGACTCATCAAGAAAGTCATTTGGACACTCCAGCTATAAGAAAACCTAATTTTCCCAAGGTCACTGAAGAAGTGAAAAAATTCTCCCGTGACACTTGTATTTTTGACATTGCTCCCAAACTATGATACCTATGTAAAAAATGAAGGAGTTTTTTCTTATTTGACCTATTATTGATGAAAAAATCTCACTTTTTCCAAATTCATCTCTGTTTGGTCAACAACATTGTTTTAATCAAAACTGGCCCTAGGTGTGGCAACTAATTTGTACTTTGGAAAGAATTCTCAGAAAAGGATGAAGGCGTGATGTTTATGAGTTGGTATGGCTCTATTCTTGCTGATATGACCTATCATGTGGATCCTTTGATCTTATGCCTCTTTTCCATAGAAAACCCTAACTTAGTTGGAAGAGGAAACTAGGGTTCGGTTTAGGAAAAATAATGGACTTTGGGACTGCCTTGTAGAGGGAGGGGAATGAAGCAGTTAAGGACTGTAAAAATTATTGTAGAAATTTTGGGGGGTAGGGATAGATGTTAGAGATTAGGGGAAAGTGGAATTTTAAGGATTGAGTGAGGGGAAGGGGTTCAAAAGAGAAAAACAGAAGCCTAGTGTCGAAAAAGTGTAATATTGTAACAATAGGCTAGGTTTTGTAGAAAAATGATAGTTTTGAGGGATAGGAGTGATGGGAAGTGTTTATGAAGGTATATTAAGGATAGGAGGAGGTGAGGCAAAGGAAAAACAGAGTGCTTAGGTTATAGGTAGGAAAATAGGATACAGATGAGTGGCCTAAGCCCATGAGGGGTACCTTAGGAATGACAGCTTAACCATGGAATGGAAAAATAGTAGAATAGTGAAATTTTGGTTTTAGGATAATGAGGGCAGTGAGATTTCTAAAACTCACAATATTCATGAATTTTTTTTTTAGAAAACTATGATCAACATTTAGTCATCTATAAATGGAAAAAAATTAATGATGACTAACACTAGAGACAATGTATCTCAGAATTTTAACTGAGAGAAGAAAAGTTCCTCATGTATTACAAAAGATATCTTGGGTGAAGCCATATAGAATGGACTTTCATTGACATATAGTTGGCCCATGAGGTGTAAACGAGGTGATGAAGCAAGTTGTCCTGCTAGAAAATTTAGTAATTTCATCTTTTCAGATCCCAATGGCCCCATTATTGCAAGAAGTTGCCCTGCTTTCGTTTCACTGCTGGCATTTGTGAGAAAAAACCGTGTTAGTTTCCTAGATTTCTCTGATAAAGTGCATGTGATGTTTCGCCACTGAAGCATAATAGGAATGATATTCTTGTGTATTTATTAATATTCATTGCTCTCTTGATATTCATATTTCCTATCATCATCCTGGGATTGGGTCCGTCCAAAAATTATAGGACCTGGTAAAGAAAATATATGAATTGCCAAAGTTGCCACTAAGGTTGCTAAAAATTTAGCAATCAGAATAGCCATGGCCTTCCTTGTAATGAAACCAATTATTTACTCATGAATGCAAAGTAACATGAAGAGTAGATGGCGCCAATGATGAGCCAAAGATTCAAATGATTTGAAGATAATATAATCTAATCCATGGGGTAGATGGTCCTTCAAAAAAAATGTATTCAGCACTGAAAATTTTCCAAATGAGAAAAATTAGACATTGCAAGAACCTCATGAATTTCTTACCAAACTAGCACCAAGCACTTTCTTGTCGTAATCATGTTTTCCGAATGGGGGATGGAGCCTCTTTCTTCACGATATTTTTCACCATATGTCTCCTTGACTTGTGGCGAATTTCGGGGTGAAACTTCCAGCACTTCCTCTCCCAATGGCCACTGATTTTTTAGAAACTACAGAAATTATGTCGTTTCCCATTTAGCTGTGTCTTCATGATAGAAGGATTAAAAAGGTTATAATTCTTCTTGGTCTCACTTCTCGTGGACACATTTGTCTTCTTAACCCACACTTTCTTTCTGTGATGCTTTACTACATCATGATTAGAAGATCTATGAAAACAATAATTTCTCTTATATGTAAAAGAAGAATCTAAATATCTGCTATACCTTCTTGAGTTTTCCTTGAACTCATGAGGACTAGGTGGCTTGAATCCCTTCCTAGAATCGAGTGACGAAGAGATGGTTTTTACTTAAGATACCTTCGATCATCCTCCTTTCTCTTCGTTTCCATAACCCAAGCCTGCAAATGGCTGTCTTGGTACAACCTCCAATAGTTGGTTAAGTCCTTGGACATTTATTCGAAGTCCACCTCCTCTATACCCCATCTTCGTGAGGATCTTGATGAGGATCTTCATGCCAACATTAGTTTCATATTAAGAGAGAATATAACATGAAATGACATAATATACCTCGGTTTGAGATGCTACATCCATCGTTTCAACCTTCTGAAACTTAGCCAATAACTCCTCTTTGGCTCGTAGCATCTCTTGAAGCTCGCGCTTATCCTTTTCAGCTATCTGCAACAGTATTCATAATTTTTCATTGTCGGCTCACCGTGTTTCGCTCTTGTGCCCATCCTGCAAATCAGTCACCTTCTCTGATACCACTTGATCCGATTATGGGTCGAGTACTACTCTAACCAACATTTATGATCTGCAGATTTTTTAATTGACTATGGATTATATAGGTCTAAATGAGAATGTTAGTCCATCTATTATAGTGCATAAACACATAAAAATAAGTAAATGAACTTAACATATCAATACTAACATGCACGTAAGTAGGAGAGAGACAACCAATTGGTAACGTAGTTGACCCCTCCATCTCTCTAGGGCTAAATCTCTAGATCCGCTTCAATTGGAATGCAGATCTTCTATATTCTTTCTTCAAAGTAAGCTCTTCAAGCTTTCTTACATTCAAGCTCTATGGTTGACCATTAGCTAAGCACTATGGCTCTCAATAGTTGAACATTCCCTGCTTTCTTCTTCTCTTCTCATGGCTTACATAAGGAATATATATAGTTTTCCCTCATCCACTCTCCAACAAAGAGCATTAATTGCAAGACCCACAATTACAGGGTCTAATTACGAGGAAGGAAAAACAAGATCTATGAAATTAGGATCTACAAAAATATCAGGCTCATAATTGAGAAAGTCTCAAAACCACCTAAAGACTCTTCAACCATGCCCTTGATTCTCTCAACCTACAATTGAGAAAAATAGAGAATTTGTGTGAGGTGGTTTCTCACCTAAAAACCAATTTCCCTAATTACATTAAATGAATAGTATGTGAGAGAAATTTTTCTCTCACAAATATTTATCATTTATATCAATAATGCATGGGTTTAATAAGGGCTCATAAAATGCATAATTAAATACATGAGAATCTCATGAAAAGCATAATTTCACCCACTTAGGTACTTTGTCACCAATTTCAAATGAACATGCCAGAAATCTCTTTCACATGTGAATATCCTTTCGAATCACACCTCCCCACATAAAATATTTTGGTATCCAAAAGTATCAGCTTCAATCCATCACCAACTGTATGAAAAATTCTTTGAAAGGCACATGCCCACATGACTCCTTCACCTAACGTACTTCAGAATCGGTACACAATGCCATCACCTGCAATTGCTCCAACAAAGACTTATGAAAAGGCACATCCCTTGAAGACTCCTTCATCCAACGTAATTCAGAATCAGGATGCAAATCCAACACCTGCAACTATTGCAATGCAAATTCCTGAAAACTAACATCCCTTCAATACTCTTTCACCTAATGTACTTTGGAATCAGGATGTAAATCTTGCATCTGCCTAAAGCTGCAATGCAAATGTCTGAAAAGGCACATGGCGCTTCAAGATTCCTTCACCTCGGTCCTTCAGAATCAGAATGAAAAATCCCACATCTGTGTAACACTACAACTTGTAGCTAATAATACATGTTTACATATTTTTGAAACACATTCCAAGAGTTCATTGGTCAAGTTTACATGTCAAAATGGCTTAGGAAAGTCGCCTCAGTCAACTTGATTACAAAGAAGCCAACAAGGCTTAATGCACAAAAATACACCTCTCACTCTCACTCACATAAGGGTGGCTAAAACAAGCCTTTTATAATGCTTCATAATCATCTTTTACATCATGCATTTCATGGCAACTATGGCCTTCTACATGGCATTCAAAAATTTACATGCCAATTTTTTTTTATGCCAAAATATGATGGCAACTAGGGCCTATTTACATGGAAATTACAAAGAAATTTAATGTGTCAAATATGTGCACAAAGGGAAAAGTACACGTTTTTCAAACCCCCTTTTACATAATGTGTACATAAACAAATAGAACTAACGGTGGAAATATGAAAATTCCACCCTTTTGCTTAATATGTGCCAAATAACATATTCACTTGGAACATGAAAATAAGTCAAATCCTCCATTACAAAACATATGCATCATAAAAGTGCCCCCCCTTCAATTTCTAGGCATAGGGAAAATAATCAGAATATGGCATGGGTTTAAAAAACTAAAATAAACTAAACCCACCATAATTAGGCCACGTGCCATAGCATAGGGTGTCCAAAGTAATTTACAACTGGCATCAGGGGTTGCCAATGCAGGAATGTCACAAACGTTTTTGTTCTTTGGATTCACAATCTTAAGAACAATGATAGCTATGACAACACAGAAAATTAAAAATAGAAAGGCCATAATAAAATGATTTGTAGCCACCTGTCTATCAATATCCTTCACTAGCTGAGTAGCCTTTTTCATCGGAAATTGAATAGTATCTAGTTCGTTGACAATCCTGCCCATTTTCATTAAACTATATTTTCAAGAATAGGTTCCAGAGAGTTTAATGTACCTTTGATGGAATTTCACACGGGTGGCGGCATCCCTATATCCCTATCGAGATGGCCATCAAACCCTACACCGACGAAGCTTGCAAACCAAAAGCAACATTCACTGATGAAACAAGATCCTTTTGAAATTGATGATGCCTCTCTGGAGGGGATGTTTTTTTATAGCTAGATGCTTCCTGTGGCAAGACTTGTACCAATTCTTGATTATTCAATCATAAGGATTGTCATAGCCAGGACTCCAAGTATGCAACTATAGCAAAATAAGAAGAAAAATTTCTTCACCTCCAACTGTAAGACCAAGTCTTTTGTATTTCTTCTAGTGCTCTTACAAATTTGTTTTCCAGATTAATTTTCATTAGTGAGAGAAATTTGTTCAAGGCTAAAATAAGCATCGAGAGCAACCACTCTTACTCGTTCTAAGTGATTTTCATCTTGAATTGCCTTCCGAGCTGTATGATCTTTGGTTTTTGCACCAGATTTTACGCAACAAGTACACATTTGGGAGGATTTCCATGAGCTGCAAGTCATGGCTCCACCATGAAACCTCCATAGGAATCAATAATCTCTCGACACCAAATTTTTTTTGCGAACATCTACCCCATCATGAAAAACTCCCATCGATTTAAGTCGAAGAGATTTGCTGCACTCGACAAGGTTAGCCTTTCCCCAACCAACAGAGAGCCTCAAACCCGTCATCAAATGCAATCAGATAATGGTTCTCAGGGGCAAGCTAGAAGCCTACCGCTATCATTGTAGAATTAATCATATCCTTGTCGTAATGTCGAAGATATATTTTATAATTATGGAATTATTGTCAAAATTGAGCAATGTGAAACCACGGTTAAAGGAGGTCCTCATAGCCTGCTCCCTCGCTTACAGAACTCACCAGTTGCCAAACCCCTACAGCTTGAGGCTATGTAAGCCTGCACTTACATATTGGTCTTTGCAACTCCTCTTCAAATCCAACTATTACACATGTGAAGATTGTGTGGCAGATTTGGTGGAGCCATTCTATAATTTTATCACTCGAATGTCGATTTTGTGCCACCAAATCTCACGTGATCAATTTAGAATCCATATCAAAATTTTCAGAAAATACCGGTTGAAAATCTGGTAATCTCTTAATTCGGTAAAAATTCTACTATTAGGGATGAATTAGAACTACCATATTCGACCACAAGAAATGGAATTCTAGCTCCGTTGGATGTTTGAATAAAGGTAATGTTTTGGACTAGAATGTCATCAATTTTGGGTTCTTCTCCATTCTTTCCCAGGCTTCTAATGCTGCAGAAAAAAAATAATTACAATTCAGATTTTATCCTTACTGTTTCCTCTGATTGTATTCTCTGCAGAATATGATCCAAAATACTTATCTCACCTGATGCCATGGCTTGGGCCACAATTTTAAATCCTTGGGTTTTATTATTCTCTATTGTTTTTAATATTGCCCTTAGCCTTATTGATCCCTTAGATTTTTAATATTTATCTTTCAGGTTCACCGATTCCTTTGGTTTATAATATTAAACCCTTGGGTTTATTAATTCTTTTGGTTTATAATGTTAATCACACATTGAGTTTATTACTGTCTCGAGTTTAAAATATTTAATTCTTAGGCTTTATTAATTTCTTAGATTTTTCAGTTTAAAATATTAATTCTTAGGGTTTATTAACCTCTATTCTTTTTAATATTCATCCGTTAGGTTTATAATATTTATCCCTTGGGTTCGCTGATTCCTTTGGTTTATAATATTAAACCCTTGGGTCTATTGGTTCTTTTGGTTTATAATGTTAATAATTTCGTTGGTTTATTAATATCTTATGTTTAAAACACTGATTCTTATGGTTTATTAATTTATTAGGTTTTTTAGTTTAAAATATCAATTCTTAGGGTTTATTAATCTCTTGTGTTTTTAATATTGATCCCTTATGTTCTTGGGTTCTCCAATTCCTTTGATTTATGATGACATTGGGTTTGTATTATTAATTATCTCTTTGGTTTATTAATATCTTTTATTTAAAATATTAATTGTTAGGATTTATTAATCTATTAGCTTTTTTATTTTTAAATATTGTTTCATATGCTTTATTAATCTCTTGAGTTTAATATATTAATTGTTAGAGTTTATTACTTTCTTATGTTTTTGGGTTCAATATTATTAATATATATTTTTAATAAATATTATAATTATATTAATATATATATAATATTTTGGTTATTTTAATCATAAATATAT
This sequence comes from Pinus albicaulis, assembly GCA_034641835.2. NCBI lineage: Eukaryota > Viridiplantae > Streptophyta > Pinopsida > Pinales > Pinaceae > Pinus > Pinus albicaulis. The sequence continues at coordinate 1,685,827,046 of CM076578.1, forward strand.
AATATTTATTGATATATAAATTTATGTGTTGGGTAGTGGATATAGGCTTATCGGCCTATTTCAACCACATTGATGAATGTTGTTGTAAATATAAAATCCTATGAGCTTATATCAATCACATTAATAAATATAATGTGGTTGTGCTAGTTAAAGGAGCTATACATATGTTAAACCAAGCTGCCAAATCTTGATTCTAGCTCCGTTGGATGTTTCAAAAAAAGTAATGTTTTGGACTAGAATGTCATCAATTTTGGCTTCTTCTCCATTCTTTCCCAGGCTTCCAATGCTGCAGAAAAAAAGAATTACCATTCAGATTTCATCCTTACTGTCTCCTCTGATTGTATTCTCTGCAGAATATGATCCAAAATACTTATCTCACCTGATGCCATGGCCTCGGCCATAATTTATATTTTTGACATTAATAGTAGATGTGCCCGACGAAATGGAAATGCAATCATCCCCTGGTTTACAGTTTTTATCATGAGAATTGGCAGAACCTTTTATGTTTATTATGTGTTTGCAGCCGAGCTTTAAATAAGTGAAATTAAGGTTTGCACTTATAGCAGCAGTGTTAAGATAGATCTAAGAAAGATGGATATTTAGTAATCTATTATCAAGAAAATGGATTTATGCTAAATGGAAAATGTGAATGAACAAATTAATGCAAAGCAGTGAATTTACTAATTTCTAACCTGTCCTGATGACACAGTTTTCTATTTGGCATTCTTAACTCTTTGTATACGAATGCCATCAGTGTTTGGGCTTTCTTCCGGAGCGTGTATCTGCAGCCCACTTAATTGTATCTCTGAAGAGTCCACCACTGCGAGGTGCATTTTAGGATAAAAATCGAACATCCAGTAATAGTCATTGCCTGTAAGAGCAACCCAAAGTCCGAACCACGCATAAGCACAGCCTCCCCCAATTAAAATTACTGAAAATAAACAAATAACCAAGGTGATTAAGTTAAGCTAGCAGACTGAAAACAAACCGAGGGAGCAGCATCCAAGCAACCCTGCGCACAAGAAATTGCGGTGATTAATATAAATTGAAGCGGCACATGCCAGGAGACTGTGCCAGTTCCATGTATGCATCGTGCATTCTGCTAACGAATGAAACCCTTTTTCTTTTGTATGGTTTAAGAGGACCACCAAGAACACAACGGTGTCAAAAAGGCAAGGTGAAACAGAATAGTTGAACGTAACCCTTACATGTTGTTTGTTCAGTTTGCAGGATTTAGACCACCAATCCTGGCCTTGACCATCAATGACACCGCCACCTTCTATGGTCAACCCAGATATACCAGAAAATCGAAGCCACAGATCAAGTTCGCTGCTATTCCATGCAGATTGTTGATTGGGTGCAACTATTGTTCCTGTAATCTGGAATTTTACGATTTCAACAAGCAATTTAACATGGAATTTTCATGATAGTCTGCATCCATCATCCCAAAATGGATTCAAGTCAATATCCAACTTTCTTACCTGGACTGGACTGAAATATGAGATTTGCAAGGACCAAGAAACGTTATTGGCGTGACTAGAAATTTTTTCCCCCATGGTACTTGCAACACTGCTTCGGAAGACGCCATGCATGCTGCTTCCCATGCTTCTTAGAATGCCTATAAATCACACATGACAAACAATACCTACGTATTATAACAACAATAATTATCTAATCAATATTTTGCAAAGAAAATATTTAACTAGTTCTCTGACATATATCTATATAGGTATATATATATACTACTTGTCCATTTTTAACTCGAAGGAACTTTGGCAGTTACGAGAGAACAAAACAAAATAAATCTATTCCTACTGCAAAAATACTAAACTGATTTTAGGTATCGAAATAAAACACAGTTGAAGACCCTAGATGGATTTTTTCTTACAATGCTCCCAGGATTAAAGATGAATATATGCGAAGTGCATCAAACTTTACAAATGTATCAAATGAATATTGAATCTATATAATTGATTAAAAGGCAGTCAGCGTCCGATCATCATTTAGACCGCTGGCATGTCCACCGTAGTCCATAACATTGAAGATAGCTGAACCGCTGGAATCAATTTTGCTCAGCCCCTTTCTATGAGTAGCCCAACTTGAATCCACCATTAACAGGGCCATAATAGCAACAACCGAAGCGAATGTAGTTTGCACATAATATCCTTGTTCAAAACGACTCGTAATTTTTTCACGAACAGAAAATTAGGAATCACAAAAATTGTTTGCAACCAATTACCACCAATTTGAAATCCATCGCGATAGTTCGGAGGTCGAACTCTCGTTGTAGCCGATAGGTGTTCAAAACTTGTGTCATGGAAGGTAGAAGAGCGGGGATTTTATAGTGCCAGAAACTTTTTCTGGTTTGTTTTTTCTTCTTTCTACCTAAACCATGATAGACTCGGGTTGGTCCATTTTATTTTTTCCAAACGCACTGTGGCCATAAAAAGTGACCTAACTGTAAGTCGGCATTGTGGAAACTCATGCTGCTGTAACATATTCAAATACCAGAGAACAAGGAGTAGTTTGATGGTTATTCATTTTTTCGGAAACTTCATACTTGATTTTATCAATATTCCAGGCCAAGCTGAATAATCTGACCGCCGAGTTCGATGACGTTTTCAACCTTTCCACTATTGAATCGAATGATGATATCCCAGAGTCGTAGTACTCCTCCCCCACATTATTCGTGGCTGCTGAACAAAAATCTAGCTTCCCGGATAAGAAATATTGACTTGTGTATATGGATTGATGGAGGTATTTTTCGAACATTCTCATTCCATTTTCGATTGTTACGGAAAGACTGGGATGAGTCACTCTCTTTGACTAATACAGTTCAACCAAAAGGAGAAGAAGTCCGACCTGATACGGTTATGCGCCGTAGATTGCGTATCTTCTTCACAAGTCTTCATGGAAAGGTACCTAGTTGTTCAATGTCTATATCTGTCACGTGCCACTTCTTTCGAATTTTTTCTTTCTACAACGGTGTACCTAGATGTGATCTTGGTGTATGGATGCTTGGTCTGAAAATGAAATCGAATGCCGTGACTTTATTGGGGTTGAAATATGGTTGAAATTGAAATAAAATGTAATTTTTTTTATTACTCTTCTTTCTCATTATGTCTCTCTAATTATATCTGATGTGTAATTATATATCTAATTGTTAGGATTATGGCTTATTATTAGGTAAAGTTACTTTTAAGAAGGTTGTTTAGATCTAATTAATGAAAAATTATTTCTAATTAGTTATTTTCAGATTGATTAGTTTCCAAATAGTTGTTTCTAGATAAATTAGTGGGCGATGAAAATTTTTATTTTTCAAATAAGTGATTGTGTGTTTGAAGATAGTCTTTTTTATCTTAGGTTGTATTTATATTTGTATTATTACATTGTTTAATAGAAAGTACTCAACAAAAAAAATTGTGTAATAATGTTTATTTTCTTCTATTTTACATGGTATGCAAGCATACTACGTATTTTACATGGTATGCAAGCATACTACCCACTCAGTGGGCCCAAAGAAATAGAAAATTAAGAATATATAGGTTTGGTGTGAGCATTAAAGTAAGTTGTTTTTCCACCATTGAGATTTTTAAAGGGCTTGGCTATACTCTCTAAGCATATTAGGTTCTCAAAAGTTTGGCTATACTTTCGAAATAGACTATGTTGTAGGATAGTGATATTCAAAAAAGAAAAAAAAATATGAGAAGGGTTGTAGGTCATTAGTGAGACAATTACTCAGGAGACTGCAACACTCAACACTCACTGCAGTACTCAACATTCACTTGCATTCGCGAGGCCAACAAAATCTTATATATATAGGATTTCATTATTGTTGAAAAAATTCCTAAAATATAGGATCTTTCAATTGATCAAAGGTTAATTAGTAAAAAAGTGCTATCAAACACAACAAGGTTTTATTATAGGTGAATCTTCTAGATTTATCCATTATTCCAACACTCCCCCTTAATTGAAAATTGTGTTTTCCACCTCTCTTGTCTCATGATCACTTTAGGGTTTAACATTATGTTGTAATGGTATTAATATTACCATATACTGGACCATTTTTTAATATTTTGATTAAGTCCCTGGTATATTTACTATGTGTAACCAATGTTTGTGCACATTTTTACCATATCTCAAGACCTAAGCAATAATGCAATTCACCAAGGTCTTTCATTTCAAACTCGTGTGACAATTTCCCTTTAACTTCAAAACTTAAGTTAGAAACATTGCTTGCTATAATAAATTCATCAACATATAGATGAATCATAATAGCATGCCCATTTTGATCTAACTTGATATATATATTAGGGTCACGTTTTCTTTTCATAGATATTATATGAAGAAAGAAAGTATTAATCTTAACATACCATGATCTTGGTGTCTATTTCAATCCATATAACACTTTCTTTAACTTGCACACAAGGTCATTTTGACCCTTTGTAACAAACCCTTCTAGCTAAACAAGGTATATTTATTTTTTTAGTTACTCATTAAGAAGCCATACATCTAGCTGATGTAGTTTCCATTTATGTTTTGTGGCTAGAGAAATCATCAAGCTAATTCTATTTAAATTAGCTAGAGAAGAAAAATATTCTTCATAATCAATTATCTCTTTTTGTGAGTATCCTTTTGAAACTAACCTAGATTTATGTTTATATATACTTCCATAAACTTTAAATTAAGGTTTGATCAACCATTTGGATCCTATGGGTACCTTGTTTTCAAGAAATTCCCTTAATTCTCAAGTATCGTTCTTCATTATAGACTCATGTCTTCTTTCATTTAATATCTCCACTATTTATTCTCATTAGCTTCTTTGAAATTCAAAGGTTCCATGACATTCATAACTTTAGTCATTAAGGAATAATCTTTAAATATTATTAGTAGTTGAGTTTGACGAGATGAACGTCTCGGTACATCATTTATTTCATCTCTTCTCTTGTTTTGGGGTGAATCATCTCTTCCTCTTCATGCACCCGGGTTGCTAGAGGTGCCCATGTCTCTGGATTCATCCTCTTTCTATTCCTACTTATCAATTGGTTCCTCTTTTACATCATCATATTGATAAGGAATATCAATCCATCATACTTGTCATCCTTATTGCCTTTATGTACAAGCTTGTAAAATAATACATATCTTCCTGAAAAAAATTTGTGTGTAGAGATCAAACAAATTATATGCTTTAGTATCAAAACAATAGCCTATGAAAATACACTTGATAGATTTTTCATCAAGCTTCCTCCTATCTTCTTTCAAAATATGAGAAAATATTTTTCTTTTGAATATTCTCAAATGACCTATCACTGGATTATAACCATAAAGTGCTTGAAAAGGAGTCTTATGATACAATATTTTAGTTGGACTTCTAATATTCAAGTAAACAACACTAAAACGTCTTTGGCGAAGAAAGAATTGGTAAGATTCTCACCTTTTAACATGCCCCATGCACATTCTACTAGGGTTATATTCTTCCTTTAAGTTACTCCATTCCATTATAGAGTATATGGTAATGTGTATTTTTCTACAATTGTAAGGGATTTGAAGTACTGGATGAATTCATTTGAAATATATTCTCCCCCTTGATTTGATGGGATAATATTCATGTATTTTCTTGTTTTCTTTTCAACAAGATAGTTTAAATCCTTAAAATATTTAAATACATCACTCTTTTTTTATCATTGTATATATTTAGAACAATCATCAATAAATATTAGGAAGTAATATGCTCCACCTAAAAATCTAGTGTGCATAGGACCACATACATCTATATGCCCAAGTTCTAGAACATCTTTTTCCCTTTTATCAATATGAGCATGGAAGTCTTCCCTATTCATATTTGCTAATTCACACCCTTCACATGTAGAATATTCATTATTAAGTATTGGAAGCCCTTAAATGTGGTCACGGCTTTGATGCCAAAGAGTTTATGTTGTCATTTTTATGGATGCAGTGCTTGATGAATTTTGGTTGTCACATTGAACTTATATAAATCGCCAATTCAAATTCACATTACAATGACATTGAAGTGATCTTGCATGTCTTTCACTACATAATGTGAATTTAAAAATTCTACTTTGAAACCCTAATATATTATAGTATACAATCAATTTAAATTCCTTTTAATACTAGGCACATGCAGCACATTGTGAATTATTTTAACATGGGCATTAGCTAATGCCACTTATATGTCACCATACCCTTTATTTCATGTGCATGATCATATATAATACCCTTTATTTCATGTGCATGATCATCTCCAAGATATATATTTGTAACATTGTTACTTTCATGAAAGTTCTCAAACCATTGCCTATTATAGTACATATGGATGGAGTCTCCAAAATCGACAAACAAAGTATTTAGATCCTCTTTTTTAGTAGATAGAGAAACATCTGTAATACTAATAGTCTAAAGGTTTTGATGTCAACATTCATTATTTCTCCTCTATCAAAAACTTTACTAGTGTGACTCTTATTTCTATGATTGCGCTCATGGTATTTGGGTGAAAGCATGAATATGGGTTACACTTTTGTGCCAAATGTGGGGATGAAATTTCAAGTTTTTCCTCTTTTACTGAATTGAAGTCCTCAAAATTCATATAAGCACTCTGAATTTTGATTTACAGTAAGTAGATTTTTTTTGAAGAATTGTGTTGTTTTCTTAACGATATTTTTGCAAAAAATATTAAGTGTCATATAATATGTTAATTTTCCATTAAAATAATTTTTTTCCTTGCAAATTTTCACACATCTTAAGAGGTATGTGGGTGTTCACATAGCATAACTTACTCTAAAATATGTAGTTTTTAGTATATATATATATATATATATATAAGAAAGATCTACACGGATAGTTTTGTTTTCATATTAAGAAATTATTCTTTTATGCAAAAGTATATTTTTTATTATTTTTGGAAGTTGGCGAATTAATATTTAAATCCATTGAAAAAACAAGAGTACCATTTAGAAGAGGACACGTAAATGAAGATAGTGGTATTTTTTGAAATTTTTTCATGGTGTATATTTTACAATATTTATTTTTATATTCAACCTCTTTAAAGGAGTTCAAAAAAATTTCAAGAAATATCTTTAAAGAAATTATATGAAAAATATCATATGAATTCGAAAATGTCAAACTCATATGCCATTTGATAATTCCTTCATGAATCCAACATGATCAACGATGCCACCTAAGGAAAAATTTAGCCTTAAGACCGCTAGGGTACAAGATGGAGTTGCAAAATATTTTGGAAATTAGGGGTGTTGAAATTGTTGGTTTTATGACTTAAGAGGCTCGATCGAGCACCTAAAGCACTTGATCAAGCGTCTAAATTTCAAATTTAAATAGCTTGATATAGGGTTTCGTAAACCCTCAATTGAGCCATTTACGTGGTTAATAAGGGATTGATCGAGCTATGTAGCTCGATCGAGTCTCTATAAAAAAAAAAATGAATGATATAAAATTAAACTTTTTCCTTGCATTAAATTAATTTTTTGTATGATAAACATAAAGCACTCATGACCCTGTGAGACAAAGACATACATACATGCATATATGCATATATAGACATTAGTATGAAGCAACCATGATCCATGAAGGCCCTATTAGACATGGCATACATACATACGTACATGTATACATATATTTACATCAACATAATCATGATCAAAACAACATTGATAGATATCATAAGGTATAGGTTAAGAGAAATTCCTTTATTTGTGCACACATAGACATAGACAAGGAGGTCCATTAACTTTACCTTTGATTTTACCTTTCTCGCGACTGTTCTACCACCGTCCATTTAGCTCAACGAACCCAACCAATCCAACTGGTTGTCATATTCTTAACTTTAGTTTCCATTTACTCATGCACCGAGCTTCACTAGGTCCTTACATTACCTGTTGGGTACCAAACAACTATCCCTAATCTCCATTAAATTTCCTCTTTCCCAACCAATTCCCAAGACTCTCAAAACATAAAAGGAAAGAACAAGAGCAAGAAAGAAGAATACCGTGAAAAACAAAAAACAATACGGCACCACAAACAAGGTGGCATGCCCATGCACTAGACACAATAAAAACTGCAAATCAAGCACAGAAAATCACAAAAGATAAAAATTACAAGACGAGAAACAAAAACCACGACTCAATCCCCACGGTTCCCAAGGAAATCTCAACCCGAGCCTTCTTCAAGAATTCATGGCAGTCTCTTTTACCATGCAATCCCTTGCATCATACTTCCATAAACACATAATTGTCAGTGCATAAAAAAATATAACAATATACTAGTTACCTTGCCTTGTTATGTCAGGAACACTACCTTGTATCTAAAGACATACATATATCATCTATCAAGGTACTCCAATCCCTTAACGAATGCAGCCATAACCAAAAACAAACTTTTATACATGCCAATTACATGTTCATAAATATAGCACATGTCCACATAATTACACACAAGATTAGGGTTAATAATATTTCATGTTTCAATGCAATGTGCTCATTCATTTGTAATTGTGTCTCCCAAACATTCCCAAAGGAATTATTAACCTGTTCCTTTCTTTTACCTTACTTCAATCGAGTCCTACTATGTATGGTCACATAAACCATATGTTATTTATATAAACACATAAAATATTACCTTGTCATGCTAATACCAAGCATGTTTCCCTACAACTATTCATAAATGTCAATGACATTTTCCAAATATCAAGGCATCATATATATTAGCTAAAATCAACCTCTACCAAGACTAGCAACCATGTCATAAACAAATAATAGTGAAAATCATAATTCTATGACTATCACCTACTTATACTCAAGTACACTTGAATTATCTCAATACATAGTGTGTTAGTACAACCATCTTAAAACAAGATCATTTATTCATGCAATCTTATAGAGACATGCTCATATCATGCAATTAATCAAACATTCAAAAAAAAAAATAGATGACATAATAAGCACCAAACACTAAAACACTAAATAAATGACATAATCAAACATTCAAACACCAAATAATCGATATAAGAAAAATCAACCTTAAGGTATCTTAGGAAGACTATCCTGTAGGCATAATCAATCTAATTAGCATGATATAACTTCACAACATATCTACTCAATAATAAATAAGGTTATGATATCCATAACAGTAAATAGCTAACATGTTCAAATCATAACTTCATAAAAAAATGTCATTCATGCATAACAATCACATCAACACAGTCAATCCAAATTTATACAATACAATATCACAAATATTCCAACTCATACATGAATATCATAACCATAACCATTTGCATAGTTAAATCTAGATTAGCACAATACATATATAATTGATATATTAATACAATAACCCTTATCATCAAGCTAACTAACATATAATACCAACAAGTTAACATATAAAATTCTCATCAACAACATATAGAATAATCATCAAGTTAACTAGCCTAAAACAATAACAACAATGCATATAACAACACATTACTATCATTCATGACTATTCGACATGAGTGCATATGACCACACTGATTCACTAACATCTATCATGCATGTAACTACAACAACAATAAAATGATAAACATGCATATAAAAATCCATTAAATAAAATATCTAGATGCCAAACATATAATACTTGTATGACGATCGTCTCTTACCCCAAAGTTTAGTCCTACAACTTCAATTTGATGATCTGCATCTCCTGCTCTATCTCAAACAACACATTAACATCATAACATATCAGCAACATCATGATGACCTAAACTTCCTACAATGACCTCATGGAAAAAAAACATAACCATCACAATTCATGCGTAACAACACATATACATTGGCATGCATAACAAATATATAAACAAAATTCACTCATGACGATCACATCCAACAATAACACAATCAAATTTCACAAGGCGACACAACTGCAACAATAACCACCACCATGCATACACAACAAACAAATTTCCACAAACATATAAAAGACATATGAAACTACACATGTATGCATGACAAACATATTTCGCTCATCCAGTCCAAGGGGTGTGCCATGCCCCGATACCACTATTTAGTATCATATTTGACCTAAAGAGAGCAAAAACTACTTTGATACCACTCTGTGGTATTAGATATTAACCAAATATAATGGGAACCAGACATCACCCAAAGATAATGGAAACCAGACACTACCTAAAGAGAGTGGAACCTACTCTCATACCACTCTATAACACCCTCCTCCGACATTTACTCAAGTAACTGACAAAGCAGGGTAAATATGCGAAGGGAGGCCACTATAATGGGATCTAACCTCCTAGGTGACCTTAAGGAATTGGAATCGAAGGAAATACATCAAAAAAACCTTCCTTTAACAATTTCCTTTAGCCATAATAATCAAAATGAACACCCACACTAGGATTTTTTTCACAACATTCAACATGGAATAAGTTCCCCATCGACTGTGGTTATTATTTTTCTTTTATAAACTTTTATTAAATGGAATTTTCACTAGAGATGTTGCACATTTGACTCCTCACATATAATAGAGATATGAGCTTCACCCCGCTATATATAATTTAATTTCACCACTAATATTTTACAATGGAGGCATTGAAAAAGTTTAAGATGTCAGATATATGATTTAATCCCCTAACCTTATGTACCATGAGTTGTATGGTGAGACCAACCTCTATACATGGATTTGAATTGGATAGGCCAGACCCTGAACCTTTTCACCTTTCTCTTAATGGAAAATTCAATCATATTTAATTTAACGGTTTGAGAATGTAGATTTAATATGATAATATAATAGTGGTTATTAAATGAGTTTCGAATAGGGTATAGAACCCTCATTTATATTTCGTTCGGCTCATTTAATTTTTTTATTATAATGTTATAGTCCCTCTCATATCTGCTACACATTCAAGGGTTTTGTTTTCACCTTACCCCTGTTATTCTAGTTGTAGTGATTTGCCTTCTAAGCATTGGTATGCTTATAAAGGAATCTCATATCGACTTTTTTACAGCTTTGGTAACTCTTTTTGCTTGAACTTAGCACTGTTATTTTCTCCATTAGTTTTCCTTCAAATTTTTTATTTAGTACGGTAATCAGTTATTGTATTTCTGATGTGAATGTTTTACATTGTTAAAGCTATTATAAAACGAGGTAAAGACCTTATTATAACACTTCCTACCAAAAATATTCTCATTTGTGTAACCAACATGGTATGTTCCTCTTCCGTTTGACATTTTCTTAATTCTTCTAATGGTTTCTCTTACATGGTTTTCAAGGATTTTTATTAAACCTTCTCCATAACAAGGTAAAGGTGTGAGTACAACCATGGCATTGTTGCACCATCATTTTGTTACAACTTCACTTTCCTTTGGTAAGTTTTCTTGCCACCCATGGAATTTCATATTTATACATTATTCACCTAGGGAATTGGTTGTGTTTTGACCTAAGGAATCTCTTTGTTACATTAACATGGTGTCTTATTGTATGCGCTGGTTATGGTTTTTGGTGTGGTGGCTAGAAATCCCCTTTGTGTTTATGTTCCTAATAATTAAATTTAAGTCCTTTTCATTTTTACTTATGTAATTAAATTGTGATTCATAATTTAGGGTTACCACTATTTGACCTAGGGTTTTTAATATTTAAACCCTATAATTACCAATCTTATTCCCTTATATTTATTTCAACCCTATCTAGTCAACTTTTAAGGTTTACAAGTCTACTGTACAATATTTCTTATCTAGGTTTACAATTTTCCTTATTGATAATGTAATCACCCCTTGTTTTGGAGTATTGTAGTAATTTAATGAATGTTTATTGTGCTCACAGCTAGTGGGTCTTAGATGTGACACCTATTTGAATTAGATAGAACATATTATTATTGAAATTATTATTTTTTTGGTTGCTAAGAAAAACTAAATGGAAACATTAGTATGATGGAAGTTTGGAATAATATGTATTTATGAAAATAAAGAAATATCAATAAATGATTGTGAATTAGAAACATTGGAAAATTTAGACACTAACAAATGAGATTCTAATTGAGGCATTCTTTCCATGATAAGAATTTTGGATAAGCTTAATGGATGGGAGAAAAAAATCCGTTAAGTTCTTAGCTGGAGATAAATGCAAAGCATGAATTGGAAAAAGCTTCGCGGGAGATAAAAGCGAGATTTTGTGAAAAATGAAGCCTAGGCCCATGGTTGTGAAAGCCACAAAGTAGGATGTTTATATAGGGAAAATACTTTCATGAAAATAATTCATAAAATTTCAATTGGAAGGATCAAGAGGGTTGGATTGGAGACACGTTGAATCTCAGCTAGGGGGTGAACTGTGGTGAAGAAATTTTATGTTTTGGTGGAGATCAATGTCCAATTTTCAGTGTGTTATAACGAATATGTTGCTCTGAAATTGCACGCGCTATGATTAGTAAAGTGTGTTTACATCTGTGCATAGTAGGGGTAACTAGTATGTGCAATTTCAACCATGTTGCATTCTGGAATTGTTTTAATTATGTTTGACGCAGGGGAAAGGAAATTCATTGTATGATTGTATGATTTGTGTGGAAGGACTAGATATAGGATGAATTTAAATGCTTTTACCTTAATTATGAAAATATGGAATTGTAAAATGTAAATAGAATTCTAAAGTGTGAATTTTTAATCTTCGAGGTAAAATGGTTTCAAATTCCCTTACAGAAATGATTGAAAATATGAAACTTTATGTGGTTTCAATAAAAATCTGGATTACATATGAGGTATGATTTTTTATAGTTATGAAAGGTATGTTAATTGTTTGGGAAGGAGCAAATTTTGGTTTAACATTGCTTTTGGTATGTATTCAGGTGATATAGAAGTCACCTAGTATTCCTACCTAAGAACATAGCAAATAGTATTGTACGATTAAGGTAACACCTAAAGAGATATGTTTATCAAGAGGGATTAATATCGAGGAACAAGTTCTTCTTCATATGTGCAGACTAGATAATTTATGGTGAGGTAGGTGCATAGTGGCTACGAGTAGGGGGGTTAGTCGATTCTGGTTATAAACAAAGCTATTAATTGAGGAGCATAAATACAATCCTTGAATAATAAAATGAAATTACTAAAGCATGTTAGGGCTAAAATGTGAAGTTGGGTTACACTTTTGTGAGAATCGGGGGTGGAAATTTTTTTTGGAAATATTTCAGCCGAACTTTATGAGAAAGTTCAGCCGAACTCATTTTTCCGTTTCGATTGACGGCACACTGATGGTGTGGGAAAACAGAGTTTTTGCTGGAGATGGGAAAACTGGCAACAAAATTTTGGCTAAACTTTTACTCTTAAAATAGTTCAGCCAAACTATTTCTTATAGATATATCGCCCGCGAAGTTCATTGTTTTCCCGCGTCTGTGTTTCTTTGCTCTGTTTCTTCCTGTTCTTTCTGTGTTTCTTTGCTCGTTTTCTACATTTCTCTTCTCTATTTCTTTGCGCATTTTCGTATTTCTGCTCTGTTCGTTGAATTGTTGCGGTTCTACTGCTAGTCTGGGGCTACTTCTGCTCTGTTGGTGATTATCTATGGCGATGTCAAGCGAACCACCAGGTAGGAATTCTTTATGTTGTTGATTCTCCACCTATGCATGGAATTTTAGATCAAGTTGAAATGTAATTCTGGATTTATTTGGCTCATCTCTATTTTATGATTGCAAATTAAGTAAAATTAAACGTTTTTAGCTATGGAACGTTGTCTCGGTGTATAGTTGTTTTTGTGTTTTTTGATGGATAATAATGGTCTTTTAGTAATGAAAATGGTCTTTCCCTTGATTTGTGCCACCAGCTGGTCATCAGTAGGTAGCTTGAGATCATCCTTGGTCTACCCAGATTTAGTCAGCAGGCTAAAAAAACCATCCCCAGAAATGTCGATTAGCTGATAAACAGTGTGAAAAGATTCTTGATGTTCCTTTGGATCCATAAATTTCATCCACTCTAGCTGATTCTTAGAGTGTTATGGCATGCACTAAGATAGTTGGAAAGCAACTAAATTTCCTCTCCTGATCGAGCTCCTTGGTTATTATTGTGCTCAGGAGGTCGCTAGCTGGTTAATAGCCCATATATCCCAATCACATTGTCATAGGGTTCCCCCTTTCCATACACAACCAATACGAATTCTGATTCAGTGCCCACCATAAGTTCATTGCAAGCCCCGGTCAGCCAATAATTTATAAGGAATAGAAATCGCTGGATCAACAGCTCCTCCGAAATGACTGGTAATACCACTTAGGGGTGAATAGATTGTCCACTCAGTGTCGCTACCCACTTCTATCGAGGTTGGGCTTAATGGGAGCAACAGCGAAGGTGAGTTTCCTATTCCCAATATTTTTCTTGGTCATCAATACGACCTGTCTCTAATAGAACCAATTTTATTATCTGAACAATCGGGATTCTCCACCTGTGCATGGAAGTTTACCACCCCTGTTAAGCTTATGCTGTTACTGAGCCTTCTCTCCATTCCTCAACGTTGGAATGTGCAACCTTTAGTATTTTTTGTAATCACTCATGGTGTGGATAGACTGTAGCTAAATGACCATAATTATGCTTTAAATTTCATTACCTTTTGCTGTAAGGTGTATGTTGAATTTCTGGTAGTATGATATGCATTCGGTTGCTGCATTTGTTACTGTTCCTATGGATCCATCAATTTCATCTGCTCTAGCTAATTCTCCACCTGTGCATGGAATTTTACCATCATTGTTAAGCTTATGTCGTTACTAAGCCTTCTCTCAATTCCTCAACACTAGAATGTGCAACCTTTACTATTTTTTGTAATCGCTCATGGTGTCGATAGAATGTAGCTAAACATCCATAATTAGGCATATGAGGGTGAAGGGAACTTCGTTTTACAAGAAGAATGATTGAACTAGAATGATCTACTATTGTAATGTGACTACATATTGTCTTTTTCAGATGTATTTCTGTATGAGGCAAAATTTGATCTTTTATACTTGATAACATGTTATGGGTATATCAAGAGGATTTTGTATATGAACTGTTATCAATATATGAAACAGGGTTTTTTTTCCTTTGAAAAAAGAGTTGAAATCATTCTAAATTTACATATGTTCACTGGTGTCACCGTTTCACTTCTGATATTATGTTGCTTACCTTGATGAACAGGTGGAACTCTGCTGGGAGGCCTCTCTGTTTTTTGACTCTTTGCTCATACTGTCAAAGGCCGTTATATGTTATATGGGCAATAATGTATAGTTATTAGACAACATATCTTCATATAGAACTTGAAAATAGTATGATGGAAATCAAACATAATAATGTATTAGGACATCACAACTTGCTAATTAGTTATTAGACTACAAATCTTCATATAGAACTTTCATATCTTCATATAGAACTTGCAAATAGTATGATGGAAACAAAAAATAATGATGTATTAGGACATCACAACTTGCTAATTAGTTATTACACTACATATCTTCATATAGAACTTGAAAATAGCATGATGGAAATGTGAACTTGAAAAGTATTTTGGAAATGTTGATATCATGACTCTTCATGATTAATGCTTCTAGGAACCAAACATGATTTAATGTATTAGGATATAATTTAATGTATTAGGACGTGCTCCTTTAGGCTTGGTGGAATTGCCTTTGATTTTTATTTCTCTCTTACACACATATATATATATGAAGAGATGATCCCATTTTATGTTTTATTCATAGATCAAATGTCATTCAAATACAAGATTTATCATAATGTACAATGATTCATTCCATATTATTCATAGATCAAATGTCATTTAAATACAAGATTTATCATAATGTACAATGATTCATTCCATATTATTCATAGATAAAATCTCATTTAAATACAAGATTTATAATAGTGTACAATGATTCATTCCATATTCTTTTTTAGATTCAGGAGGAGTCATTTAAATACAAGATTTATCATAATGTACAATGATTCATTCCATATTATTCATAGATCAAATGCCATTTTAATACAATATTTTTTTGTTGTTTGTTGTTCTGAAGGGCTAGGAATAAAACTAAAACTCAATTAATAGTACATTATTCCATTCATCCACCATCTCATAAAGTATTTAATTTGAAATGAGACCTACAATATTTTTCTTTTCATCATAATGAATTCTTTGATAAGAAGGAATGTAAGGAATATAACAAAAATACTTTAAATCTTCTTATTCCTTATGAAAAACACACAGGAATTTAACTAACTATTATTAATATCGAAAAAAACACACAAGAATTTAACTAAACATCATTAATAAAAAACACACAAGAATTTAACTGAACATCATTAATTTCTATTTCTAAAACTGTAGCGTTGAACAATATCAATTTAAGCATCAAGGAAATTTTCAACATTCGAAACAAAGAATATTTCAGTTCGTTCTCCAAAAGTACATTGAAGGTCGGCACAATTTGAACTTCAACAACACCTGGATCTAGAATATCATGGCTTTGAAGGGCCAACTATTCCCTCATCACCAGAGGCAGATACAATTTCACAAATTCCTCACTACTTTCCTCGTCTTTCTCGTTGTCTTCTTCGTCCTGTTGAGAAGAAAAACTTCCTTTCTTTCTGTATGGAAGATAATATTCTAAAACATGAAGCTAATTAAAAGCAATGAATGATAAGTATAGGTGCATAATTATCAAATAAAATCAAAATAACATATATTTGAAATGTGCCCATCTTGTAGTTCTTGAATTAAATATTGTAGTTCTTGAATTAATACAGGTACTGTTTTATTTGAAATGTGCCAATCTTGTAGTTCTTGAATTAATACAGGTATTGTTTTATTGAATTAATACATATATTTTTTTACTCAGCTACTGCAACCAATAAAATTATATTTGAAATGTTCCTTTTGTATCTAAAATTTAAAACTTTCAGCTTACATGAATGGTAAACTATTTACACGAATGGTAAACTAAAAGAAAATTTTCGATTAATTTTAAACCTTTCAAATAGTAAACTAGAAAACTAGAGTAAAATTGAAAAATTTAGATATGTTGGACAAGTAATTCAATTATAATTCAATTTTAGATAAGTTGGACAAATAATTCAAATATATTGACACTATATCCAATTTTTTCTTCTAAATAAGTTGGACAAGTAATTAAAATATCTTCAAGAAATCTGCAAATGTTGCCTGGATATAGTATGTAACCAAGGAACTTCACATGTAATACTCACCCTTTTTCCTTTCAATAGAACTAGGCCCCACAACCTTGCATGCTTCTACGATGTCGGCCTTCAGATGCCCAACCCACTAAAAAAGAGCAATTCTCTTCCAACTTTATCACTTCATTGTCCTTCTAGTGTTTGACTTCTGACTGGTGCATGTTCGACTCTTAAATTTTTCAGTCCAATAAATCTTTCAAAGAGAAAATGATCTTGTTTATTACCAAAATCGAGACCCTAAAGGTTAATGAACTGCAATGGCTTCATAGGGAGGTAGGAAAAACAAGTGTTGGTTAAGTACCATGCTGCTTGCTTTCTCTTTTCAGTTATTTCCCAGGCGGGTAGGTTCTCCTGGTGGGCATTAGGTTAACTCAAGTTAACTGCAGGTGTGATTCGGGAACATGGGGAGCATCATCAATATAATAAATCCAATCCAATAAATCATTAACATTACCTTTAGACTATTCGTTGGATAAATTGGATCGTCGAAAGGGATTTACCTACTACAGTCAAACCCTGGTTATTGGATGGAAGGCTTGGGCTTTATAATGATGAGAGTGAAGAGTTATGTTGGTCTCTTATGCCTTGGTTTTTCCAATTTCTTGATTTTTTTGCCTTCATTGAGCCTTTTTGCTCCGGATAAAACCAGCCCAGGATCTCTAGATGCCCAAGCTAGAGCAGCCCAACCAATGTATGAAGAGAGCCAGACGCGAAGGCAAATGCCCAAATGAGCATAAGCAATAGCAACTCATTGCACCTCGTTGCATGATCTAGTGTCACTTGAAAATTCCATTCTATACGTGTTTCTCTAATAGAATGGCTAATTACATGCCAAATATATGTCTAATTGCATTGCATTGCATGGATTTTAGACTTTCATACTTTGGCACTATTTTTGGCTATATTTTCCAAGTATACATTAAATAAATTTCTTTGATTAAAAACATTAATTTAAATATTAATTAATTTCGAAAAACTATGTAGCTATTAATCCAAGTATTTTCACAATTTACAAATGCTTACGGATACTCTCCTATCACATTTTACCAATATTTATCGGTCCTCTCCAAACTCCTATCTAAGGCTTTGTTCTTTGTTTCTTCATGTATCCGTAATCATTGAATAAGGCCAAAAATTAAACCTATGAATCTGTGACTATCTTATGGAAAGCGACAGTTACAACTGCAAAATAGGAACCTATGAATCTGTGACTATTTTATGAAAAGCGACAATTACAATTGCAAAATAGGAAAGCGAGCATCCAACGCCTGATTATGCTCCAGTTGATTATTTATGAACAACTTTTTTCATAACAGCAGCGGGGTAACTAGAATTGATAAAAGAATTATATATGAAATAAGACTTGTTGAACTCTATAAGTTTATTCTGCTTGCATGGTTGACACTATATTTATATTTATTGAAAATAATTTGGTGTTAGGAAAAAAATATTATTTTATTATGGAAGTGATTATGCCCCAGTTGATTATTTATCAACAACTTTTTTCATGACATTGCAGCGGGGTAACATATAAATGATAAAAGAATTATATATGAAGTAAGACTTGTTGAACTCCATAAGTTTATTCTGAGTGCATTGTTGACACTATATTCATTGAAAATAATTTGGTGTTAGGAAAAAAAATATTATTTTGTTATGGAAGTGATTGAGTTCGTAATTTTTATGTGAACATATAGAAGCATGTTTTAGTTGATGAGATCACATGGAACCACGTCCACATGCATACCACATGGAATATGAACGCGTCATTATTTTTTTAAGAGCGACCTGTGATATTTTTGTAAATATTCATAGGTTATTAGCACTCTTTAAAATATGTTTTTATATGGGGTGGAGTTTATCTTCTAGGGAAGTCAAAGTAGAGTCACCATGTCACCAACGTTGGATCTGAAATCGACAGTTTCGATATAATCATAAATATCTCTAATGAAAAGAAAAACACCACCAATACTGTATTTACTTCAATAAAAAAAAACATTAACCAATTAGTTATTTAAATATAATTTTTTTATATTATATATTTTTAAAATTATATTAATTAATTAGTTATTTAAATATGTCTTTCACATTATACATAACTTTCAAAATTGAAATGTAGGCTTTTATTTTCTTACTTCTCATATATCAAACTTTTCACCTTTATATAAAACTTTCATCTTTGAATGCTTTTTTTTAATTTATATAGCCTTTTATTTTCTCTACTTCCCATATATCAAACTTTTCTCTTTTATATAAATTTTTCATCTTTTATATAGATTAACTTTCCTCTTTTATATAGATATAGATTAAATTTCCTCCTTTATAGAGAAATATATGTAAAGTAATAAGAAAAAACTTATTATTTATAAGAAAAAACATATTATCTATGCTATAAACAATCACTCTTTTTCTCTTTATATAATACTTTACTCCTTTATATAGAAATCTATATAAAGTTTCACTATAATCAACTATTTCAATAGTCAACATATTCAATGCTTTATTAATTTCTATATAAATTAATAAGAAAAATCATATTTACACTATAAACAACTATTTCAATAATCAACACATTCAATGTTTACTCCTTTATATAAAAATCTAGATAAAGTTACACTATAAACAATTATTTCAATAGTCAAAACATTCAATGTTTTCATAATTTCTATATAAAGTAAGAAGAAAAAACATATTTACACTATAAACGACTATTTCAACAAAGGAAAAGCATATTTACACTATAAAAAACTATTTCAACAATCAATACATTCAATGTATTAGTAATTTTCATAATTTTCCTATGTTTAACTACCTTGCTACCTCACTTGTTTATAAAGAACTTTATTAAACATTAAAACAAATTTAAACACTCTCCTAACAACTTTATTAAAAATTAAAACAAATATAAACACTCTCTCAAACATAAATATTTTCATGCAATGATATGCCAAAATATTTACCTTTATATCCCTATCATAATACCAATCTATAATTTACCTAGCTTTAGTTAATAATGTATTCCTATTGGAGACCCAACTTCGCTAGTTTACCAATCTATAATTTACCTAGCTTTAGTTAATAATGTATTCCTATTGGAGACCCAACTTCGCTAGTTGTTAACTCTGTCTATCACAAAGTCCATTCTGCTCACAAATTCCTTTCTTCTTTGGCTAGTAATTTGACTACTACTGGTAGGAAAACCCTTGTTTATATATAATCTTGACATGTTACAAGTTCACTTTATCGTTATTTCAATGGCAACAATGAACGTTGTTGTTTCTAACCATTGAAACAATTTATTACATATATTTTGTTAGGCTTAGTACATACTTGATTGATATCATTCCATTATGATTATATTTCCATATTTTCACATTATTATGTTCATTGAACTATATATTATTCATGCGTAAGAATATTCCATTAACTATTCCATTAACTATTTTGCTTGGAGATATAAACGGTTTTGAAATAAAAATTTATGCATTTCCAATTTTGTTTTAATGTTTCAACTGTTATAATCAAGTCATAATATGTATAGATTGCTATTTAATTACAGTCAAAATTTTGTTTTTGAGTTTCTACTTTGTATACATTATTTAGTATATTATGGAACAAAATTTAATTTCATCATGTCATCACATTTAATATTTTCAAAATGTTTACTCAAATATTCTCTCAACACTACCTAATGTTAACAACTATTTTCTGCTTACCTAATTTTTCATAATTCCATTCTCTTTCCAGGTATTATTTGATAGTTAAAATAGTACGCATGAGTAGTTTTAGTTATATATATATATAAATGACTACTTCTTAGGCACATAAACTTCCTCATTTACTTGGCTACTGTTACATGTTTCCATACTAACCATCAAGTTTTCTAAATCATCTATACAATTCTACATTTATAACCAATTTAGATCATGTACTCCTGCACTAGGTTTCATGAAAGTTCACCTATTTACACAACTATCTAACACATAAATCCTTAACAACATTTTACATAGTTATTAGTTATTAGTATTGCTATGTTTCTGTTTTTTCTATTTAATTTACTGTTACAAGTAATAATACATAGAAGACATGAACTGATTCTACCTATATACCTATTGTATCTTCACATACTAATATACTATATTAATCATCGTGTGTTGTCTCTTATTAAATTGTTGTATGTTGTTCCATAAATAAAATTAGGAATAGCTCCCAAATTTTGGGTTTAAGTAGGTTTCACACATGCATTTGTTTCACAAATATTTAACTAATTTCTTCTCTACAAACAACTAATTAACACATGTGTCCATCCATACATTCCGTTACAAGTATATATTTTTTCTATCTAGTAAATCAATGACCATGTCTTGTCTCACTCTTCCTTACTTATGACTTTTCATTCCCATTTCTAACATTAGCATCTGCAATTATTTTCTTTAACGAGTATTATTTTCCCTCCTCTACCTTTATCTCTGTAGGTATGTGATTTCAGTTTCCATCTTAGCATTTAGTGATACTTTCCTGCTCTTCACTTTCCTTCAACAAATTCTCTTTCATGACCCTGATACTAGCTAATTCTTTCATCATGTCTTTTAGTATTTCCTGAAATTGTGTTGTTGGAGGTGAAGTTTCATCTCACAATTGAAACCAAATCTACTCTCCCTCACCAATAATATGACATAAGGTTTTTCCATCATTGTACTCTTTTCTACTTATTTCATAGTACCATCACAATAACAATATTGAATTAGCTTTTTTGAATCTCAAAAATTAATGCATAAAATTTTAAGCTATAATTTCCCCTAAGACTTCAAACTTTCAAACAACAACTTTCTTACCACATATAACATACCTGTCATACACTTAATTTTTTTTTTTAATTTCTATAAATAACAATTGAAACATCATATTTAAATATTTTACATTTTCACCTAATTCTCAAAAAAAAATTTATAAGAAGGATCTATAAATAACATATCCCTTTACTTATATATGGTTACTTGTAAATTGGAATGCAATTAATTTTCCTTCTATCATCTCACTTTATAACATAGATTCTATTCTTGAGATCAACACCGGAACAGTACAAGTACTTCTCATTAACATTGATGTATGCATTAAACACTAGGACTTTCATCTAAATATCCAGCTTAATCCACATCCTTGCATCATTTTGAAAGTCCTCTGCCCATGAACGTATCGCTAAGCTAAAACATTATTATTTTCAATCATGATACATATATATTTAACGGAGTAAGGAACTTCACACCACTAGATATAATTTAATTTAACCCCTCATACTATACAAGGGATTCATTGAAAGAGTTTAAGAGATCAGATATATGTTTTAATCCCCTAAAATTATGTAGAGCATGAATTGGATGGTGGCACCAACCATTGTACATGGATTTGCATTGGATACGCCACACCTTGAACCTCTGCACCTTCCTTTCCATGGAAAAGTCAGTCACGGGTACTTTAACACTTCGACAGTGTAGATTTGATCTCAGAATCTAACAGCGGTTCTTCAATGAGTTTCCAATAAGGTAAAGAACCCTAGTTTATATTTCATTTGACTCGTGTTTTTTTTTTTTCATGTTACAGAGTACTGCTCATATGTGCTACACATTCAAGGGTCTTCTTGTCACCTTACCCCTGTTATTCTAGTTGTAACACTTATTCCTTCCAATCTTTGGCATGCTTTCTTAGTTGGAAAGGAAACCCATATCGACTTTTTGAAAACTTTGGTATCTCTTTTTTCTTGAACTTCGCACTATTATTTTCTCCTTTAGTTTTCCTTTAACTTTTTCATTTAGTATGCTAATCGATTCTTGTATTTATGATGTGAATTTTTGGCATTGATAAAGTTATTATAAAATAAGGTCGAGACCTTATTATAACACTTCATCCCAGAAATATCCTCATTCGTGTTTCCAACTTGGTATATTCCTCTTCCGTTGACATTTTCTTAGTTCTTCTAAATGTTTCTGGAATACATTTTTCAGGGATTTTTATTAAACTTTCTCCATAACAGAGTGTCAAAATGACCATGGCTTTGATACCCCATCCTTTTGTCTTGGTTTCAATTTCCTTTGGTAAGTTTTCTTACCACCCATGAAATCTCATATTTCTGCATGTTTCTCTTGGGGAATTGGTTGTATTTTAACTCAAGGACTCTTCTTGTTACTTTAATATTTTATCACAATGTGCTATTGTATGCGTCGATTATGGTCATACTAATGGTGGGTAGAAAACCCCTTTCTATTCATGTTCCTAATAATTAAATTTAAATCTTGCTAATTTTTTGTCATGTAATTAAATTGTGATTCATAATTTAGGGTGACCACTATTTGACTTAGGTTTTTTAATCTTTAAACCCTAGCAGTAAAAATATTATTCCCTTCTATTTATTTCAAATCTATCTAGTCATTTTTTAAGGCTTAGAAGTTTGTTGTACCATGTTTCTTATCTGGGTTTACAAATTTCCTTAAAAATAATGTAATCACCTCTTTTTTTTTACTTTCGTAATAATGAATTTTTCCCATGTTCGCAGCTAGTTGGTCTTAGACGACATGCTTCCGTCATAAATTATATCCTCCTTTCTTTCCTTTCATGATTAACAATTTTACAATTCTATACATGCTCTCTTTACTCTTATCTAACACCTAGTCTCACTTTGTTGTAAGTATGACAATTATTGGGATGTGGTTGTTCATCCCAATTTTCCCTTGGAGACTACCTTTATCAACATAAGCTAATATCGAATATTTCTCTTCACAACTTAGCCGAACTAGCTTATTGACTACCTGTCACACATATATGCATGAGAATTATTGTTTTGTTTCTTTGGCAAAGATATTATTCCAACACTTTTCTGGTTATTGCGTCGAGAGGTGCATTCTACAGCCCAGTATGACCCTGATGTGTAAGTATGTCGGAAGCCAAAAAAAAAAAAATGTCGCCTTGAACAATAACTTACATAAACATATAAATGAACAATTAAAAATTCATTAAAAATAAATTTAAACTATACAAACTTAAAATATGAAGAGGTTTATTAAGACTCAAAAAAAGAGATATGGTAAATAAGTAAAAATATAAATAGACCATAGGTATGGTAAATAAATAAAACCTATTTTTATATTACTCAGGAGGTATGGTAAATAAATAAAAATACAAATAAACTAGAGGTATGGTAAATAAATAAAATTGATTTTTATATTTACTCAATAAACCACTTTATATTCATAGAAACCCAAAAAGAGGTTTTATTTAGGTGAAGCCTATGGGACAAATTATTAATAATACCATGGGAAAATACCATGGGCCAATACCATGGGCCAAATAACATATTTATAAAAGAGGTATGGTAAATAAATAAATATAAAAGAGGTATAAAGAGGTAAGGTAAATAAATAAAAATATATCAAATACTATTAGAAATAAACATCTAATTATATATGAAGTATAAGGGTAAAATACCATGGACCAAATTATTATTAATACCATGCCAAAAAAACATTATTAACCCTAAAATTAATATTAAAATATTATTATTATTAAATTTAATATGTTTAGATTAATACAATATTAAATTTATTATATTGTAATATATATTAATATATCATGATATATGATAGAGGTGGAGAAATAGGGGGAGTGACAAGGGAGACATGGAGATAAATTGAAGGAGAGACGAAAAGAGGAATGAAGAGATAGAGAGGGAGAAGAGTGAGAGAGTTAGAGAAGGGTAAGAGAGGGAGACATAAAGATGGAGGTGGGAGAGAGATAAGGAGTCAGGGAGAGAGATAAGGAGAGAGGATTGGAGGGTAGAGAGTGAGAGAGAGAGAGAAAGAAGGGGGAAGCTAGAGGGAGGTAGGAGAGAAAGGGAGAGAGAGAAAGGATGAGAGGAGGAGGAGGGGAGAAGGAGGGATAGAGAGATGGAGTTTGAGGCGGAGCGAGGAAAGGAAGAAGAAATACATAGAGAGGGAGTGACAAGGGAGAGATGGAGAGAGAGTGTGTATGCTTATGGGTGAGATAAAGATACATGGGAGTGATGTAGACAATGGGGGAGAGAAGGATAAATGGAGAGAAACAATAAGATAGTTGGAGAGTGAGATAAAGTGATGGGGGAAGAGAGAGGATTGGAGGACACAGAGAGAAGAAAAGAAAGAGAGCTGGAGGGTCAAATAAGAGGCAAGAGAGGAATGATGAGAGAGAGGAAGAGAGTGATGGGGGAAGAGACAATTGTAGGATAGAGATAGAGAGAGAGAGAGAGATGGGTGAAGAGAAAGGGAGGTAGGAGATAAAGGGAGAGAAATGAAGGAAAAGAGAGGGGACTTGAAAGAGAGGAGGAGAGAGGGAGGGATAAAAATATGGATTTGGAGGGGGAGAGAAGGATGGATTGAGATATGGAGAGAGAGAGAGAGATGGAGGAAGAGAAAGGGAGGTAGGAGAGAAAGGGAGAGAGAGGAAGGAAAAGAGAGGGGACTTAAAAGATAGGAGGAGAGAGGGGAGGAGAGAGGGAGGGATAGAAATATGGATTTGGAGGGGAAGAGAGGGAGAAATTGAGAGATGGAGCTGGATGAGGAGAGAGGGAGGGAAGAAGAAATACATAGAGAGTGAGTAGTGGAGAGAGAGGGGGACTGACAAGGGAGAGATGAAGAGGGAGTGTGTATGTTTTGGGGTGAGATAAAGAGAAAAATAAGGATATATGGAGATAAGGGGGGAGAGAAGGAGAGAGAGAGGCATATGGTAACAAAGCTGGAAGGTGAAGATAGAGAGAGAGAGGGGGGGAGAGAAAGGAAGAGAGAGAGTGAAGAGAGGTAGGGAAAGAGATATGAAGATGGAGATGGAGAGAGGGGGAGGTAAGAATAAGGACATAGAGGGTGAAAGATGGAGAGAGAGAGAGAGGGAGTGATAAAGAAGATGGAGAGAGAGAAGAAGAAAGGGTAGCAAGAAGGAAGAGAGAGAGAGGGAGGGAAGGGGAAAAGAGAGAGAGAGAGAGAGAGAGAGTAGGAGGGAGTGATAGACAGATAGATAGATTGGAGAAAGAGATTTTATGTTTTGGAGTTGATATAGAGAGATAGAGTGATATATAGATATAGATGTAAGCTGAAGAGAAAAAAGATAGATGGAGAGAAGGAGGTAGGGACAAGGAAATTGATAGATATGGAGTGAGAGAGAGTATGTGTTTGGTGGGGTGAGATAAAGAGAAAAAGAAGGAGAGATGGAGGGATATATAGATATATATGGGGGAGAGAGGGAAGAAGGTTTCTTGCAGTAGATGCATTGATTTGAGTGTAGATGGTGATTTCTAATCCTATTTGATTTCTTGCACTAGATGAATTGATTTTGGTGTAGATTTTGATTTCTAATGATATTTGATTACTTACATTAGATGGATTGATTTTAATGTAGATGATTTCTAATCCTATTTGATTGCTTGCACTAAATGCATTAATTTTAGTGTAGATGATTATTTCTAATTCTATTTGATTGATTTCACTAGATGCATTAATTTTAATGTAGATTTTGATTTTTGGTTATATTTGATTTCTTGCACTATATGAATTGATTTCAATGTAGATTATTTTTAATCCTATTTGATTGCTTGCATTTAATGCATTTATTTTAGTGTAGATGGTGATTTCTAATCCTATTTGATTTCTTTCACTAAATGCCTAGAATTCAGTGTAGATGGTGATTTCTAATCTTATTTGATTGCTTGCACTAGATGCATTAATTTCAATGTAGATGTTGATTTTTAATTATATTTGATTGCTTGCACTAAATGCATTGATTTAAATGTAGATTATTTAACTAAATGCATTTATTTAAATGTAGATGATTTATAATCCCATTTGATTTTGTTGCACTAAATGCATTTATTTCAGTGTAGATGGTGATTTCCAATCCTATTTGATTGTTTGCACTAGATGCATTGATTTCAATGTAGATGTTGGTTTTAAATCCTATATTCCTACTTGAACTAGACTCATTTATTTGAGTGTATATGTTGATTTCTAATCATATTTGATTACTTGCATTAGATGCATTGATTTTAGTGTAGATGTTGTTTTCTATTATTATTTGATTTCTTGCATTAGTTGCATTGATTTCAGTGTACATGTTGATTTCCAATTTGATGTAATTGGAAGTATGATGGTAAATTAATTTTAAAGTCATTGGATTAATAGTGTGTCTACAATGATTTCAGTGTAAGCACAAAACACTATTGACAATGTGCATTGATTTTTGTGTTATAGTAATTCAACCTATTAATATTGGAGAGCAAGAGAGATAAGGTATGATGTTTACTACAACAGCTCGAGCTAAATATTTAAATGGTTTACGATTCCAACTGTCTTTTTCAAATAATCAATATGAAAGTATGACAAAACTAACATGGGTGAAAATAAGAATAGTAGAAGAAAATAGTTTGAAATCGATAATGAAGACTATTCGTAATTGACTACATTCTTATTATTCACAGTTTCTATCATTCAATATTATTACATTGTCATTTTGCATTCAAAATTTTATTTCATAATTAAAGTTATTTTACAGTATTTATCATCTCAACAAATTGAGGTAACTAATCAAATTTAAAATTAAAATGACTCAATAAGTCTTAGATATATTTAACATATTTAAAATATTTATGTTAATATTAGATGTATTTACATATTATTGATAAAATTAAGCATATTTTCCTCATATTATTGATAAATTTTCCTTGGTCGCACACACGACTGAAACCAGCCTAGATCCATCTTAACTCTGGATCTATCAAGCACTGAGAGGGATCAAATATCTCGAGGTGAAAACCTTTCCTCAAGTTTTGCACTCAAAAAAGAGGTTTTCACCTCGAGAGATTTGATCCCTCTCGGCGCTTGATAGATCCGGAGTTAAGATGGATCTAGGCTGGTATTATATTGAATAGCGACATGTTGTCTCCTTTGATGGTCTTTAAGCCTAGTGGTGAATATGTCATTTATATATTTTAATATATTTATAAGGTTAATAACCTATTCAGTGATAGGATCTTGAAAATTCTAGTTCCTTGTAGACCAATTCATCGTACATGTACTATTTTAGTTGATATACAATTTTGATGCATTGCCAACTCAGTGGCTTACCTATGCTTCATCCCTTTATGTAAATTATTTTCAAATAATCATGTTTTTGTTTTATTTTCTCAATCTGATTTTTTTTCATGA
Organism: Pinus albicaulis; assembly: GCA_034641835.2. Classification (NCBI taxonomy): domain Eukaryota; kingdom Viridiplantae; phylum Streptophyta; class Pinopsida; order Pinales; family Pinaceae; genus Pinus; species Pinus albicaulis. Next base: position 1,685,855,478 of record CM076578.1, read on the forward strand.
ATTCTATATATTTATTACTGTTCTTTGATACCATTATTGGGGCTAATCACTTATTTAATTATCTAAACATTTCTTTTAAATGGAGGGTGGAAACGTGAAGCTGGGTTACACTTTTGTAAGAATCGGGGGCAAAAAAAAATTTTCGGCAATAGTTCGGCCGAACATTTTATAAAGTTCGGCCGAACTTTATAATAGTTCGGCCAAACTGTCTTAGCACGTTCGGCCGAACTTTTGAGTCCGTTTAGATTGACGGCACAGTGACGGCGCAACAAACAGAATTTTTGCCGGAGGTTTGGAAAACCGGCAATGGTAGTTCGGCCGAACTCAGTTGAAATTTCAGCCGAACTCAGTTAAAAGTTCGGCCGAACTACGTTTTTATAAATAAATCGCCCGCGAAAGGTGTAAGTTTACTGTTTTCATTGTTTTCACGCGACTTTTTCTGTTCTGTTGTTGATTGCGTTGGGCGAGTTGCTGGTCGAGGTTCTGCTGGTTTGATTGCGTGGGCGAGTTACTGGTCGAGGTTCTGCTGGTATGTTCTGTTACGTCCGCCAGTTTTTGAATGTTTTTTTCTTGCGAGGATTTCTATTGCAAACGCTGCCGTTCTTCTATCTCATGTCTGTACATCTGTTGGTGGCTTTTATATTTACGGGTTTGGTTCTTGTTACAGGTTCTTGGGCGAGTTGTTGGTCGAGGTTCTGCTGGTTGAGGTTCTGCTGGTCTGATTGCCGCATTTGGTCGAGGTTCTGCTGGTCGTTGTTAGGGGCGCCACCGTTAAAATCTGCCGGGTACGTTCTGTTAATGATTTTATTCAATATAAATAATTTTAAAACTACATTTTACTTACCAAAATCACAATGTCTACGCTTAACACATTAATATATTATTAATTTAAATTTTAACAAAAACTTTTAAATTTTACAATAATTTTCTTTGTAGTATCCCTTCACTTATTATAACATTAATAAAATATTTTTACAGCTAAATTTATATAAATCTATGTAATCTCATTTTTTCAATAATAAAAAAGACTAAAATACAATAGCATAAATTTGGCTTTGTTTAATTTTTTCCCTTTTGCTTGTTCTAACATCATATTAATTTTCAATTGGAATTAGAATCATAGCAGAATGGTTGCAAGGACAGCAGCTGTTTGTCCAATTTTGATGATCAATGTCTGTTCTAACTTCATATTAACTTTCAATTGAAATTAGACTGATATGAGAAATGTTGCAAGGACAGCAGCTGTCAGTCCAATTTTGATGATCAATGAATTTGTATATGATTAAGGAGCAGCTGGACATAGCCAATTTTGACTGTCACCAAATATATGTAAGAAAGTAAAAACAGGTTACATAGACACTGTCCCAATGATTTACAGTAAAGTAAATTAAATGATTTGTAGGAAACTCATCAAACGTGTTTAAAAGGTGAATGGTTCTAAATGATAAAAAGCATGCCCATCAACAATAATTTCAACCTTATTTCTATTCAAATTCCTTAGGTGAGTAAAGGAGAGAACTATGACTTTTAAAGATTACAATGGAGATTATTTTGTTTATCAGATGTTCAAATTGAATATCCTTTCATTCATCAACCTTATATGATTTTTTTTTTTTTTTTGAGAATTCAGGTTAAAGGAAGCAATGTTAATATTCTACAAACCCATACCATATGAATTCATTTTTTTAGAACTGCAACAGCCACCCAGTTAAAGGAAGCAATGTTATTCTACAAATCAATACTTAACAACAAATAAGATAAAGATTGTGATGGCAAACGAAACATTCGTAAATATTGAGCAACAAATAAACAGATACGTAGATCCTACTCCTGAACATGTATTTCAATCATAAGCAAGCATTAAAGCAGTAGCAATACCCAAAACAAGACAGTAGAACAATCCTCAAAAGATTAATTTTCATCCGTGCTAAAGAGCAACCCTCTTACCTACCACGTAGTTTATATTTTGTTAAATTAAATATCAAATGTTGTTATTATAGAAGATATGAACATTGTCAATTTCATAGTAGGATTAAGTAAATGATTAGTTTGTTGGAAAGTAATAGATTTTGGTTTGGTTTAGATAGGAATTATAAAAACCATATTATAGGAAATTAATTTAACTTTTTCTAAATTGTATGAACCATTGTAGTGTTTGTAGAAGTTAAATTTAACTTATCCTTGTTGTGTATTTGAAAAAATAATTGGATCATAAAAAGTTCAATGATTTATTCTCTATCATGTTTTCAATTGATTTGACCCTAGTCAATATGGTATTATTCTTTATCACAAAACTAGAAACTCCACTAATGGGGAACTCTATTAATTTATTCCTTTTTGCGTTTCTTTTCTCTTAGTATTAGCCTTAAACGTTGATTTTTGTTAGTTAGATATGATATGAATTTTTTTTTTTTTACTTTAAGAACCAAAACTTTGGAATTTCTCCAGCACTTAATATAGTTTATCTCATTTCTAGGGCCTTCTAAATACTTATTTTGAATGAAGAAGCATGCTAAATGCCTTTCTTTTTAGGGCTTTTTAAATACTTATTTTGAATGAAGAAGCATGCTAAATGCCTTTCTTTCTTTAAAAGCATGTGCATATACACGTTTTCTTAATGTAAAGTGTGTATACATTATGTCTACATTTCCATTTTTGATTGAGAGTTAATTTCTTAGCATATATTGTGCAAGTGTACTTCAGAAGTATAAGAACCTGGATTGACATTTAATGCAAGTAATTTATCTCACAATTAATTTACCCATTAGGATGGTTTGACCTAGTAACTTGAGAGATGAAAAAGATCCTATCACATTAACGTGAGGATCCATTTTCACAATGAACATTAGGAAAAGACAATATTCATTGCAGTTGGTAATATAGTCAACTAGTAGACTATTCAATTATTACCAAAGTTGATGAAAAAATGCAAGGAATTTAAGGTTGCATTTCAATTTTGAAAATTTTCTACAATAATTTTTGTAGGATAATTTGTTAATGCAAGTTTCCATAGTTATTTATAAATTTTATTTTAGAAAGAACCTTCAACCAAAAATACCCAAGGTTAGTCCCTCGTGTGCCCTTTGAGACACATTAGGTCATCCCACCAATTCATGCCCCATGCTTCATGAGTTGAAGGGTATCCTTCATACCCCTTAAGCACCCCCATTTCTCCCCACTCCATCATGTGATGTTGCCACATCATCACCTAATAAGGGTTTAAGAACCAACGACCTCTTGTCTATTTATGTGAAACACAAACATTATACACAACATTGTCTCAATCTTCGACGATATCAAGATGTGTTGGTCACCATACATCATGCCTCAATAGTAGCACCACCACTTACACCAACCTCATATGTTGATGATTCCTCTTCCACCATTTATTATGTCACGAACTCGGTTAATTAGTATATGGCATGCCCTTGAGTGCTCTATGTTAAAGACACTCATCTCATCTATATGTGTCCTTTACTCATCAAATACCATCATCATTGCATGCATCAAGTGACATATCCCCCTCATCAAGATCCCAATCCGCCTAATTTTGGATGCTCCTCATACACTAAGTACCTTGACCATATCAATGGAATGCCCAACTCCTAGCATGATTCCCACCACACCAACACAACTATTGGAGATTCAAACGACCTCACCACTTAGAAAATGATAAGAAATTATTTCACCCCCTTGTACTAGAACAATACATAGAAAGAATAACATAATTAATAGAAGAGATAAAAATATGAATTAGAGAAAGGCATGGATCACATATTAAAGGAAATGTAAGCCAACCTAGGAAGAAACCAACTCTTCGCTCCCACTTCAAATAATTTTTAAGAGTAAACAATGAAAACAACAAATTAATCTATGTACCAGATGTACAACATTCAACCATACCTATATAAAGAGTGTACAATGAAATTAATGTTGGTTTACTTCAACACTTGGAAAATATCTTGTTTCTATCCCATTTGTGGAAGTTATGCAAATATGAAATAAAGATATGAGGTTAAGAAGTTCTTAAAATTTGATGAAGTAGATGACCCTACTTTTGAGGATTATCCTATAGAGTTATAAAAGATGAATCAAGGGAATAAAAATGTAATTCATAAACATTTTCATATATTCCTACTAATAAATAAAATATTATTACACAACTATATGCTAGATTTAGAAGAAACAACTGATGTAATTCCTTTGAAAGTGATGAAATAATTAGGCCTTACAACAACTAGGGCATATAGAAATGTATGTGCTATGGATCCTATGAAAATCGGGATGGGTAGAGTAATAAATACACATGTTTTGAAATTTTTTGAGGAGTAACTCAAAGCATGCATATATACAAAATGAAGTGGCTACTTTCTTCATATTCCATGAGGGACTATTGTTCTTCCTACATACTATTCATATCATGTACCTCTAAATTATTTCTAGTGAAATTAAATGACTTGAAATTAAATTTCCTAAAGCCTATTGAAATTTCTCCTTCAAAATAAGGATGCACTCCCATTTGATTCTCACAGATAGGTTGTAATCATGAGGCTCTCGCTCAAGAGTGGACCTTCACAAAATCTCGTGACATATTGTCACAAACAAAACCATCAAACTGAAAACACATCATTTTCTCCTTCAAAGAAAATAAAATCACATCATGTGAATATGTCCATGTACTCTTACATATTGGTGTACAAAACCATCAACCAAACAAGTTGACAAAACATGCCTCTTCAAACAACTGACTCTGAAGACAAATAATAGAGCTCATGTACTTTCAACATCTTGCTTCATGCAACATGCACTGGATACTTTGAATTTGCAAAGAAATTAATGAAACATCAAAAAACATGCTAGGCCTTAATTGGATAAGAAATCTAACCATTTGTCAGCAAACCATTTCAATGGCACTTCTTTTTCTTTCAACTATGTTGAATTTAGTTTTTAGTTATATTTTTAATTTTGAAGAAAATAACTATTTATTTCATGTGTAATTAGATTAGTGATTTCATGTGTTAGGGTTGTAGATTCAGGCATTGAAACAACACCATTATATTTCAAATTTAAAAATGATGGTTTGAGTCCTAGGTAGCTTAGAATCCTACTTGTTTTCAAAATAAGGATGCACTCCCATTTGATTCTCACGGATAGGTTGTAATCATGAGGCTCTCGCTAAAGAGTGGACCTACTCAAAATCTTGTGACGTCTTGTCACAAGCAAAATCATCAAACTGAAAACACGTCATTTTTCTCCTTCAAAGAAAAAAAAAATTCACATCATGTGAATATGTCCATGTACTCTTACATATTGGTGTACAAAACCATCAAACAAACACAAGTTGACAAAACATGCCTCTTCAAACAACTGACTCTTAAGTCAAATAATAGAGCTCATGTACTTTCAACATCTTGCTTCATGCAACATGCACCATACTAAGAATTTGCAAAGAAATTCATGAAACATCAAAATACATGCTACGCCTTAATTGGATAAGAAATCTAACCATTTGTCAGCAAACCATTTCAATGGCGCTTCTTTTTCTTTCAACTATGTTGAATTTAGTTTTTAGTTATATTTTTAATTTTGGAGAAAATAACTATTTGTTTCATGTGTAATTAGATCAGTGATTTCATGTGTTAGGGTTGTGGATTCAGGCATTGAAACAACACCATTATATTTCAAATTTAAAAATGATGGTTTGAGTCTTAGGTAGCTTAGAATCCTACTTGTTTTCAAAATGAGGATGCACTCCCATTTGATTCTCACAGATATGTTGTAATCATGAGGCTCTCGCTCAAGAGTGGACCTTCGCAAAATCTTGTGACGTATTGTCACAAACAAAACCATCAAATTGAAAACACATCATTTTTCTCCTTCAAAGAAAAAAAAAATTCACATCATGTGAATATGTCCATGTACTCTTACATATTGGTGTACAAAACCATCAACCAATCACAAGTTGACAAAACATGCCTTTTCAAACAACTGACTCTTAAGTCAAATAATAGAGCTCATGTACAAATTTCCATATTTGTTGCATTTATGTGTGTCTAACATAACTCTAATTTCAACATCTTGCTTCATGCAACATGCACCATACTTTGAATTTGCAAAGACCCAGGAATTCTCCACCCCCCATTAAAATGACCTTACAAGTTGATTCTTTTAGTTTTTTCACTCTATAAGCATCAACGTACGATTATGCATGATGGAGAATCTTTAGCGCTTTCCCTTGTTAATATATTTAACAAGGGAAAGCGCTAGATATTCTCCATCATGCATAATCGTACGTTGGATTTGGTGATAATTGTCTCCATATTTTGGCTTTCTGACCCCGAAAAACATAATTATTTTAGAAGGGAGGGAAGGAGGGATGATCACATTGACTTGCTTGATGACATGTCTATGAAGATTAACTACCTCAAGAACTATTTTTTTGCGTAGGGAAAGAGACACATTCCCATGTATGAGCATGAAAACGTTCTTTGATATTGTTAATGCCTCTAGTGTTTACTTCTACAAGTTCTATAGGCAGAGTCTATAAAGGGCCAGGTAGCCTCTGGATCTCATCTTTTATGAAGGTGACATATCTAGTAAATTCCCCTGCAGTCAATCTCTGGAATGGATCTAAATAGAAGTTCTTCATTTTAATATCCGTAAAACACAACAACTTTAAAGTAAACTATGTACATGTTCCATTCATCATGAACACAAACCTCACAAGCCTCCTTGGCTTTGGAGCATTTTCCATGTTTTCCATAACCAAGACCGAAATAATTAGGCCCTTCTTGAAGAACATTTGGCTCAACTATGCCCTTCTTAAAGAACATTTGGCTCAACTATGCCTTGTACATGCTTGCCTTTAAAACCCTTTACTTTCATAGCACATTTTCATCAAAAATTTGGACCTTGTTCCTCTAATGTCTCTAATGTCTCTCAAAAGCACGTACACATTCATTTTCAGAGAAATTGAAGGTACTCTAATGTCTCTAATGTCTCTCAAAAGCACGTACACATTCATTTTCAGAGGAAATTGAAGGTAGAAACCAATCTAGCTAATTCTTCTAACTAACCTTGACTAAAATGAGCTAAATTGTACTTTGATACGAACTTTATTTAAATTGTCCACCCCACATTAGGCACCAATGATTATAACCTTTAATGGGCTAGCATTGGTTTGTAATCATCATCTCAAAATGACCTAGTAGATGAAAAATTATCATGTTTGTAATCATCGTTTCACACCATCTACATATGACCCTTCTACACATTATATGATTGAATTTATGGTAGGTCATCTCTTCTATCTAGACCATGATTGATTGTGACATTAGGTGAATAAAGGAAATTTGATAAGGAAGGGATTAGTATAAGTTTGTCCTCCTCCACGCACTCCATATCCAGTGATTGCCTATTTTTTCTCTTCCAACATTTTATTTTGGAAATTCATTTTGGTAGTTAATTCTACTAATAGTCACAACACACCTGGAAGTCAAAGAAATTGTTATATACACTACTAAACTCAATTAACATTGTTTTTTATTGGACTTTACAATAAAAAACAACGTAGAGTTCATTAATGTAGTAGTGTATATGATAATTATATGTATAGTGGTGTGGCTATCGATAAAATTAGCTGCTAATGAATTTCGAGAATAGAACGTTGGAAGTGGAAAATTGAGAAATCACTAGCTATGGGGCGGATGGAGGAGGACAAGCTAGAAACTATCTTCTGCTTATAAATTGTATTTTATTCACTTGTTGTCACAATCATTCATGGGATAGGTAGAGAGGATGACATTTCAAAAATTCATGCATATGATATGTAGAAGGGGTCATGTATGAGATGGTGTGAAGTGATGATGATGGACATGGTAAATTTTCATGTGCCAAGTCATTTTTAGATGATGATGACAAACCAATATTATCCATTTTAAGGTTATAATCATTAACAAGAAATATGGGTAAGGAAATTCAAAGTGCCAAATTCTAAGGAACAAGCCATATTTGCTTCTCAAAAACTTTATTTGATATATTCTTGAAAAACCAAGTACAAATTTTAGTAATCCTAGAATCATGCTTTACATAAGGTAAAATTGGGGTACTCATGACTTGTACTATAGATAAAAAAAACATTTACACTTACCAAAAAATATATGATAAAAATTGACAAACTACATACCCTTAAGCTCAAGGGGATATAATCATTCTTGCCTTCCATATAGATAATGAAAATGATTGTTCTAAGTCTCATGTTGCTTCTCATGTTATTTTATAAACCTTGGTTGGAAAGAAAAATAGGAGGGAAAAAATGTAAGAAATATAGAACATACTGGATTTAACAGCCCCAAACTGGATTTTACTTCGAGGTATTGATTTTTTGAAATCTATTTTGTGAATGTTGACCAATAGATATATATCATGGAGGATGAAAGACGAATATCGACCGAATCCCATATGGATGCTCAGGGATTGGAGGATGTTCACGGTATTTAAATATTATCTTAAATCTCCATACATGTGTGTACGTATGGAATTGATTTTTTTATTAACTTTGTGAGTGAAATTAGTTGTTAATAAGTTTCATATTTTAATTTTTAGGAGGCAAGAGGAGAAGGCTTTCTACTCCATCAATGGAGCGTGGCCAAGGTTCAATCGGTCGAAGTAGCAGGGTGCGGGAAGGGGGTGATATTTATTCCCCCGAAGGCCAGCAATCAACGGCTGCTGGTTCTCAACAGGGTCACTGTGGGTCTGGTTCTCAACAGCATCATTCTGGGGCTGGTTCTCAGCAGGGACATGTTGGAGATGATGTTAACCAACAACATCAAGGTTGCCATCAATTTCAATATTTTTTCATTAAATTTTTACAACTTTTTTTACACGTGTTTTTTCTAATATATGAAATTTTATATATATTGATGGAGAGGCTGCAAATGTTCGAGCCAGTGGTAAAAAAAGACGCAAGGCAGCGCGCTACATTGAAGAAGAAGGCTGTCAACCTAGCATAACTTATCCGGCTGAGATTACTGATATACCATGGGAAACGAACATGGCGAATGCACCTTACAAAGGTGTCAAAGCCTTTATGCAAAATTGCAGAGAGATCTCCAGGATTTGACTCTACCTGCTGAGAGTAGACAAAGCCTAGAGATAGTTACACATTCATTGAGTGAAATGGTAAAAGTGTACAAAGATTTGGGGCCAACCACTGATTCGTTTGTAGAAGTGATGAGAAAGAGAAGAGAAACAGTGATAGGTCCCGATAAATGGCAGGACATAAAAAAAAGAGTTTCAAGAGATGATGCTAAGTCAATGTTTAATTATAAGGAAGGGCTAAAAAAAAGATGTTGAAGGTGCAGTATTTCAAGCACCCAGACAAAGCAAAATATTTGTATAGTCGACATCTTGCGGCCTTTGGAAGGCTTCCATGGAACGATGAGGTTCCTCTTTATTTTGCACAAATGTTTTATGCAGAATTTTTTTTGGATATGAAACCAGACTATAATGACCTTCCTTCAGAATTTTTTGGCCCGGGGAGAGGTCGATTATGTCAACGTAAGGGTGCTAAGCGAGATGTGGAGTTACCTCGCCCTGAGCCGCCATTGGTGAGTCGACCGTCTCGAGTCGAAACCTTGCGATCAGAGCTGGATGCGACTTCTCAAATAAGTCGTGAAGCAAGAGATGTTATGATCGAAAATGTTCATAGTGGATTGAGTGGAGTCGATCTTGGCTTAAATCGACAAAGAGCACGTGAATATGCACGTGCCAATTTTGTGTATCATACAGATGAGGAGATTTACAACATGAATGTTGAAGATCTCCGAACATACGCAATAAATTGTCGCAATGGTCTGCAAGACCTAATTTTTCGTGAGGAAGAGGGCACCAGAACAGTATGTGTTAGTGACCTTAGGGTTTGAAATTATATTTACATATACATGTGTACAATTTGTAATAAATACATGTGTATGTACACATGTATAGATTTATTTGTATGTGTACATTAATCTAACAAAAATGTATGATTATATGTTAAAACACCATTTGCAGTTCTCAGGCATGATGCGTGATGAAAATGTTAATATTACGTTCGGGACCTCTGGCTCAAATGATGCAGCTGGGTCTGGCCATCATGATATGTTGGCACATGTATGTTAGTGTTTTTGAAGTGACTCTAAAATAAATAATTGTTGCCACCATGTACATGTATGTATATATATAATTCGATAAGATTGTTTTAACAGGTACCGATTCCGTCTGATGTTTTTGGGATGCCGGTACCTTCTTCTTCTTTAGGAGATATACCTTCTACTTCATTGGGAGATGTACAAGTATGGAAAATTTTTCACAAGTTCAAAATTTATGTTACCTCAAAAAGTTCCATTAAAAATTGAGATATATAGAGAGAGATCTATATTTTGAGTTATTTAAAAAATTTTGAATTTAGGTTCGTATAGAAGATTTTTTTAATCCGAGGACTTTAGCGACGGAGATAGGAACATCCACAGCATTTGAAGAAGTTGTCTTTAGTTCTTTTTTTTAATATTATTGTTCAAATAAGTTTATATCTGTAGACGTGCATTTTCATTTGAAAGTTTTTAATTTATATAAATTATATATATATATATATATATATATATATATATATATATATATATTTAACTGTACATGTATATTGTACATGTTACCACTGGAGATGTTTCTATGGCAGATCCCATTCATCAAATGGAGAGGCAACCTTACGAGGTATTGCGTGATTTTTTTGTTATATTTTGTTTTTTACATGAAGTTCTAGATATATATATTCTCATTCATTTTTAAAACTTCAAATTTTAATGTTCAAGTACATGTGCATTGTGTATGTAGGTTTTCCCTTTACAAGATAGGGAGCTAACCGAGACCCAGAGGCCAGATCCTCCATTTGATGGAGAAGATATACAGTAGATTTGATATGATTTCAAAATTTAGATGGTTTTAAAATTTGTTAAACTTGATACAGTTTGATACATACTTGAGTGAGATTTACAATTTTTGGACACATTTTATTACAATATGTTTTTTGGACATATTTTTGGACATATGTTAAATGCTTTTGTTGGATAGTTGAATTATAATTGGCATGGCATGTGATATTTAATGTTAAATGTTTTTGTTAGATAGTTGAATTATAATTGGCATGGCATCTGAAGTTTTTAAAACTACATGAATGATGGAATGTGAACTTACATTTGCACATGTGGTAAATTGAAATGTTACTTGTAACAAGACAATCCCCATTGATTTCATTACAGGATATGTTGATTTCTGATTTGATATAATTGCATACATATGATGGTACATTACTTGTAAAGTCATTGGACTAATAGTGTTCATTGTTTTCAGTGTTCTTTGGATGGTTAAATAGTACTTTTGGCATGTGATATTTTTGTTGGATAGTTGAATTATAATTGGCATGGCATGTGATATTTAATGTTGAATGTTTTTTGTTGGATCTAGTTGAATTATAATTGGCATGCCATCTGAAGTTTTTAAAACTACATGAATGATAGAATGTGAACCTACATTTGCACATGTGGTAAATTGAAATGTTCCTTGTAACAAGACAATTCCCATTGATTTCATTACAGTATATGTTTATTTCTGATTTGATATAATTGCATGTATGATGGTACATTACTTGTAAAGTCGTTGGATTAATAGTGTTCATTGATTTCAGTGTTTTTTGGATGGTTTTAGTACTTTTGGCATGTGAATGTGAAGTAATGTTGTCATCTGAATTACATTTGACATGTGATATTTAATGTTAAAAATATTTTTGTTGGATAGTTGAATTATAATTGGCATGGCATGTGATATTTAATGTTAAATGTTTTTGATAGTTGAATTATAATTGGCATGGCATGTGATATTTAATGTTAAATGTTTTTGTTGGATAGTTGAATTATAATTGGCATGGTATTTGAAGTTTTTAAAACTACATGAATGATAGAATGTGAACCTACATTTGCACATGTGGTAAATTGAAATGTTACTTGTAACAAGACAATCCCCATTGATTTCATTACACAATATGTTGATTTCTGATTTGATATAATTGCATACATATGATGGTATATTACTTGTAAAGTCATTGGATTAATAGTGTTCATTGATTTCAGTGTAAGTGCAAAAAATTATTGACAATGTAGAATGATTTTTGTGTTATAATAATTAAACCTAATAATATTGGAGAGCAAGAGAGACTTGAGGTATGGTGTTTACTACAAGAGTTTGAGCTAAATATTTAAATGGTTTATCTATCTATGGTCCATAATAGAATGATCATCCATGTCAATGACTCTTAAGTCTATCTTTCCAAACCATGACCCTACTCTCACATGTGTGCCTTTCATGACACCAGTCACTGCTTTCATCCTCGAGTTGACTGCTTTGAAAGCACTCAACTCTTTCTCGATGCTAGCCTTCCTCTTTCTAAGAGATGAAGCTACCTTTCGACTTAGGAAGCTATGGGTAGCCCTCGTGTCTATCAAAGCAGAGAACTTTTTCCCATGTACGGTTGTAGACATGAATCTCAAGTCCAAGGAACTTTCATCATCATTCCTCCTCCTTGTCTTGCGCCTTACTTTTGCAATCTTCTTCAACATTTCCTCTTCCAATATGTTTTTCGAACTAGCCCTTGGCTTAACAGTGCTTTTCACATATCTCTTCTCATGAAGCTCCATAGAACAATTTGATCCTGGGCCTGCTTGAATTGGTTCAAGCTCTTTTCTTTTCGAATTCTGTCTAATTGCTCCAATACGACATATATTGACTCCTTCCAAACGAAGTGCACCAATCCCCTTAGTGTGGTCATCTTCTTTTCCAAGTGTGCCAACACATGCATTTTCTTTCTTCAAACCAATAGGTTTCGGATCAAGAAAGTCCCTCTTGATCTTATCTTCCATGTTCTTGACTTTACCCTGCAACGTGGTGCTTATTTCCTTCAAGTGAGCCCTTTCCATAAAGAGTTCTTGAAGTCTTTGTTCACCTTGTCGTATCTCCATGTCAAGCTTTTCAATTTCAGCAGTTTGTCTAGAAATTCCATCCTTGGAATTTCTTGCGTGAAAAACCAAGTAGGTTGAACCAACGTTGGTCTAGTGCATTGGAATTCATTAAAGAATTGGTCATTGGCGTTGCTTCAAGCTAGGAGTGAGCATCGTCACCAACCTACATTGAATATTTTACACTCCCTATGGTGAATGATACTTTAAATTGATTGACAGTCTAAGACTTTCGAATTTTTCCGAATGCCAAATGATCTTACAAAGTTAGTATTTATAATATTCTAGTAGGTCATTCGGCGACAACTTTACCAAAAACTTGAAACGACTTTGGCGTGTGATATTTAATTTGTTAAATGTTTTTGTTGCATTGTTGAATTATAATTGGCATGGCTTAACAGTGCTTTTCACATATCTCTTCTCATGAAGCTCCATAGAACAATTCGATCCTGGGTCTGCTTGAATTGGTTCAAGCTCTTTCCTTTTCGAATTTTGTCTAATCGCTCCAATACGACATATATTGACTCCTTCCAAACGAAGTGCACCAATCCTCTTAGTGTGGTCGTCTTAGTGTGGCGTGTGATATTTAATTTGTTAAATGTTTTTTTTGGATTGTTGAATTATAATTGGCATGGCATGTGAAGTTTTTAAAACTCCAGTTTTGGATGGTTTCAATCTACATTTTGCATGTGATATTTAATGAACTTTAAATGTTAAATGTTTTAATGATACACAATATATAATCGAAAGGGTTTTAAGACTTAAAGTTTTGGATGGTTTCAATTTACAACTTAAAGTTTTGGATGGTTTCAACCTACATTTGCACATATGGTAAATTGAAATTATGTTACTTGCAACAAGACAATCCCCATTGATTTCATTGTATATATTGATTTCTAATTTGATATAATTGCATGTATGATGGTACATTACTTGTAAAGACATTGGATTAATAGTGTTCATTGATTTTACTTTAAGCGCAAAAAATTATTGATAATGTAGAACGATTTTTGTGTTATAATAATTAAACCTAATAATATTGGAGAGCAAGAGAGATGAGGTATGGTGTTTACTACAAGAGTTCGAGTAGGGCATTCAGTGACAACTTTTACTAGAAACTTGAAACAAAGAGAATCTATCTTTGGCTAGGACATCATGTAAGATGCTCGACATAAACAGTAAAATTGTACTTAAAAGCCGAGATTCGGGCAAGTGGGGAAAACCACTTGTTCTCTCGTCCCTTGGAGGCTAGGCCATATGGGGACCGAATCTGACTTTACAAAATAAAGTGAAATAATTTGTACCATATGGTCGGAGAACATATACAAAAACAATTAATATACAAGAACAATTAATTTCATTCTAGAATATATATATCCAATACATATTTAACATTTTTAATCAATGCACATGTATAGAAAAACTATTTTCAGTGGAAACTAGAGCACGTGCTTGTACCCAAACAATTTTTAACATTTGCAAACCACAAATAACATAAGCAGTTCAATTTTTAGTTGAGTACTGAAAGGTTTAAAAGATAATAAATTGTTGTCCTGACACTTCACTCAAAAAATTCTAATGGAATTCCATCCTCAATAATCCGTTCATGATCGGATTTTGACATTTTCCATTTCTTAATTTTTGATTTTTCTTTGATTGAACTTCTATCAACTTTATGCGTGCTGCACACACCAAGTGACTATATTGACAACTTATGGAATCAGGTTCATAGTCTTCGAAGTAAACAAAGTCTCCACTTTGACGAGTTTGTTTGAAAAAATAACCTTTCAGTATAATAGACCCTTTGTCATACAGAAATCCGTGATCATTATAGTCTTGTAATAATTTCATTTTTTGTTCAGTGCAACGCATCAAATAATACTTCACATTTTCATCGTTGTCAATAGGTGCAATTACAGTAAAAACATCTCCTGCACAATAAAATAAATTTAACATTTAATTATGCATATTTAAATTTAAATTTAAATTTGTAAATCATTAAAAAGTAATTCAAATGTTACCTTCTCTAACAAGATCAGAAACTCGATCACCATCGGATGATATTGTAGTTTCATCTGATTCCATTTCTTCAATCATTGCAACAGACATTTTTCCCTTTGTATTTAGCTCTGTATGTTTCCAATTGTTCACATATATTTTGTTTTCACAGACGTCATTGGATTTTGTGTTGTCTATGCAAACATCACAAAAACAAGAATATTTTCTTTTATCCAATGCAAACACATTTGTGAACAATTTTGTTTGAATTGAATGCAATTTTCGAGTCCCTTTTATTGTTCCAACTTCATTTCCAATTGATCTATTTACGTCTCCGATTCCAATATGCCAGAAAAACCTTTATATGGAAAATTAGAAAGAATTTGTAAATATGATATCAAAATACAATTAAAAATAATAATTGCATGATAAATGTACAATGTTTAAAATTAGATTACCAATATAAATTAAATTGAATGTACCTTTGCACTTCTCGTGATGGGTTAATCTCATGGCTTAGAGCATTTTTGCACCATTGAACAACTTCTTCAGCGTTCGCAAGTCGGCGTGCAAAGTGGTTCATTTGATATCTTCGAAGTACTCATTTTATGCATGCTCCTGCACCGTCATGTTCTCCTTTTCCATGGCCAGTCTCAAATAAATTACAACAATGTTTAATGGAGGTTTTCTTATGAAGACGACACAACTAAAAAAATGATCGTGCAGATTTGAATTGACCTGCGCATCCGTCTGACCATATCCAATGTTCATTGAATGTTATTCCACGATTTTTCAATGAATCATAAATTTTTCCAAAACAATGTTGTACAAAACATGTATCATGTGTACGATCGTCACTGATATAAAAATGATATTCTTTAATGATATGTCAATTTTCACTCGTGCTTTCTATATGATCGACATTTTGTTCAGCATGTCTATATAGAATATGGACGAGCATGGAGACTTGGTCAGAGTGATAGTATTCACTCTGAATTTCTTTTTGTGGAGCAAATGTGTAGTTTTCTTCAAAATCAATCACTGACAAAATGGTTCCTGGTGGAAAAACTTCACGAGATTTTTTGAATTGCAAGTCTTGCCATCGAGCTCTATGGGAATGCATGGTGTATTTGTAAATTTCTGCTTCAAACTTTCTCAAAAAGTCTATTAGAAAAATTTCGTCTTCTCGTAATTCGATTCTTTTAACACTATCTGCACCTTGAATCGATGTACTGGTATATTTGTATCTCTTCCATTTCACTTTCATGTTGGACAATGATTGATCATTTATATCAATACGATATTTTTTTTGAAATTTACTCAAATTTCCACAATCATCGCATTTTTTACCACCAACACATTTCTTTTTGTAAAATAGTTCATCACTTTCTCTTTCACATAGAATTTGAGATATGAATTCACGGATAGTGGAAGGAGGAGGTGAATCCTTCCATAATGTTCTACCGAAATCAAGGAATGTGTCATAATATAATTCAAATTCCACATGATAACGGCAACAACAAGTGTCGCGTACGGTGATAGGTTTTACATACCATGGTTTTTGGTGAACAAAAGCACTGAGTGAAACTTGAATTTGACGATTCTCTTCTTTGAACTTGTTGAATAACTCTATTTGAGTGGTTTCCAAGAGATGTTTTTCATGTTCTTCGTATTGATTTCGTGCTATTCTTCTTCGCATCACATGTCTTGCAGTGGGTGAAACACGCGAATTGTTCTTCCAATATTCATATATTATTTTTTTAACATCTTCTCCAGGTCTATCTTTGTATGGTTGCCTACAAATAGCTCTCCAACAAGCGAGTTCATCATTTACGTCTATTTGCAGTCGAAATTTTCGATGTTTGTGCAGAGTTTTTCGTGAGGTTCCCAGTGCTCGTGCCATAGATGTTAGATTCAAACGATTCTCTTGATTACTTGGTGAAACCATTGCCATTTGTATTCCTCTACGTATATTTGAAACATCTTTATCTCTAGATCTCTTAATTGACTCTATAGCACTACTCATATTTTTTATCACCTCTTCTTTCATTTTTTATCTTTGGTTGATTTTCGAATACCCAATAGTGTCGTCGCTTCTTTTAATTTCCTTGATGATAGGAGACCTTTCAACATTTGAGCTTGAGCTGTCACTTGCTCAGTTTTGAAAAACATTTCCAAAATTTTATCGACACGATATCGTATAACATAGTCAGGTTTTTTATCTCCATATGTGTGAGTGTCGACATTTTCTAACATCTCATTATCGATAGTGATTTCATCTGTACATATTCGAAAAAATAGTACATATTCAATAAATAACTAAATTAATAAATATGTCGATAAATATTAGGAAAATTTTAAATATATCAATAGATCATAATATCTACATTTACATACCCGATTCAATTTCTGCTTGAGGTTGATTTTCTTCTTCAATATTTTGAGGAGTGTCTCTGTCTGTTTACATTAAACAAAATATTTTTCAAACTAGTTCATCAAATAAAATTAAGCTTCACATTGTACATTGGGAAAACTTTAAAAATATATCAATAGATCATAATATTTACATTTACATACCTGCTTCAATTTCTGCTTGAGGTTGATTTTCTTCTTCAATATTTTGAGGAATATCTCTGTCTGTTTACATCAAACAAAATATTTTTCAAACTAGTTTATCAAATAAAAATTAGGCGTTACATTTTACATTAGGAAAATTTTAAATATATATCAATAGAGCATGTAATATTTACATTTACATACCTGCTTCAATTTCTGCTTGAGGTTGATTTTCCTCCTCAATATTTGAGAGAGCTTCTAACTTTCTTTTGCGATATTGTCTCGTCTCTTCTCTACGTTCCTCGGGCTTTCTTTTTCGATCATATTTTCTCACACAAGTTCTTCGATTTCCCATGATAATAGGGTATGAGGTTCAAAAAACTTCCTTTAAAAAATTAGACAATAACTCAATTACAAACAATATCACAAAAGATTTAATTTAAAAAAATATTTTCTAAATAATACGTAATCCAATCCAAAACACGTACATACCTCTAAGAAAAATCACACCGCCTCCAAGAAATGTCTTCCAAAAAAATTCTTTAAATCTAAAATGTGAAGAAAAATTTTTGAACAAAAAAGCTCAAAAGATTTATTTCAACACAAAACACGTACATACCTCCAATAAAAATCACGTCGCCTCCAAAAATGTCTTCCAAAAAAGTTCTTTAAATTCAAACTTTGAACCTCCAAGGAAAATCACGCCGCTTCCAGAAAATGTCTTCCAAAAAATTTTTTTAAACCCAAACTTTGAAGAAAAATTTTTGTATTCAAACCAAGTTGTAAGATGAAATGAAGTGCGAAATGTGCGAAAATTGTGAATCATTTTGCGGCAATTTATATTGACCGTGAAATATGTGTTTTGTAGGGGGCTCCACAAAAATTTCCGGCCGACGGAAAATTACACAATAGTTCGGCCGAACTTTTGATAATAAGTTCGGCCGAACTATTGTGACGTTAGTTTTAACTGCTCGTAAGCGGAAAACACAGTTCGGCCGAACTATTACTAATAGTTCGGCCGAACTATTACTAATAGTTCGGCCGAACTAACGCATCACCAATTACGCAGACCCAGGCTCTGAAAACGGTTCTGCAACTTTGGACTGATTAAACTCCATGAAAACTTGTTAATTAACTGTCGCAACCAAGACAAGCATTTTCAGAATTGAATCTACTTTCAGGAAATATAAATTTTATGGAATTTCGTAAACGTTTATTAATTTTAATTATTTTTCTAATAAAATGAGTGCAAACAATTTTTGAGGGTCATCGTGATTCAGTGAAATCAAAATTTTGTGTCTCTCAAAATACATTGTAAAAAAAATTGAAAAAATTATGGGGCATTACATTGGTCCGTTGAGTCTAATGGGTAGCTTTTAGATTTTTATTTTATAACTTATATGTTAAGAAATTTGTTGCCACGCGAAACATATCAAAAATACGCAGTTTTTCGTATTGGACCAGTTCAAAAAATTCTAGTAATTATGATATGCATGCATTGGCTTTGTAAATATGACGAAACCAAAGTAGACTCTGTCTAGATTGTTGTAACACATTTTGTTTTTTCAAAAACACAAATTTTCAATGAATACAACGTTGCCACATAACATGACTACTTATGAATTCTTTGATTGTTAAGAAACACACACTCAAAGAAACGCTAAGTTGACATATCAAATCCGCATAAAAAAATTTCAAAAAATAAGTAATAGAAAGCTAACAAAATGTCTCACAACTTTTATTTTTACCGTAAAATGAAATTCTACACGGAAAAATTGTTATAGTTTGCAGAAAGTTGAAGAACCCAAAAAAATGAAAAAATTTTCTCAAAAAAGGGCAAAAAGTGTAACCCAGCTTCACATTTTCACACGGTTTTCTTTGGCTTTTGTGATTACTTGTTTTCTCTGGCATTTTTAAGCATACATATAAAAAATCTGTAACTTAATATAATTATAATAAGAAAGCCAATTTTTCCAATATAGGTACAAATGCTTCAACACACTTCAACACTACAACTTAGTGTATTATAATAACAACCTAGTGTATTATGATAAAAAATTTCATATGTAATATATATAGATCTAGATATTTAACCTTTTCTATTCTCTAGACCATAATAATTTGAGATAATTTCAACAAAAGATAATTAATTGTCTTTCAAAAGGTTATTTATGTACTGATTCACTTACCACTGTTGTGGAATATTTATATATCTTCTTGAGTGATGAAAAATTTATACATATGTATGCCATGTATAATTATCATTTGTGTATATGTGTGCACGCTTTTCTTAAACTTTCTATACTTCCCGATAAATACTTGTCAAAGTATCTACTTAACTTTAAATTACTAAGGAATAAATCATAGTAATATAAAAAACATAGTATATTTTATCACTCCTTAATAAAGAGTCATTAATGGCATACATATTTACCTTTTTTGTCCCATGTTTATTTATGCAAGATTATATACCATTATCATCAATAGGAATTCACAACAGTTCCCATTTAATTATGTTTTAACTCACTTTTTTGGAGGAAGTCTTACTTTATTCATTTCAGGTTGGATTCATGCTTCTAGTGGATGTAGTCAATATAGGGCATTGAATTTATTATTCTTTATATTAGATAGTGGAAGAATTTAGTTATTTAGATTATTATCCTTAGAACGAAGTTATAATGATTGTGATACATATGCATGTACAACTTTGTTCATAACAATTTTCTCTAACCACTATGGTTAAATTTTTGGTATAACTTAATAATTTCAATAGAACTCATAATGGTCACAATAAATAACATCAAAAATCAAATAAATTATCATATTAATCATAAAATAAAAGTCAAATAAATTATCATATTAATCATAAAATCAAAATCATCTTACTGTAACCATTTTCTTGGAAAATAATTAGGGAGAGAGAAAGTTCCTCTCAACCAAAGAATTTCAACCAGTAATTCCCCTGATCTCACAATTCTTGCATCCAGGAATAAAAATTTCCTTCAATATTCCTTAGTGGTATTTTTATAATTCTTCCTAATAGATTTTCTTTAGTAGTTTCCTTCTTTTAGAGTATTCCATCCTTAATAATGTAGGATTTTTATTTTAATTGGGAAAATCTATTTCTTTTCCCTTTAAAGTATACCTTTCTCTTGTCACTCTTTCTTTTAATTTTCGCCTAAATTATAATTTCTCTCTAGATAAGTGTTTAGCATAATATTTCTCTCTCAATATTTTATTTTCCAATCATTAAATTAGCATAATATTTCTCTCCAATTATAATAATTTTCTTAACAATTAATTTACCCTTGATTTTTAGGAGAATATTTGGGAAGGGCCACTATGTACAGTTCACCAACAAATAACCTTTCTAGACTAGAAAATTAGTATCTATTACTCATGTGCTCTCTCTCCCATACTTTCCCCAAGTTAAATCATTTATTTATATTATGAAAATTAATTACATAATCCATCAAATTCTGGCTTCCACAACCATTAAGGTCAAATCATAATCATAATAATATAAAAAAAATCACATCTTTAATTGAAAAACACTAGGGGTATCACAAAGGAATTATTTCTTGAATGGATATTTTTAATAATATGTATTCATGCTTCAACCAAAATGTTTTGTTGTAAAGGAAAAAGAATAGAAGGTATGCAATCCTTATACAATCTAAAACAAAAATTTTGCACTTGGTATGAAAAGTTAAGCAAGCATCTTATGAAATTGAATTTATAACACTTTAATGTGGATGTTACAACTCTTTTTGTCAATAAATTTGGAAAAAATATTGTATATCTTGTGGTTTATGTAGATTATCTATTAATAAAATGGAATAATGAAAACTATCTTACATACATTAAAAAAATTGTTGAAGAAGGGCTTCAAGATGACATATTTTGGACACCTTCGCTACTGCACACAAACATTGAAGTGACCCAACATTCAATTATATATTTCTCTCTCAAAATAAGTACATTGGAAAAATTTTGAATAGATTTGGCATGATTAAATGAAATCCTTTATCTATACTAATGAAACAGAATCTAATGGTGATATTATACCAAGGGAATGAATTTAAGGATACAAAAAATTATAAATGTCTTGTGGGAAGTATTATTTACTACATCACTAAGAGACCAGATATTTCATTTTCCATTAGAATTATTCATATATTTATGCAACAAACTTATGAAGGACATTGGTTTGGTACAAAATAATTTCTAATCTACTTGAAAGGAACCCAAGGCTTTGTACTCAGATATTCACAAGTGGATGACTTGAGCTTAAATGAGTATGAGTATTTAGACTTTAATGCAGAAAAAGAAAATGGAGTATCTCCTTTATGCTATAGTATCAGTCTTGGATTGATATTTGTCTCTTTGAGGTTAAATAAATATCAAGTTCTAGCAGATCACACGAAAGAGGAGGAATATTTGGAAATAATAGAAGAAGCAAAGGAGATTATGTGAATCAACAAACTCTTGATACTTGTAGAAAAAAAATTAATTATACTTATCTTCTTATTGAAAATACTTATGAAATCAAGTTTGCAAAGAATTACATATTCCAGTAACGAAAAAAACACATCAACACATAGTATCATTTTATTCAATAACATGTGGAGGTCAATAACATCCATCAAAGACATGGTTCCATAAATGAGAAAATTGAAAATATCTTCACCGAAGAACTTGAAAGTGAAAATTTTTAATTAGAATGATGGTTGTGCTCATTAACAACCCTTCAAATTAAGGGGTGAATTTTATACACCCAACCGTCATGAACTTCGTGAATTGTAATATGTAAATATAATAAATATGAAGCATTAGAAGATGAAGAGACATTAGTCCATGGAATTTACATCCAAAGGTCATGACATTTTGTGTGTGTGTGTGTGTGTGTGTGTGTGTGTGTGTGTGTATTTTTCTAATGGAAAATCAATCCATTTTGGGAGTTACTTCAATTGGTGTGACAATGTGAATTGTTGGTTCTTTGCAGTATAATATTTTCATCGCATTTAATTTACTTCATTTTTTTGAATCCCACATTTTCGATAATTCCATTTTATTTTTTCATATTTTCCTCTAACACTTACAATAATGTTGTTTCTTTCTTACCTTTGCATCTACTCTTAGTTCCATGAGAAAATGAATCAACTAGTCATATAAAATGTTAATGAAACTCATAATTTATTGATTAATTAGCTACAAATTACTTTCTCAATGCTATTTTTTGAGAAACAAACAATAAAAATTGAAGGAACCATGCAGACCATGCCATCACTCTCTCTTTTAGTATTGACATATTTCATCATAACATTAACATGTCACATGCCAATTCATAGTTGTTTTATTGCATTAGTAATGTTGTGTCTATTTGATAAAATTCAATGCATGTTATAGCTTGAGCATATAATATGATTATTGTTTCATGGAATTTGTGTGTCTTTCAACAAATTAGTATGCAATTTATGGAATCCCACTATTAACATAGAAAATGGGAACAAAATATATAATTAAATAATTGAATGTAATCTCAACATTTCATTTATCTCCAACAAGTTTGGTGAAGCTCATAAAAAAAGATAAATCATATTTTTTTATTTATTTCACATAAAACTATTTTATGATTAAATTTGAAATTAATTATTATTGATGAAAGTTTCTATCTTTTATGATTTTCATGAAGTTCAAATGTAAAGAAAAAACATCATTAACATAAAAGAAAAAAACAAAAATTGAGATTACAACTATGAAAATTGTGATTCTATTCATCCATTTTATAGTATCAGTAGACCCTCACTTATTTTTCCTATAGAATCATAATTCACATTTTCTCAAATTCATACATATTTATCTATCACAATCTGAGAGTTCTAGACATTGTTGGAATTTCTGAGAATTCTGGAAAAAATAACTGAGAGAATAATACTCTCCTTCTAACACAGAGAATAACTTGACAGAGATTGTAGAATAATTTTTTTTCTATTTCATTAATAAACAAAAGCTATTCTCTGGATGCAGATGAAAATTGAGGTGGGTGGGATGTTCTTTCCATGGAGATTCCCAATGGCGACCGCATGGGGTGGCCATATGGCCACCCACAAAAGCATTTACTCCACATTAAATGTGGCCATCCTACTATCCATTTGTAGCTTCATTACGCTCCACTGCCATTTTGTTCTACCCGTCTGGTTTTTAATGAAGTTCAGTCATAGTGATTCGTTTCATGTCCACT
Organism: Pinus albicaulis; assembly: GCA_034641835.2. Classification (NCBI taxonomy): domain Eukaryota; kingdom Viridiplantae; phylum Streptophyta; class Pinopsida; order Pinales; family Pinaceae; genus Pinus; species Pinus albicaulis. The sequence goes on from CM076578.1 coordinate 1,685,879,319, forward strand.
ATGCTTGCATCTTTGTTGCTCCGCAGAGAAGCTCTTGCCCTCCTACCTATGCTGAGCCAAGTGCTCGAACGCACACAGGAAGACGTTGTTTGCTACTCTGCTGCATTGAGACTCTGCTGGACTTTAATTTTTTTCAGAGCGAGCTTTGTTGCATGAAGCCTCAGCCCTATACTTAGTTTGCCACACCATTCTCTTCTGCTCAGCATTTTTCCCATCCATCTCTTAGTCGACATTGTTCGCATTCCACTGCCATCATGCCTCGACTCCGTCATAGGATGAGATGTCGTTGCGGCAATAGCAGGGGCCAAGCTACTCACTCCCGTCCCTCCCCTAGCATTGACTCCTCCTCTGAGGATTTCTCTTGTGGCCATTATCCGTAGACCAGAAGCAAAAGAGGCAGAGCCCACTTTGCTAGGAAAGCGCATTTCACCCAAGGCTCTATGTCTCCCCATGATGTGTCTCCTCCGCAGCCAGTCACCCAAACCTTCATTTCCCCTATCTCCACTCCATCTGCTCACATGCCCCTTCGCCAAACCTCTCAAAGAGCTGAATTTCATTTCGAAATCACCTTGGATAAGCCTATAATCACTGCCTATATTATTGTCACCCTTAGGGAGGAAGCTGCTGGCCTCGACCCCTCTTCTTCTCTCGCTCCTCAGTCCCCTCTGGAAAAAGACGTAGCTAAGGATTCAAGGGTGCTGCTGGAGATGGCTCGAGCTGAAAACAATAAGGAACAAGTGAAGGAGGCTACTGACAAAGATACCTGTGCAACCACTGATGATGATGATAGCAGCAGCGACGAGTACAGATGTCGCATCGTGGAGGAAACTCCCTCTCCTGCTAATTACAAGCAACCATCGTAGCTTATGATGGAACATGGTTCTGAAGCCCAGGTTTCATGGGTTGGTTTTTTTTTTATGTTTAATTCTCCTCTGCTGAAAGAACAGAATGTTATTCTCATATGTCATTTTTTGTCAAATTATCTGAACAAAATGTCGGTTTCCCTTATGTGGGCGGCAAGACAAGTTCCTAAGGGACTGGTTTTCCCTTTGTGGGCAGTCCAGAACTATGCATTTCATGATTATCAAGCCCATCTTTTAGGCTCACTCAGCTAAAACTGTGGCATTTTTTTACTTTTATGTTATATAATTAGAAATTAGACTTATTCGGAAAAGAAAAAAGAAAAAAAACAAAAGCTATTACAACTTTCTTCTTCCACTAAAGTGGGATTACAAAAATGCTTGACTACTACAGATGCAATGCTCACACATCTTCTCTCTATCTCTCAAAAAACAAAATGCACAAAACAGTTCTTTGTTATGGTTCACTGTGTTTTTCTCTGCCTGCGTGCTTACACAACAATACAATACTACAATGATGCAATACAATACAATACAATACAATGCTTTTATATGGCACAACGTTGTAAAACATAAAAATAAATTATAAAGAAAATACATTTCCAGAACATAAACTTTAACCTAAAATTTCTTTTGCGCGATATACGAGTGGAGCCCACATCGCAATCGGCGATCGACGAAACAAAAAGGTGTAGCGGAATGAACTTTGAACTTGCGATTGCGATTAGTGATGTGCGATGTGTGATGGACCCCATGGTAGAGATCACATCGATGCAACGGTGATGGAACAAGCGGAATGGTTGAACAAATAAATTGCGATGTTGCGATTACGACTGTGATCACATCGCACCATCGGCATCGGCGAAAGACATATGCAGTATGTGGAATGGTTAAGTGATGTTGTGATTGCAATCGCATCGCAAACATTCAATGAAACATAACATATGGAGAAGAAATCTTTGCGACGAGCGATTGCGATCGCATCACAAACACTCAATCGGAGGAACATACATCATTCCTTTGCGATGTGTGATTGCGATTATGGTGGGACCACATCACATCGCATCAGAACTCTTCATATCAACAAGACACTTAACTCAAAAAATTTGCTGGTGCGATTTGCGATTGTGACATAGAAATGTCTGGTGGGGAACATAGATGACATGGCCAAAATCAAAACTTAAAAGGAATTGGCGCGTCCGAACAAAACTCTTCATACTTGGTTGTCGAGGGCTTAAAAGCCCGAAGTGACTGTCTTTAATAAAAATATGCTCTTGCGTGGTTTAACCACAAAAGTATTCAATTCTCTGCAAATTCAGCTACGCCCATACAAACATAAATTCATCTTTGCAATGGTGGTTGTTTCCCATAAAACATTAATTCCTCCTGACTATTTTTCTCCATTTCTGTTAAATGCAAAGAAGTGTACACTCAACCTTCTGCTGTTGCCCTTGTTGTACTCTGTTTCTACCTACATAGGGTACGCAGGTGACTTTAATATTTTCAACACTCCCCCTTAAAGTCAGTTGTTGGGTTAATAGTCATACCCAAACATTTTCTTAAAATTTCAAAACTCTTCTACCCCAATGGCTTTGTCAGAATATCTATAAACTGCTCCTCTATTCTACAATGTTGTAAAACAATTTCTCCATTGTTCACCAATTCTCTGATATAGTGAAACTTGGCATCTATGTGCTTCGTTCTCTTGTGAAACACTAAATTACTTGATAATGAAATAGCTGAGCTATTGTCACAATAAATCACTATTCCTTTTACCTGTTCTTGACACAAATTCCTCAACATTCTTCTCATCCAAACTGCTTGACAAGTTGTTGTTGTAGTTGCCACATACTCTACCTCTGTTGTAGATAATGCTACAATAGGCTGTTTCTTAGAATCCCATGAAATGGCTCTTAAACCCGTATGAAAAACATAACCAGAAGTACTTTTCTGGTCATCAATACTTCGAGCCGAATCACTGTCAGCATATCCAATTAATTCTGAATTTTCTGAAGTTGTATAATTAATTCCATATCTTTTAGTTCCTTTCACATACCTCAGAATTCTCTTTGCTACTTGCCAATGTGCTTCTTTTGTCCTTTCCATAAATCTGGAGATCAAACTAACATCATGCATAATATCTGGCCTAGTTGTAGTCAAATACGTGAGGCTGCAAACTATGCTTTTGTACAAACTTGGATCAAAATCCTTGTTGTTGTCATCTTTACTCAATTTCAATCCCATTACTGTGGGAGTAATTGTTTCCTTGCACTCCTGCATATTAAATCTCTGTAAAACTTCATTAACATATTTTTCTTGTGAGATAAAAAATCCATTTTTATTTTGTTCTACTTCTTGTAGGTTTTAACCCTGAACAGAAATTATCTACACACGAATCTTATAACAGAAAATAAACAATAGCAAGAGCATAAAACATAAAACAGATAAACACATAGATTTTTCCCCTGGATCCCAAATCGGGACGACCAGCTTGATTTTTCATTATATTCCTTTTAGTGTTACAACACATATATATACATGCCGAAGCATACATAAACCCCAATCCATTAACCCTGGATTAGAACATAACCGTAGTTCCCTTGACCGGATCTACAAAATACCAGGGGCCGAAAACCATCAAACCCCAAAACCATGTGCAAAACCATGCACAAAACCATGGGCAGATCCTCCTATGAGTGGGTCCGCACAATTTTTTTTTTTTGGCCGGGGCGCTGCCCCGGACCCCAATGGTGGAGACTGCTTCGCCCCTCGTGACCCCCCAACTATGCGAAAGATAACACATACCCAGCATTCTCCCACTTGTTGTTTTCTTTCCACAGGGGGTCACAAGAGAGCTTAGTCATTGGCCCAATTCTTCAACACCCATTGTTTCTCTACACCAAGAGAACTTCTGAGTGCTCACAGACTTCGTCAATGCATCTGCAACATTCTTCAAAGTGTCCACCTTTACCGGCAACACCCTTTTAGCCTCAACCATATCTCTAACAAAGTGATATTGAACATCAATGTGCTTTGTCTTTGAATGATAAGCAGGGTTCTTAGCCAAGAAAATTGCACTTTGGCTATCATAGTCTATCCTTATAGCTTGCTGTACCAACCCCATACTTGAACACAATATTTGCAACCAAATTGCTTCCTTGCTTGCATGAGTGGCTGCTATGTATTCTGCCTCTGTAGTTGAAAGAGCCACTACAGACTGTCTTTTACTCATCCAACTGACTGCGCCTCCAAATAGGCTAAACACATACCCCCTTGTAGATCTTCTTTGGTCCAGATCTCCAGCCCAGTCTGCATCAACAAAACCACGAATGTCCAACATTCTTTCCAATCCTGGTCTTCCCTGGTAGCACAAGCCATAATCACTAGTGCCACGTAAATATCTAAAAACCCGCTTCACTGATGTCCAATGCTCCTTCCCTGGGTTTGACATAAACCTGCTCAATACTCCCACTGCATGTGCAATGTATGGTCTAGTACAGACCATTGCATACATCAGGCTACCCACTGCACTTGCATATGGAACACAGGACATATACTCCTCTTCTTCTTATGTCTTGGGACACTGTTCAACAGACAGCTTTACACCTACAGGAATTGGAACCTTCACCGGTTTACTATCCTGCATATTGAACCTCTGCAATATAGTCTCGACATACTTCCTCTGGTTTAACCAGAGCTTCCTCTTTGCCCGATCTCTCTTAATTTCCATGCCCAAAATATAGTTTGTTGCACCAAGATCCTTCATGTCGAATTTGGAGAACAGTTGGGTCTTCAAATCTTAGATAATTTCTTTGTCATTTCCAATCAACAACATATCATCCACTTAGAAGACCAAATAAATAACACGGTCACAAATTAATTTAAAATAAACACAGTGATCCTCCTTGCTTCTAGTGAAGCCAAGTCCCCATATATAGGTATCAAATTTCTGATACCACATCCTTGGTGACTGTTTTAACCCATACAGAGACTTCTTCAACCTGCATACCAGTTCTTTCTTACCCTTCACCATAAAACCTTCAGGTTGCTTCATGTAGATCTCCTCTTCTAGATCCCCGTGAAGAAATGCTGTCTTCACATCCATCTGTTCTATCTCAAAATCAAATGCGGCAGCAACAGATAAAAGTAATCTAATAGAAGTAACTTTGGCAACAGGAGAAAAAATATCACCAAAATCAATTCCCGGCACCTGGGAATAACCTTTCGCTACCAACCGAGCTTTGTATTTCTCCACCTTGCCTTCTACATTCATCTTCTTCTTAAACACCCATTTGCTCCCAATGGGCTTCCTTCCAGCCGGCAACTCCACCGGATCCCATGCATCGTTTTTGTGCAAGGATGCCATTTCATCAACCATGGCCTCCTTCCAGAGTTTTCCATCCTCTGAATCTACTGCCTCCCTGACAGTTCTGGGATCATCATCAGTTATAGTTAAGGCAAAATTTGAATAGAAAGCAGATGGACTATACCTTTCTGGTTGTCTTCTTTCCCGAGCTGATCTTCTCAAAGCTGGAGTTTGTGGCTCTTCCTCTTCTGAGTCTTCTTCTGTTGTAGAGTCTGATTCATTCTCCTTTAGCTCAAACTCTATCTTCTCAGGTTCCTTTGGTAGGAATTCATGTGTAACAACATCTTTCACCTCTCTAAACACCACATCTTGGCTGTACACAACCTTCCTTGTTTCTGGGTTCCAAAGCTTATAACCCTTTAAGCCATCCTTATACCCAATAAAGATGCACCTTTCAGATTTATTATCCAACTTGGTCCTTTTCTCCTTTGGAACATGTACATATGCATCACATCCAAATACCCTTAGATGTGAAAGAAAGGGTTTCTTACCAGTCCATACCTCATGTGGAGTCTTATCCTCCAACGTTGATGAAGGTGATCTGTTAACTAAGTAACATGCAGTCTCCACTGCCTCTGCCTAGAATTCTTGTCCTAACCCAGTACCACTGAGCATGCTTCTTGCCTTTTCCATTAGCGTTCTGTTCATTCTTTCTGCAAATCCATTTTGCTGAGGTGTGTATGGAGTAGTTTTCTGCTGTGCTATACCACACTTCTTACAGAACTCTTCAAATTCCTTCTTGCAGAACTCCCCACCATTATCTGTCCTCAGCGCCTTTATCTTCTTCTCTGTCTGGTTTTCCACCAGAGCCTTAAATTCTTTAAATCTGTCAAAAGCTTCAGATTTCTTCCTCGAGAAATATATCCATGTATTCCTTGAGAAGTCATCTATGAATGAAACATAGTACACAGACTTTCCCAGTGATGGAACTGACACAGGTCCAAACACATCATTGTGCACAAGTTCTAATATCTTGTTCACCCTCTTAGCACCAGAAGGAAAACTCACCCGATTCTGCTTCCCATATACACAATGTTCACAGAAATCAAAATCCAGAGAGCAATTAGACATACCTTCTACCATACCATTTCTATGTAGTATCTGAAGGCCCTTCTCTCCAATATGTCCAAGCCTTTGATTTCTCTCCAATATGTCCAAGCCTTTGATGCCATAGCATGGTCTTTTCTCCAGAGACAGCTAGGCTTTCTGCTCCACTTTCACGAACCATAGAACTATTACACCCATCAATAACAGTGCTACCTTGTAGCTTGTATAGAGTTCCAGTCTGAACTCCCTGCATTAATACCAGTGCTCCTCGAACCATCTTGCAGGCATCTTTCTCGAACACTGTTTTTACACCTGCATCATCCATCTTGCTTACATGGAGTTTCTAGCCAATGAAGATCACTCGAACACCGAGGAGGTGTTCTAATCCTTTAGCAACCAAACATGCCAGCCTGCGTCAAAGTGAGTTGGCCCTCTATCATCCCCTAGAACCATCCCCACCATCATATTATCTTACTGAAACCACTCCCTATGGGGAGTGAAGTGAAAGGATGCACTCGAGTCAATCAACCATGACTCATGATCTACATGTGTATTTGAAGAAGAAGCCAAATACACATCGCCACCTTCATCCGAGGTGGTTTTTGCCTCTGCAGAAGGAGCTTCATCAGATCCCTTTCCTTTCTCGGGAGCTTTAGATCTGCATTCCTTTTTGTAGTGTCCTTCCTTTCCGCATTTCCAGCACACCTTTACAAACTTTCCAGGAGATTTAGATCTCCCTCTAGATTTGGATCTCCCACTCGAAACCTTATTCTTGTTTCTGTTCTGGGACCTTCCTCGTACAGATAAGGCATCTCCATTCTGACCCTCCATATTTCTCTGTCTCATTTCCTCCGACAGCAAGGCTGAGACAATGTCATCAAAATTCAAGGTAGTTGTATTGCTACCTATTGCCCTATATTACATCAACTTAATTACTATCACAAGGTACGTGGCTTATAAAAAATGATGCACTTATCTTCATCTGAGATTCAGATATCAACGAGATGACGGTAGGTGGTCACGATATTGAAGGCGTTTAGATGCTGCACAAATGTTAGAGTCTCACATCCTTCATCCCTCCATGTCGTTATGCAACTTTTCATTCTTATTCACAATTTAGGTTAATTTTAAAGTCCAAGTTTTCTAATTCTTATTGTATCCCCGGATACATCCAACAATACTAAATCGACACACCTGACCATATTGTGCTCTTAGCCTTAGATCCAGTTTCTTCCGTATTCATAAGTATTTACCGTTCATTTGTTGTAGGATCTCCCCTTCATCCATGATCTTCCTCACCGTAGATCCTCCATCTTGACCTTCCACAACTCAAAACTCTGACCATTAAATTTCTCGATCTCTATCTTTCCGCCACTCGCCATATTCTTTCACCACAAGAATCGATCCCGCAGATCTCCCACTGCACAGGGTCTACCACAGGCCCGAGCAAAAAACCCTCAACAACAAAGGCGTCCCCTTGAAGCCGAAACAACTCCGATACCAAATGTAGGTTTTAACCCTGAACAGAAATTATCTACACACGAATCTTATAACAGAAAATAAACAATAGCAAGAGAATAAAACATAAAACAGATAAACACAGAGATTTTTCCCCTGGATCCCAAATCGGGACGACCAGCTTGATTTTTCATTATATTCCTTTTAGTGTTACAACACATATATATACATGCCGGAGCATACATAAACCTCAATCCATTAACCCTGGATTAGAACATAACCGTAGTTCCCTTGACCGGATCTACAAAAATACCAGGGGCCGAAAACCATCGAACCCCAAAACCATGTGCAAAACCATGCAAAAAACCATGGACGCAGACTACCCAGCGGAAATTAAGGAACCAAAATTTTCGTCGGGGTGCTGCCCCGGACCCCGACAGGGGGGGCTACCGCCCCCCCTGTGACCCCCCCCCGTTGCACCCAGCGCAAAGGGGGGGCTATCACCGCGCATGCTTAGTCGTGGAAAGAATATAACACATACCCAACACTTCTATTCCTAAGAAGTATCTCAACAATCCCATATCAGTCATTTCAAATTCATCTTTCATGACTATTTTAAAATTTTCAATGAGGTAATTGTCATTACCTGTGAATATCACATCATCGACATATAAAACAACAATGAGCATCTTACCATCTTTTTCTTTGATGTATAATGTGGGTTCTCCTTCACATTTTTCAAACACATTTTCGAGTAGATAGGAATCTATCCTACTGTACCATGCTCTTGGTGCTTGCTTCAACCCATAAAGAGCTTTCTTCAATCTGCACACTTTGTGTTCTTGGCCCTTTTTCTCATAGTCGAGAGGTTGTTCAACATAAACCTCTTCCATTAACACTCCATTTAAAAATGCGGATTTTACATCCATTTGGTAAACCTTCCATTTGTTTTGTGCTGCTATGGACAGCACTGCTCTCACTGTTTCCATTCTTGCAACTGGTGCAAAAGTTTCTTCATAGTCTCTTCCATGTTGCTACTTATAAACTTTAACAACAAGTTTGGCCTTGTGTCTTTCTATCTTACATTCAGTATTACTTTTGGTCTTGTAGACCCACTTTACTCTAATGACTTCTTTACCTTCTGGGAGATCAACCAACTCCCATGTTTTATTCTTCTCTATCGCATTACTTTCATCATCCATAGCTTCTATCCATTTTCTATCTATTATGGCATCTTCAAAATGAATAGGATCATCAACATGACAATACAAAGCAAACAAAGATTTCATACCTTCTTTTTCAGTCTCTTGCTCGTAAGTTTCATTAATATTTCTGAATCTTGTTCCTCTTTCATTTGGTGTACTTGTGCTTGAAGTAGCACTCAAATCTGCTCCATGTGGTGTGCTTGGAGAAACACTCTCAATTCTTCTCAAGGGTGTTCTTACTCCTTCTTGAGGTGTCCATTGTTTTCCTTGTGTTGGTGGAGGTGGTGCTACTGATGAGGTGTTATTTTCGGCCACATATTTCTCATCTTCATCATGAGACAAACAGCTTTTAACATTGACTGTTTTTTCAATGCTTCCATCCCATGCTTCTTCTTCAATGAATTGCATATCTCTGCTTATTACAAATTTGTTTGTGGATGGATTATACAATATATGTCCCTTGGAATCTTCACAATATCCAATGAAGATGCACTTCTCCCCATCACTATCCAACTTCTTCCGCAGCTGATCTGGAATGTGTACATAAGCCACACATCCAAAAATTCTCATGTGGGTGACTCCTTGTTTTCTGCCACTCCACGCTTCTTCTAGAACTCTGTTCATTACAGCTTTTGTTGGGCATCTATTTAAGATGTATGCTGCACAATTTGCAGCTTCTTCCCAATACTCATTTTGCAAGTGTTTTACCTTTAGCATACTTCTCAACATTTCCATGATGGTTCGATTCTTCCTTTTAGCAACTCCATATTGTTGTAGTGTATACCTTGAAGTAAAATGTTTGTGTATGCCATTTTCTCTGCAAAAACGCAGAAACTCTTTTGAGATGTACTCACCTCCTCTATCAGTTCTAAGCACTTTGATATGCTGCCCACTCTGTTTCTCTACTAGAGCTTTAAAGTGGCAAAATTTCTCAAAGACTTCACTCTTATATTTCAAGAAATAAACCCATACTTTCTTTGTTAAATCATCAAATAAGGTCAGCATGTAATTGCTTCCTGAAACTAATGTTGTTTGCATCAGCCCACATAAATCTGAATGAATAATTTTTAAGGGTGCTTTATCCCTTATGCTTTTCCCTGATGGAAAATTTTCTCTGTTTTGTTTGCCCAAGATGCAGTCTTCACATAGGCTGACCGGTTTTTCAATCAATGGTAGACCTCTTACCATTCCTTTTATGTGCAACAAATTTATACCTTCGAAATTGAGATGTCCAAATCTCAAGTGCCATAACCAGTTCTCATCTTTCACTTCCTTCAGAAAGACCTCTTGAGTTACAGCTGCTACATTCTTTCCTTTCCCTTCAAGTCAGTATTGAGCTTGAGTGGAAACATTCTATTGTTCGTCATTTGTATTTCAGCAATGATCTTCTTGCTTGGAGGTATATCCATTATTGTGCACACATCATTCTTAAAGAATACATTGTAACCTTTGTTTATGAGCTTCGCAATGCTCAAAAGATTACACTTCAAACCAGGAACATAGTACACATCTGGCACAAATTTCTGCTCACCATTTCTTGCACGGATACTAACTCTACCTTTTCCCTTGACAGAAATATTAGTATCAGTTCCTATGGTTACTTTTTATTTAACTTCTTCATCAAGATTAGCAAACATTTCTATGTTTCCAGTCATGTGATCACTGCAGCCTGAATCTAAGAACCATACATCATCTTGTCTACCTTGTGCTATATTACATATTAACAACACATTCCTTAGATTCTTTTATTCTCTTGCTACGTTAGCATTCTGCCTATTATTCATGTCATTTTTATTTTTTCTACAGTCATTGGCATAGTGCCCATATTTTTTGCAATAATGACATTGGACATTGGATTTGTCATACCTTTGTCCATGAGCATGTTGGTGTCCACCTTGCTGGCTGTTTCTTTGGCTGTGACTTTGATTTTGATTGTTGCTCCTTCCATGTGAATGTGAAGGGTTGTTCTTTCCTCTGTTTTGGCTTATGCCTCTTCCACTTCCTCTGCCTTGACCTCTTCCTCTTCCAAAACACATTTGGGTCTTGAAGGCATGCTCTTGAGATGGGTTTACTGATCTTCCCAATCTTTGTTCATGATTCATCAGCGATGCATGAAGTTCATCAACTGCCAACTTTGAGAGATCCTTAGTCTTTTCTATGGTGGTAACAATAACATCAAACCTTGAGGGTAGGTTCCTCAAGAGTTTCTCCACAATCCTTCTTTCCTCAAGTGTTTCTCCATGGGACCTTATCTATGTGACCATCCCAATCACATGTTTGAAGTGTGAGTCTATGTTATCACACTCTTTCATACAGAGAGTTTCAAAATCACTCCTCAGTAATTGTAGTTTTGTTGTCTTCACTTTCTCCATACCTTCATAGGCTATCTTAAGAGTTTCTCATGCATCCGTAGATCTCTTAGATGCTGATATCCTTGGAAAAACACTCTCGTGTACTGCTTGATAGAGATAGAAGAGGGCTTTAGAGTCCTTCCTATTACTCTTCAATAAATCCTTCTCTGCCTATGTTAATGCATTAAAGGCCTCCTCATCAACTGGTTCATCAAAATCATCTTCTACAAATTCCCACAAGTCTTGTGAGAAAAACAGGGCTCTCATGGTAATGGCCCAATAATCATAGTTCCTCCCATTAAATTGGGGAAGATGAGCATTTCCAATACTCATACTAGTACTTGGTCTAGCGATTGCCTACTAACTGAACTCTTAAATAAACTTGACTATGCTTTTCAAACAAATTGTCTTTCCTTCTTTAAAAGACAAACTCTATCTCTGAGGACTATTCTTTTAAACAAAATGAAACTCTGTTTTTTTTTTTGAGAAATACCTGGACTTTAGAGATCTGCTGGTGGACTGCTGCAACAAATCCTTCTTCCTTCAGCTTCTTTGACACCTTCAAAGAGCTTGGATTAGCTCTGATACCATGTTGGAATTTCTGAGAATTCTGGAACAAATAACTAAGAGAATAATACTCTCATTCTAACACAGAGAATAGCTTGACAGAGATTGTAGAATAAAAAAATTTCTATTTCATTAACAAACAAAAGCTATTACAACTTTCTTCTTCCACTAAAGTGGGATTACAAAAATGCTTGACTACTACAGATGCAGTGCTCGCACATCTTCTCTCTGTCTCTCAAAAAATAAAATGCACAAAACAATGCTTTGTTATGTTTCACTGTGTTTCTATCTGCCTGCGGGCTTACACAGCGATACAACACAATAATACAATAAAACAATGATGCAATACAATACAATACAATGCTTTTATATGGCGGGGCGTTGTAAAATATAAAAACAAATTATAAAGAAAATACATTGCCAGAACATAAACTTTAACCTAAAATTTCTTTTGCGCGATATATGAGTGGAGCCCACATTGCAATCGGCGATTGGCGAAACAAAAAGGTGTAGCGGAATAAACATTGAACTTGCGATTGTGATTAGTGATGTGCGATGGACCCCATGGCGGAGATCACATCGGCGCATCAGCGATGGAACAAGTGGAACGATTGAACAAATAAATTGCGATGTTGCGATTGTGATTGTGATCGCATCCCACCATCGGCATCGGCGGAAGACATGTGCAGTAGGCGGAATGATTAAGTGATGTTGCGATTGCAATTGCATCGCAAACATTCAATGAAACATAACATATGGCAGAGAACTCTTTACGACGAGCGATTGCAATGAGTGATTGCAATCGCATCGCAAACATTCAATCGGTGGAAAGATATTTCGGATGGCAGAACATACAGCGTTCCTTTGCGATGTGCAATTGCGATTGTGGTGGGACCACATCGCATCGCATCGAAACTCTACATATCAACAAGACACTTAACTCAAAAACTTTGCTGCTGCGATTTGCGATTGCGACATAGAAATGTCTGGTGGGGACCACAGATGACGTGGCCCAAATCAAAACTTAAAAGGACTTGGCACGTTGGAACAAAAATCTTCATATTTGGTTGTTGAGGGCTTAAAAGCCCGAAGTAACTGTCTTTAATAAAACTTTGCTCTTGCGTGGTTTAACTACAAAAGTCTTCAATTCTCTACAAATTCGGCTATGCCCATACAACCATAAATTCATCTCTGCAATAATGGCTGCTACCCATCAAACATTAATTCCTCCTTACTATTTTTCTTCATTTCTGTTAAATGCACAAAAGTGTACACTCAACCTTCTACTGCTGCCCCTGTTGTACTCTGTTTCTACCTGCACATGGTATGCAAGTGACTTTAATATTTTTAACAGACATCATTTTTGTTAAATTCATAGTAGAACATATAAATGTTGACATGATTATTGTTTGATTGCTAATAGAATATGTTATGCCTTTATAGAAAATGCAATGGTTTGTGAAAAGACACAATAACATTTTGGAATTCCCATTCCGAGAACTAAAATATCTTCTTATTATGGGTCAATCATCCGCATCATTCGACGGAATTTCTATTCTGGGAACTAAAATATTTTCTTGCTATGGGTCAATCATCGGCAGAATTCGATTCGATACGAGTGTTCCACATTGAAAAGGGATTTTCTATTTTAATATTGGAAAAATGCACAATGTTACAGACCGACTACAAGTACCATGTCCGTTTCTGAAATGTACAACGCAACTACCATGCGTATTCGGTTTTTATATTAGGAAAAGATTTGCACAATTCGCACTTTTAAAAAAAATTCTCCTTCGTTTTCCCGTCATAATGAGTGAATCGTTGACGAGAAGTTTTGAACGAACTCAAATCAAAATTCCAATAACAACAATTTTGAAATACTATAAACCTAAACTATTCTTTCTTCGTCCGCCGAGTCGTAGAGCAGGACCAAACTTGGGAACTAATTAGCTTCCATCAAAATACAAACGTCCGACTTTCTGATAAATTTGAGTGGTCCAGCAGACTGCGCCCAATTCCTGTTAGTGCGCTGTAATCGTGTTCAACTTAATTCAACTCTAACATGAATGCAATTTTTTAATTTTACCTCTTTCAAACCGAGCGGTCAATTTCCCCATTGGACCCCTATGGAATCGAATCTGTTTTGAAAGTGCTAGACCCAACTCCTAAATTTCCTCCGTCCACGCATACCACGCTGTGGGGGCCAGCCTCAGTTCACGTCGACTCACATTTTTCCGCACAATCAAACAGTTGGGCAAATTTATGTGCTTTCTTCGCTTTATTGTATTGAAAATAATTGTATAGAAAGTGATGGAAATGTTTGCAAATTTGCACAAGGATGTGTTCAAATGATTTTAGTATTTATTTATTTTGTGATTTGATATGGTGATGAAAAAAATCAAATAATTTAACAATTATGTTAATTTTAAAAATGAAAAAATATAAATTTAACTAATTTATTAAGTATAGATAAATTGTGTTTAATATAAATTTAAATGATAATAAATTTATTCTATTATTTTTTATATTTAAAAAAATTCGTGTATATATATACAAAAATTAAATAACTGTTAATCTGAAATATATATTTAAAGTGTATTCAAATTTAATAAATATTTATTATAAGTAATAAAACAAAAAGTTTTTAATTATATAGTTTATTATTATTTAATTTAAATTTGTTTATTTTTTAATTTCATCTCATTATAATAGAATAAGTAACCAATATTCATTATATATATATATATATATATATATATATATATATATATATATATATATATATAAAAGTGATCTCAGATTTTCATAGTTATTGACATTGTTAGGAATATTTGAAGGAGAGCTCTGTAATGGATTTTTAATGAATGGATTTTTTCTTAAGAAAATGTTTGACAATAATAATATTGATTATTATCATTATTATTTAGTTTCTCATAATATAATTTATTTTTTATTATAATTTATATTATAAAATAATGATTTTATTCTTTTTATATCTAATTTTACTTTTAATTTTTTTTATTGATATTTTGTTAATTTTTTTTTTTACATAAAATTATGAACTTTGAATGTTATCATTTACTAATATTTCATCCTAAGAAAGATCAACAATTAAGCTTCCCTACATACATTATTTTTTGTTTTTTTTAAATATATTTATTTTCAAATTAAATTAAAATATTCATATATTTTAACAATGAAATTAATTTTATTAAATATTCGGTTATATATTTTTAGAATTTTAATTGTTATCATAACTAATAAAAAACACTTACAATTTTTAATTTCATTTTTTTTATTATTTATTTATTTTTCACAGGTACAATATTGGATATTTCATATGAAGAATATACATAGATTGTTAATATATTAAATATATGTTAGGTCACTTACAAACACATCTATAAAATATAAACTTATTCATTTTTATTATACATATTTTCTGACTATATCTCACATCATTCTTTTGTTAGATATGACCATTTTGATGAGAGTAGTCGTAAGTGACTAATTTCTCTTGATTTTTCAATATTCCACTTAGCAATCATTGCATAGGGTGATACTCATAGGGGCCATGAAGTGGTATTGAAACTAGTGAAATGAACCACGTAGAGTAAATCATCACTTCTAGGTAATCTCAACTTCTGGGGAGGTCACCCATCCAAGATCACCTCAATCCGAAATGGGCTTAAGCGTAGAATTTTTCCCCACAATCAAGCCCACTTAATAACTCTCCTTTAATTTTTATTTTTTTAATTTATAATAAAAAATATATATTTCTATTAATCATATATTGTATTTTTTATATTACATGAGATGCAACTTTTCATGAATACCACTAACAAGTTTGATAAGAAAAATCTCCATAAACACCCAAAAATAAATCATTTAACAAAACGTTCAAACTAAAATTTAAAATGAAATAAAATTTAATTGTTATTTTAATGAAAATTTAAAATAAAATAAAATTATCTTATATTTATATCAAAAAAATAATATATTTTATATAAATAACATGATTTTATTATAAAAATATTTCTATTTTATAAATAGTTTATCCATGGTTTTTCATTTAATAAATTTAAGATTAAAATTTATATTTATTATAATTGAAACTTTTAAAAATTAGGATTCATATTACTATTATTACAAATATATATATGTGGTGCACTTTTATTTTATTTATATATATATATATATATTTGTGGTGCACTTTTATGTTTTAAAACAATATTATTACTAAGTTTTATATTTTATATAATATTTGTAATTTTATATTTATTAAATTATTATTTGAAGAAAATATATATTAAATTGTGTGGATAAGAGTTCTTTATTAAATAGTAATAAACTTTTTTTATTTTATGGTTATAAATGAAATATATTAATATATTCTTGTGATTTTTTTTTTATATTAATGAATTAAATTTCAAATATTAATTATTTCAACAGTTCTAAATTAATATTTAATTTTTATATCTATTTAACAAAATTATTAAATTAGCATACAAAATATTAAATAATAAATAACATCATATGTATATATCAACTAAATATTAAATTACCAAATATCAAATAATGAAATATTAAATAACATAAATTATAAAAATTATCAAATAATAAATAAATGAAATAAAAAATATCACAAAACACATATCCCCATTAATATTCTCAATATTACGACAACTAATATTCTTAATATTATGACACATTTAAGTGGATTATGCGAAATTAACATTTAAGTCGGCCAATAGTTATTATGAATATACAAAACAACATTCCAGAAAATTGGCATAAGAACTGAACCCAATCTTTATATCTTCTAATATTAATGTTGAAGAGAAAGCACATTGAAAATCCATGTAAGAAAAATAAAAATCATCAGATTAATTTGGTGCATCATGAATAGATATAAAAAAATAAATATAACATACACAAAAACTTACTCGACACCCATACGTGTTTACTTAGTGAAATAAGTACCAAAAAAAAATTTAAATAAATACCCAAAAAAATTTTAAATACTAACACTCTACACCAATAAATATGTATTTAGTGAGATAAATAATTACGCCGTAAGGCGTTATTATTTGAAAACAACATTCCTGTTGCTTTGCTGTCCTTCTGTGCATCGTTGGATTTGTTGTTAGACGATTAAATTCTTGTTGGCCATTGATTTGAACTCAATTAGTTATTAAATTCGTTATGTTTGATGGAGCTCCAGAATAATTTATGGTTATAAAAACCGTTGTTTTGTTCAAGAATTTGTGATTACTGTACATGACCCTATGCAAGGCACCTGGGAAGAACTCCCTCGCCTTCCCGACCTCCTTGACCATCCTGACCTCATCTGCTCATTGGAGCCATGGTAGAGACTGTTCGCTACGAGCAGTCCATGCTGCTTGTTCAGTTTTCCCAGAAGGGCTCGTTTACGTTGCCAGAGGTAAAATCTTTTCTTTTGAGATATAAATATGAATGAAATTTTATAATGTTATGCTATCCTCAGCTAGATGTATGGAAGAAAAGTTGTTCAGCTATTCCAAGACTTTGCTCTCATTGCAAAGGATAGGAAAATTGAGCAGTTCCATGTATATATGAATTTATGTTTTTTTCCACTAAGTTAACTTCAGGGTAATTTTGTGAATTTTCTCTCACTTTGATATGGTATTTACTTATATTGTTTGCAAAATAATCTCGTTAAGCACGTTCTAGAAGAAGCAAACGAGCATTACTTGCAAGCAGAACATGGCACTCGCATAATTACTAACCACTTTTCTTTCATTTTAATAGATATGGGTATTATTTTTTATGGTCATGGTATTGTATTGTAATAATACTGCAACAGCAAAATTCAGGACAAAGGGCTAGATATCGAAACTACTGGGAATGAAGATCTCTCCGATTCAATTATTCGTCACACATCTCCGAATTCGCAATAAGCATTGCCTTATGAATTACATGCAATGCCTGATAATTCTCTCTCCTTTCTTGCAATTGGTTTTTTTGTGAAAAGTTGTTGAGCACAGACCCACGTTTGATGCACCTTGAGTTTGAGGGTTTAAAGCTGCAGGTTTTATACAATGGATTCTGGGCCTTTTGTGTGAATTCGACATATACACATAGATTTCAAATAGTTGAGATGGAAACCCACATTTTTAGGTTTTCTTTTGATGTTACAGATATAGTCGAGCACAAAGCATTCAGAGGTTGAGATGGAAAATTGGGCCAGTATTTCCAGATAAGTTAAACAGAATCTCAACCAATCTGAAAAGGATTTCTTCAAGAGGAAATGACACCTCAATTACTTTTAATACAAATATATAATTTACTCATTCGTAAAGCGACATAAAATATATCAATACTCACAATTGTAAAGCGACAGATTCATAAGCGTCATTTGAAGTAGGCGAGCGTTTCACCAAATCCCCAATATAATACCACTGCAATACTCTTCAGTTGCCTCATTAACCGAAGTATTATATTTTTAACTGCGACTGTCACTATTCAAATCACTGCGTATTTGAGCAGGTCCAACAAATTTACGTGGAAATAAATTTAAAGCAAAATATCCAAAATTAAGCTGTATCGAAACATGAAAATACACAAATACCACCCATTGATGGCAAAAGGCGTGGCCAATGGACATCTCGTTGTGTCGCTAAAGACAAATTAGGAAAAATGTATGCTCATCTAATTTGGTATATTTTAAATCTGTGAAAATCTCAAACCAAAATTTGCATCGCATGCTTTTTCTAATATATTTATTTAGGATAGTATTAAAGTTTCATGAAATATTTTTTGTTGACTTTTTAATATAATATTAAATATTTATGATTTTTTTCAATGTTGATACTCAAATAAAGGATTTGAAAGTATTTTAATCGTGATATATATATATATATTTTGAGATTTATAAAATGTATTTTACTCAATGGTTTTTTGAAAAATATAATAATTATTGTCATTATTATGTGTGAATTATTTTAATTTATGTCAGCTATTTATATGTAGACATAAATAAAATTTAAAAATATTTTTTTTACTAAAATTATGTTAGTCTCCTAATTATCTGCACTTTATTATTATCTAATTAATGTATTGATCTATCTAAATAAAAATATTTTCTGACTTATAAACCGTGTGTATTATATAAAAATTATAATAAATAAATCTATTAGTTTGGCACTTGGCTCTATTAGAATATTTTTTACTTGATGTGCTAACAATCTGTTGTCTATTTTATAAAATCTACAGGCGATTTTGACGCTCGGCTCAATTAAGATTTTGGGATTTATTTGGGTAATTTTTTTCTTATAAATATAGAAAATTGAAGTTTTGAAAAAGAAAATGCAGTATTTCTTTGCAAGACTAGACTTTATAAAATATTGGATAGATTACGTTTATTTACTTTACAGTGTTGCACAAATTAAGGAATTTTTTATTTTTATAATGAGTAGTTGAGTTGTTTTCTTGTTGTACAAACTAAATTACATTATATGTATTATGTCCTAAGGCGTTACTATTTGAAAAAAACACCTTTTTTGCCTTGTTGTCCTTCATGGCGTCACTATTTGAAAAAAACACCCTTGTTGCCTTGATGTCCTTCATGTACATTGTTCGATAACAACACCCTTTTTTCCTTGTTGTCCTTCATGGTGTCACTATTTGAAAAAAACACCCTTTTTGCCTTGCTGTCCTTCATGTACATTGTTCGATATTTTGTTAGCGATTAAATTCTCTGTCTTTTGTGTGCATCATTCGATCTTTTGTTCGACGATTAAATTCTCCTTGCCCATTGATTTTAAGTTAGGTTAACTATTAAAGTTCATTATGAGCTTGGCATTTCCCAACAGTTTAGATGTTTGATGGAGCTCCGAAATTATCGTTATAAAATCTCCTTGCTCGTTGATTTGAACTCAGGTTAGTTATTAAATTTTGTTATGGGCTTGGCGTTTCCCAACATCTTATATGTTTGATGGAGCTCCGAAATTATCATTATACAAATTGTTGTTTTGTTCAAGAATTTGTGATTAATGTGCATGACCCTCTGCAAGGCACTTGGGATGAACTCCTTCGCCTTCTCAACCTCCTTGGCCATATCTCCTTGCTCATTGATTTGAACTCAGGTTAGTTATTAAAGTTCATTATGAGCTTGGTGTTTCCCAACAGCTTATATGTTTGATAGAGCTCCAAAATTATTGTTATAAACATTTTTGTTTTGCTCAAGAATTTTTGATTACTATGCATGACCCTCTGCAAGGCACTTGGGATCAACTCCCTCGCCTTCCTGACCTCCTTGGCCATCTTGGATTTCCTGTACTGCATGGCCCTCTGTTTACTTTCATTCGTGACCCTCTGCAACGCACCTGGGAACAAATCCCTCACCTTCCCCACTTCCTTTACCACTGTCAATCGGAAGCCTCTTTTGATAGGGAGAAGGAGTTCAACCTACGCAAAGAGACTATCTATCGTCTTCATCTATGATTTATCATCTGCTCATTGGAGTCATGGCACAGACTGTCCACAACAAGCAGTCCATGTTGCTTGTTTCGTTCCCTCGGAAGGGCTCATTTACGTTGCCGGAGGAAATGGTGTGCGAGGAGCAACAATAATTTACAATGTAGAGAAAGACGAGTGGAAGCATCTCCCACATATGAACCAACAATGGGACCTATGCTTTGGGACTTTTTATTCGTGGGTTTATGTATCTTGCATTTGGAGAGAAAATTATTGCAGATTAAACATGCTTTTTTTCTATAACTTTGCTTTTAATTACAAATAAAAATTGGGATAAGGCACAACCTTTTTTCATGCCTTTACTAAAACTGACCATAATCAGTACAGATATCTTGCTTAGCAACTATTGGATCTCATCAATTATTTGACATAGAGTTATGTACTTAGCAGCAAATTTCTATTAATTCTACATAGCATTGTTTGGTGTCGTCAGCATGGTTATAATGCTTCTAAATCCTGGTTTACCGACTTACACAGTTGTCAATAGTTGTTTCAAAGAATTTTTTTATGTATCTTGCATTTGGAGAGCAAATTATTGCAAATTGAACATGCTTTTTTTCTATAACTTTGCTTTTAATTACAAATAAAAATTGGGACAGGGCATAATATTTTTTCCTGCCTTTATTAAAACTGACCAAAATCACTACATATATCTTTCTTAGCAACTATTGGATTTCTTTAAGAATCTTACGGCGTTTCCTTTGCAACATCTGGTGATGGTGCAATTGCTAGTTATAACATCCACAACCACTTACTCTACACCAATAAGTATTTACTTCTTGAAATAAGTCCCAGCCTAAGTTTTAAATACTAACACTCTACAACAATAAGTATTTACTTCGTGAAATAAGTATTAGCACTAAGTTTGAGATACGAACCTAGACTAGATTAATATGGAGTAAGAAAGAAATGTTTTGAAAAAATCTAAAATAATTTTTTTTTAGAAATTTCACTATTAACTTATATTTATCAATTTTTTAAAATATATGGTTTTTAAATTTATAATTAAAATGGGAGGATCTTGTCCTTTCAGATATATAATGATTTCTATGTAGGGATGTTTTCAATATATTTAAATTCAATTTTGTAAAAGTGTATAAATTAAATCATATCAAACACAATAATAATGTATATGTGTTGATGTTTTCAATATATTTAAATGCAATTTTGTACAAATGTATAAACTAAATCGAATCAACTACGAGTATCTTGTACAAAGTAAGTTAACTAAAGACCAAATTTCACACTATTATGAAGTTCCCATACCGAAAGAACCAGTATAACTGAATCTTCTTAAGTTTGTCTAAGTTTTCTTGTGATGCTTTCGAAGGAGTCCAAGGGCCCACACTAGCTTTTCAGGCAGCTGGGTGGCAAAACAGTCCCCAAAGCCATTCCCAGAGCATTCGCACACACTGAATTTACTTTATTTGCAGTCGTTGAAGTTATCTCAACATTTGTCAAAGTAATTCCTGTGCACGCAACTGTTAATTCCTGTGCACGCAACTGTGTTACTGCACGAAAAGTTCACAGCCACATTCGTTGATGACGTTCCCTGTATGTTTCTATACGTGACATCTTGTGTTTCTATACGTGACATCTTGTATTTGCACTGCGGATGACTGCAGACAACAACGTCACACGCAGTATTATTGATACCAAACTTCAACTAATCTTAAAACTAAATTCACATAGATTCAATCTAATCTTAAAACGGACAAAAGGACTTTGATCCCGAATTAATCAAGATGTGTGCAGTCTATATACTTTACTGAGGCATGTTAAGAAAATATGGAAATGCCCAGAATGGTTCGTTGATTACCTGAATTTTACAAGGGGAATCGGAATCGCAATAGTTTTGATCAATGATAATAGGATTCCTAACATTATGAACAACTATGTCCTCAAATCTGATATTTCGTGCATAGCCAGAACCACCCTGTATATTTACAAAAGCATGGATTGCGTTATAAGCATCCTACATAATTCAGATTAATATCAATTACCAACTTTAATGGATTGCAGTTTCATAATGCAAATTTAAAGGGTTAATTTTTAGATAAATAGAAATAATTAAAGGAGCTTTACACATGTTAAACCAACCTGCCAACTCTTGATTCTGGCTCCGTTGGATGTTTCAATAAAAGTAATGTTTTGGACTAGAATGTCATCAATTTTGGCTTCTTCTCCATTCTTTCCCAGGCTTCTAATGCTGCAGAAAAAAAGAAGTACAATTCAGATTTCATCCTTACTGTCTCTTGTATTTTCTGCAGGATATGATCCAAAGTACTTATCTCACCTGATGCCATGTCCTGGGCCACAATTTACATTTTTGACATTAATAGTAGATGAGCCCGACTAAATGGAAATGCAATCATCCATTGGTTTACGGTATTTATCATGAGAATTAGCGGAACCTTTTATGTTTATTATGTGTTTGTCATTCTGAGCTTTAAATAAGTGAAATTAAGGTTTGCACTTATAGCAGCAGTGTTAAGATAGATCTAAGAAAGAGAGATATTTAGTAATCTATTATCAAGAAAATGGATTTATGCTAAATGGAAAATGTGAATGAACAAAATAACGCAAAGCAGTGAATTTACGAATTTCTAACCTGTCCTGATGACACAGTTTTCTATTTGGGCATTCTGAACTCTCTGTATATGAATGCCATCAGTGTTTGGGCTATCTTCCGGAGCCTGTATCTTCAGCCCACTTAATTGTATCTCAGAAGAGTCCACCACTACGAGGTGCATTTGTTGGCTATTGAAAAATTTCATATTTTTTATGATAACATTCGAACATCCAGTAATAGTCATTGCCTGTAAGACCAACCCAAAATCCAAACCACGCATAAGCACAACCTCCCCCATTTAAAATTACAGAAAATAAACAAATAACCAAGGTGATTTAGTTAAGCTTGCAGGGTGGAAACAAACCGAGGGAGCAGCATCCAAGCAACCCTGCACACAAGAATTACGGTGATTAATATAAATTGAAGCGGCATATGCCAGGAGATTGTGCCAGTTCCATGTGTGCATCGTGTATTCTGAAAACGAATGAAACCCTTTTTCTTTTGTATGGTTTAACAGGACCACCAAGAACACAACGGTGTCAAAAAGGCAAGGTGATACAAAATAGTTGAACGTAACCCTTACTTGTTGTTTGTTCACTTTGCAGGATTTAGACCACCAATCTTGGCCTTGACCATCAATGACACCGCCACCTTCTATGGTCAACCCAGATATACCAGAAAATCGAAGCCACAGATCAAGTTCACTGCTATTCCAGGCAGATTGTTCATTGGGTGCAACTATTGTTCCTAGAATCTGGAATTTTACGATTTCAACAAGAAATTTAACATGGAATTTTCATGATAGTCTGCATCCATCATCCCAAAATGCATTCAATTCAATATCCAACCTTCTTACCTGGACTGAAATATGAGACTTGCAAGGACCAAGAAACGTTATTGGCCTGACTAGAAATTTTTTCCCCCGATGGTACTTGCAACACTGCTTCGGAAGACGCCATGCATGCTGCTTCCCATGCTTCTTTGAATGCCTATAAATCACAAATGAGAAACAATAACTACCTATAATTATAACAACAACGATAATCTAATCAAATTTTCTTGTTTTGCAAAGAAAATATCTAACTAATAATATATAGATATAGATATACTACTTTTCCATTTTTAACTCGAAGGAACTTTGGGAGTTACGAGAGAACAAAACAAAAAAAAATCTAATCCTACTGCAAGAATACTAAACTGATTTTAGGTGTCAAAATAAAACACAGGTGAAGACCATAGATGAATTTTTTCTTAGAATCTAAGAGTTATGTCAAAGGGAATTTATTAATTTATAAAGGTGCGCGCACTCGCTCCTAGGATTAAAGATGAATATATGCGAAGTGCATCAAACTTTACAAATGTATCAAATGAATATTGAATCCATATAATTGATTAAAAGGTAGTCACCGTCCGATCATCATTTAGACCGCTGGCATGTGCACCGTAGTCCATGACATTGAAGATAGTTGAAGCGCTGGAATCAATTTTGCTCAGCACCTTTCTATGGGTAGCCCAACTCGAATCCACCATTAACAGGGCCATAATAGCAACAACTGAAGCGAATGTAGTCTGCACATAATATCTTTGTTCAAAACGACTCGTAATTTTTTCACGAACAGAAAATTAGAAATTACAAACATTGTTTGCAACCAATTACCACCAATTTGAAATCCATCGCCATAGTTCGGAGGTCCAACTCTCGTTGTAGCCGATAGGTGCTCGAAACTTGTTTCATGGAAGGTAGAAGAGCGGGGATTTTATAGTGCCAGAAACTTTTTCTGGTTTGCTTTTTCTTCTTTCTACCTAAACCTTGTTAGACTCGGGTTGGTCCATTTTATTTTTTCCAAACGCACTGTGACCTTAAAAAATGACCTAACTGTAAGTGGGCATTGTGGAAACTCATGCTGCTGTAACATATTCAAATACCAGAGAACAAGTAGTTTGATGGTTATTCAATTTTTCGGAGACTTCATACTTGATTTTATCAATATTCCAGGCCAAACTGAATAATATGACCGCCGAGTTCGATGACGTTTTCACCCTTTCCACTATCGAATCGAATGATGATATCCCAGAGTCGTAGTACTCCCCCCTCATTATTCGTGGCTGCTGAACAGAAATCTAGCTTTGCTGATAAGAAATATTGACTTGTGTATATGGATTGATGGAGGTATTTTTCCAACATTCTCATTCCATTTTCGACTGTTACGGAAAGACTGGGATGACTCACTCTCTTTGACTAGTACAGTTCAACCAAAAGGAGAAGTCCGATCTGATACGGTTATGCGCCGTAGATTGCGTTTTCTTCTTCACGGGTCTTCATGGAAAGGTGACTAGTTGTTATCTGCATGTCTATATCTGTGATGGCCTACTTCTTTCGAATTCTTTCTACTTCTTATCTGCGTGTCTATATCTATCATGTGCTACTTCTTTCGAATTATCTCTTTCTACAACGGTGTACCTAGATGTCATCTTGGTGTATCGATCTGCATGTCTATATCTGTCATGTGCTACTTCTCTCGAATTCTTTCTTTCTACAACGGTGTACCTAGATGTTATCTTGGTGTATCGATGCTTGGTCTCTCACCCGTGAAAATGAAATCGAATGGCGTGACTTTATTGGGATTGAAATATGGCTGATATTGTAATAAAATGTTTTTTTTTTTTTAATTTCTCTCTTTCTCATTATTTCTTTGTAATTATATCTTATGTAATTATATATTTGATTGTTAGGATTATGGGTTAATATTAGGTAGAGTTATTTTGAAGAAGGTTATTTAGACGTAATTAAATGTGAAAAATTATTTCGAATGAGTTGTTTTTAGATAACTTAGTTTCCAATCAGATGTTTCTAGATAAATTAGTTGGTGATGACTTCTTTTTTTTTTTTCAAATGAGTGATGCTGTCTTAAGATAGTCTTTTTATCTTATACTGTATTTAAATTTGTATTATTATATTGTTTAATAGAAGGTGCTCAACAAAAAAGTGTGTAATAATGTCTATTTTCTTGTATTTTACATGGTATGCAAGTATAGGGCTATAGAAATAGAAAATTAAGAATATATATGTTTGTTTAAGAATATATATGTTTGTTGTGAGTATTAGAATAAGTCGTTTTTCCACCATTTGAGCATTGGCTACATTTGTTGCTTAGAGGAGCAAAGAGATTTTTAAAGAGCTTGGCTATACTATGGAAGCATACTATGTTCTAAAGGTTGCAGGTCATTGGTGAGAAAATCACTCACTCAGGTGCAACACTCAACACTCACTGGAGCAATCAACATTCACTCTAGCACTCAACATTCACTTGCATTCGTGAGCCCAACAAACTCTTACTTATATAGGATTACATTATTGTTCAACAAATTCCTAAAATATAGGATCTCCCAATTGGTCAAATATTAATTAGGAAAAAAGTGCTATCAACACATAGCAAGTTTTAATTATAGGAGGATCTTCCAGATTTCTCCATTATTCCAACACTCCCCCTTAATTGAGAATTTTCTTTTCCACCTTTCTTGTCCCATCATTACTGTAGAGTTTGACATTCTGTTGTAATGGTATTGATATTACCATACGTTGGCCCGTTTTTTAATCTTTTGAGTAACTCCCTTGTATATTTACTCTATGTAACCAATGTTTGCGCACCTTTTTCCCATATCTCAAGACCAAAGCGATAATTCAATTCACAAAGGTCTTTCATTTCAAACTCCTATTAAAATTACCCTTTAACATCAACACTTATGTGAGAAAAATTGCTTGTTATAATAAGATCATCAACAGGAGAGGAATCATAATAACATGCCCCTTTTGATCTAACATGATATATATATTAGGGTCACTTTTGATTTTCATAAATTATTTATGAAGAAAATAAAAATCAATCTTCACATACCATGATTGATCTTGGTGTTTATTTCAATCCATATAACTCTTTCTTTAACTTGCACACAAGGTCCTTTTGACTATTTGGAGGAAACCATTCTAGCTAAACAAGGTATGTTTCTTTTTTTCGTTACCCATTCAAGAAGGCATACATCTAGCTTATGTAGTTTCCATTTATGTTTTGTAGCTAGAGCAATCATAAATATAATTCTTTTTAACTTAGCTAGAGAAGCAAAATATTCTTCATAATCAATTCTCTCTTTTTGTGAGTATCCTTTTGAAACTAATCTAGCCTTATATTTATATATACTTCCATCAACGATTAGGTTTGAAAAACCATTAATATCCTATGGGTATCTTATTTTTTGGAAATTCCCTTAATTCTCATGTATCGTTCTTCATTATAGACTAGTATCATTCCTTCATTTCATCTCTCTACTATTTATGCTCATTAGCTTCTTTGAAATTCAAGGTTTTTATGAAATTGATAACTTTAGTCATTAAGGCATAATCTTTAAATCTTATTAGTAGTTGAGTTTGATGGGATGACCTTCTTGGTACTTCGTTGCTTTCATCTCATCTCTTATTTTGTGGTATATCATCTCTTGCTATTGATGGACTACGGTTGCTAGAGGTGCCCATGTTGTTGGATTCATGCTCTTTATATTCCTTCTTATCAACTGGTTCCTCTTCTATATCATCATACTGTTAAGGAATATCAATCCATCATACTTGTCATCCTTATTGGCTTCATCTAGAAGGTTGTGAAATAATAAATATCTTCTTACAATTTTTTTTTTTTTCAAAGATCAAACAAGTTATATGCTTTAGGATCAAAAAATAACCTATGAAAATACACTTGATATATTTTGCATCAAGCTTCCTCCTATGTTCCATCAAAACATGAGAAAAAGTTTTTCTTTGAATATTCTAAAATGAATTATCATTGGGTTATAACCATAATGTGCTTGAAAAAGGAGTCTCATGATCTAAGCTTTCAGTTTGACTTCTAATTTTGAAGTAAACAATGCTGAAACATCTTTGGTCGAGAAAGAATTGGCAAGATTCTTACCTTTTAACATGGTCCATGCACATTCTAGTAGGGTTATATTCTTCCTTTAAGCTACTCCATTTCATTATGGAGTATATGGTAATGTGTATTTTTGTATAATTACGTGGGATTTGTAGTACTGGATGAATTCATTTGAATCTTGATTTATTTTCCTTTTATTTTTTTTCAATGAGATTTTTGAACTCCTTAAAATATTTAAATACGTCACTATTCTTTATCATTATATATATTTATTACAATCATCAATAAATATCGGGAAGCAATATGCTCTACCTAATAAACTAGTCTGCATAGTAACACACACATCTATATGCCCAAGTTCTAGAACATATTTTTCTCTTTTATCTATATGAGTAGGGAACTCTTCCCATTTCATCTTTGCTAATGCACACCGTTCGCATGTAGAATATCAATTCCTAACTATTGGAAGCCATTCCACCATTCCTCATTCTTGAAGTAGTAATGGATCATGATATGAAATCTGGTCATGTCTTTCATGAGAAAGATTTTTTGGTTTTAGTGTTGCGGATGCGATTGCATGATGAATTTTGGTTCTCACATTGAACTTATATAGATCTCATATTCAAATTCCCATTGCAATGACCTTGAAGTGATCCTTCATGTCTTTCACTACATAATGTGAATTTTCAAATTCTACTTTGAAACCCTAATATGTTATAGTATGCAATCGGTTTAAATTATTTTAAACACTAGGAACATGCAACAAATTGTGAATTAGTTTAACATGGGCATTAGGTAATATCAGTTATATGTCACCATACCCTTTATTTCACGTGCATGATCATCTCCAAGATATATATTTGTACCATTGTTAGTTTCATGAAAGTTTTCAAACCAATGCCTATTATAGGACATATGGATGGAGTCTCCAAAATCAACAAACAAAGTATTTAAATCATCTATTTCAGTAGATAGTACAACATCTGTAATAATCATAGTCTAAAGTTTTTGATGTCAACATTCATTATTTCTCTTCTATAAAAAAAAAATTACCAGTGTCCCTCTTATTTCTATGATGGGCATCATGGTATTTGGCTGAGATCATGAAGATGGGTTACACTTTTGAGCCAAATTTGCGGATGAAATAACATGTTTTTCATCTTTTGTCCAATTGAAGCTTTCAAAATTCATATAAGCACTGTGAATTTTGATTCAGAGTAAAAAGAAATATTTTGGAGAATTTAGTTGTTGTTTTAATGATATTTTTTACAAAAATATTAATTGTTGCATAATATGTTAATTTTCCATTAAAAGAAATTAATTTCCTTCCAAATTTTCACATATCTTAGGAGGTATGTGGGTATTCACATAGCATAAATTAGTCTAAAATCTGTAAGTTTTAATATATATATATATATAAAGTTTATTTTTTCATATTAAAAATATATTATTTTATACAAAAGTATTTATTTTATTATTTTTGGAAGTTGGCAAATTAATATTTAAATTGCATTTTTCAAAACACATGTGTTCATGTAAGCTTTTTTTCAACTATTTAAATAAATTGAAAAACCAAGAGTACCCTTTCGAAGAGGACTCCTAAACAAAGATAGTGGTATTTTTTGAAAAAAATTCATTATTTATATTTTACAATATTGACTTTTTATTCAACCTCTTTAAAGTAGTTCAAAAAAATATCAAACATTATATTTAAAAGAAGTTAGATGAAAAATATCATATGAATTTGAAAATGTCAAACTCATGCCATTGGATATAGGACTTCTTCATGAGTCCAACATGATCAACTATGGCATGCAAGGGAAAATTTAGCACTATGTCCGTTACGGTACAAAATGGATTTCCAAATTTTTTTGGAGAAGCGGTGCTAAAAATGTTGTTTTTATGACTTAAGAGGCTCGATCGAGCACCTAAAGCATTCGATCGAGTGTCTAAATTTCAAATTTAAATAGCTCAATTGAGGGTTTTGTAAACTGTCAATCGAGCCATTTGCGTGGTTAATATGGCTCCATAGAGCTATGTAGCTCGATCGAGTCTCTATAAAAACAAATCAATGATATAAAATTAAAATTTTCCCTTAGATTAAATTAAATTTTTGTACGATAAATGTAAAACACTCGTGACCCTGCACATAGAAAAATACATACATGCATATATACATATATAGATATTAGTATTAAATAATAATGATCCATGAAGACCCTATCAAACACGACATACATTCATACATACGTGTATACATATGTAAACATCAACATCATCATGATCACAAGACAATTCCTAGATATCATAAGGTATAGGTTAAGAGAACTTCCTTTATTCATGAACAACATACCCAATGTTGAGAATAATAATTCCCAACATAGATAAGTCATCTAACAACTCAGATCCATTCACTTTAGCTTTAATTTTACCTTTTATCGTGGTTCTTTTGCCACCGTCCATTTACCTCAATGGACCCAACCAATCTAACTAGTTTTCATATTCTTACCTTCAGTTTCCCTTTACTCATGCACTGAGCTTCACTCAGGCCTTACATTATCTGTTCAGTAACAAACAACTCTCCCTGAGCTCCATTAACTTTCATCTTTCCCAATCAATTCCTAGGACTCTCAAAATAGACAAGGCAAGGACAATATCAAGAAAGAAGAATACCATGAAAAAAAAAAGCAATACACCATCACAAACAAGGTGGCATGACCATGCACCATACACAATGAAAACTGCATGTCAAGCGCAAAAATTCACAAAATATCAAAATCGCAAAACTAGCAAATAACACCACAATTGAATCCCCATGGTTCTTAAGGAAAGCTCAACCCGAGCCCTCATTAAGGATTCATGGCTTTTATTTAACCATGCAATCCCCTCCATCACACTACCATAAACACATAATTGTGAGTGCATAAACAAATATAAAAATATAACAATTACCTTGTATCTAAACACATATATATATCATCTCTCAATGGACTTGAATCCCTTAACGAATCCAACCATAAATAGAAACCAAATTTTATACCTTTCAAATACATGTTCATAAATACAACACATGTCGACATAATGCCAGACAAGATTACGATTAAGAATACTTCATATTTCCATGCAAATCACTCATTCATTTGGAATTTTAGTTCCTAAACATTTCCAAATGCATTATTACACTATTCCTTTCTTTTGGCTTGCTACAATTGAGTCCTACTATGTACTTTCACATCAACCATCTATTAGTATAAACACATAAACTATTACCTTGTCATGCTAATACCAAGCATGTTTCCTTGCAACTGTTCACAAATGTCAATCACATGTTCCAAATATCAAGACATCATATCTATTAGCTAAAATAAACTTATACCAACACTAAAAACCATGCCATAATCAACTAATAGTGAAAATCATAACACTACAACTATCACCTACTTGTACTTAAGTACACATCAGTTATCTCAACACATAGTGCATTAGTACAACCATCTTAAAGCAATATCATTACTTCAAGAAATATTATAGACACATGCTCGTATCATGAAATTAATCAAACATTCGAACAATAGATAGAAGACATAATAATCACCAAACACTCAAACATTAAATAGATGACATAATCGAACATTCAAACACCAAACAAATGACATAACAAAACTCAACCTTAATGTATCTCACGGAAACTACCTTGCCTACATAATCAATCTAATTAGTACAATATAAATTCACAACATATCGACTCAATCACAAATAAAGTGTTGATATCCATAACAATAGCTAGCTAACATGTTCACCTCATACTTTCATAAAAAATTGGCGTTCGTGCATAACAATGACATCTACATAGTCATTCCAAATTAGTACAACACAATATCAAAAATATGTCGGCTCATACATGAATATCATGACCATAACCATTTGCATAGTTCAATCTAGATTAACACGATACATATAACACCAAGATCTTAATACAATAGCCCTAATCATCAATCTAACTAACATATAATAACAAGAAGTTAACATATAACACACTCATCAACAACATATAAAATAATCATCAAGCTAACTAACGTAAAACAACAACAACAATGCATATAACAACACATTACTATCATTCATGACTATTCGACACATGTGCATATGACCACAATGAATCACTAACATCTACCATGCATATAACTACAACAAAAATCAAATGGAAAACATGCATATAACAATCCATTAACTAACATACATGCATGCCAAACGTACAATACCAATATGACGATATGTTCTTAGCCCAAAGTTTAGTGCTTCAACTTCACTATGATGATCTGCATCTCCTGCTCTATCTCAACTAGCATATCAACATCATAACATATCAACAACATCATGATGAA
Organism: Pinus albicaulis; assembly: GCA_034641835.2. NCBI lineage: Eukaryota > Viridiplantae > Streptophyta > Pinopsida > Pinales > Pinaceae > Pinus > Pinus albicaulis. The sequence continues at coordinate 1,685,911,566 of CM076578.1, forward strand.
CTAAAATTCCAACAATGATCTCATGGAAAATAATTATAACCATGAGACTGCATGCATAACAACACATAGACACTCACATGCATAACAAATGCATAAAAAACATGCACTCATGACGATCACATTCAACAATAACACAATCAACTTCCACATGGCGACACAACTGCAACAATGACCACCACCTTGCATACAAAACAAGCACATAGTCCACAAATATATAAAACCCATATTAAAATGATATGTATGCATGACAAACACATTCCACCAATCCAATCCAAGGGGTGAGCCATGCTTTGATACCACTCTGTAGTATCAAATACGGCCCAAAGAGAGCACAACCTGCTTTGGTACCATTCTGTGGTATCATATATTAACCAAAGAGAATGAGAACCAGACATCACCCAAAGAGAATGGAAACTAGACACTACCTAAGGAGAGTGCAACCTACACTGATACCACTCTTTAAAACCCTCCTCCCACATCTACCTAAGTAACCGTCCAACCAGGGTAAATATTCGACGAGAGGCCACTATAATGGGATTCAACCTCATAGGTGACCTTAAGGAAGTGGAATCGATGGAAACACATCAATCAAACCTTCCATGCCAGAAATAAAACACCCAAGATTCATCCCAACCACTCAGGTAATCAACCTTTGCAAATTTATTTTAGCCATAATTATCGAAATGAACACCCACACTAGAATATTTTACTCAACGTTCAACTTGGAATAACTGTCCCATCAACCATGGTTATTATTTTTCCTTTATTAACGTTTATTACATGGAATTTTCAAGAGGCTTGTTACACATTTGACTCCTAAGTGGAAATGAACAATTACATCATATTACTTATGAGTAGAGTGCAATAGGGGAAGCTATGTATCAACCAAGCTTACACGCTCACACGAGCACACCAAGAAGAAATCTCATGTCGAGAACAAAGCCAATACTTCTTGAATAAAGGAGGAAAAGAGGAAGGTTTCCTAACCGACATTTGCATGTTTCTATAGGTGTCGGCCATGGAAAATTTTCAAATGAACACAAAGGGTTCAAGTCAATGAACCTCTGAAAAATCACGTGCATTCATGGCATATTAAACAATACCCTTAATTTGACTAAATATTGGAAATTACATCTAAAAATCACATTATTTAACCTCTTACCAATACGAACCGAATACATCTTTCTAATTTAAAAGACCCCAACTTACACTACATATTGTAGATATCCATTTTTTCATTAACAATTTTTATACCCCTTTATATTTTTTCATTAATTTTGAGCTCTATTGTTTGTACCTACTAATATAAAATCTATTTACCCCCTATATATCCCCCAATATATTATGTCATGTTTTCCTCAATATATATATCCTTCAATATAAATGTAAGTGGTATGGTATATTCGTACCTGCTAATATAAAAGTCCTCTACCCTCTATATATATCCCCAATATATTATGTCATGTTTTTCTCAATATATATCTGGTATTTCTCCTCAATAAAGTCCTCGTACAAATGAAGCACAGAGATTTCATAAAAACATTATATGTCACTAAACTCATGCTAACATTAATTTTAGTGAAAAAATGTAAATATATGAGAGGCTTAAACATACTAAAAATTTAGTGAAAAAATGTAAATATATGAAAAGCTTAAACATACTAAAGCTTCTTACCTAGAGAGGAGGCAAGCTAAGATGGTTATTGTAAAACTTTGAATGAAAACAAAAATACCAATAAAACTAATAATAAATACGAATTAAAATTTAGTTAAAAACAAAAATAATTCAATGTAATTAATTCGTCTTAATATTCAAATAATAAAAACTATAAAATGGATTCCTATAGTTCCTGCGGGCCGGAAAGGCGAGGGACTAAAAAGAGAATTAGAATTCACAAACATTGTTTGTAACCTACAAGACCATAGTATGCTTTATTCATTATCAATGCTTTAAAATACCATAGTATGCTTTACTCATTATCAATGATTTAAAATCCAATGCGAAAATTCGGGGGTCGAACCGTTGTTACAAGCTATAGGTTTCGAAACTTTTTTCCTGGCAGCGAAAAGTGCGGGTTTTTTAAATGTTCTCCTATTAGTTTTTGGTTTGATTTTCTTCTTTCTACCTGGCGTTCATGGACTCGGTCAGGTCAGCTTTGTTTTTACCAAACCCACTGTCCAGTCAAAATTGACTGAACGGTCTGCCGGCATTGTGGAAACTGGTGCTGCTGTAACATCATATCGAGAGTCCCGAGGACAAGGAATAGTTTGATTGTTATTCATTTTTGGAAGCTTTCATACGTTATTTAATCAATAGACCACATCCAATTGAATCATATCATCCAATTGAATCATATCACCGCCGAGTTCGCTGACTATTATATTTTTGATATTTTGATATTTTAAATAGATATTTATTCTGATATTATTATGAGTTACACGAAAATTTTGATGTAAAATCTGGTTGAAATTTTAGAATTGTAAATTCTAAAGGTTGAAATCGTATAATTAGAACGTTATGAATAAATGGATTTAATAATATGATTGAGCAGAGATGTTTATTCACTAAATTCATAATGAGGGTAATGTCTATGTTAGTTTGATGCGTATATTTATTACGATAAAAATAAATTATTTTTAAATAGAAATGTAATGTAAATTCTAATAAAAAAAACCAAACAATTTAGAAATGTGATATATGTAAAATAGTTATAAGTAAAAAAGAATGTAAGATGCTTATGTTTTATATTCTATAAAAATATTTCAACATAAGATTTAATTAAACTATTTGAAGATTTATGTTAATTAATTTATGCCGATAAAAATTTATGTTAACTAATTGATACTATAATTAAAAAATTTAAATCAAGTGTTCAAACATGTTAGACACCATGGAGAGACATGATTGGTAATAGAAATCATCACATGTTTCAGGTAAAAAAAACCTATCACCTATATGTCTATTAAATATAGAATACTCTTATATTAAACTATGATTTTAGGGTTAGGGTTGTGATCAAAGAAGAAATCAACTAGCTACTAAAACCTATATCTATATTGATTTTTTAAAACTCTTATTTTAAATTATAAATTCAAGGTCAAGACTTTGATCCACTGAAAATTCAACTAGCAGTCAAATAAAAACACTATAACATATATGTATATTAAATTTAATTTTAGGTTTATATCTACAATTAACAAAAATTCAACCAGCCACATGTTTTAAATAAAAAAATTATAACTTATATGTATATTGAGTTTGTAAAACCATTATATTAAATTATAAATTTAAGATCATTTACTAAAAATTCAATTATAATTAGGCCAACCAAAATACAAAAATATATATAGATCTAGTTTTAATTATATTTATAAAATTTCATTACACAACCACTCCAATAATAATAATAAACTAAAATAATAATACCTTAAAATATTAAATTATAACTTTATATTACATTACAACCTAAGTATAAATTAAATTTCTATAATTTAACTTTCTGAACACTGTCACAAGAATAAATGTAAATACAAACACACATAAACATATTATGACTATGTATCTCGGATAAAGTTGTATAAGCATATATTAAAACTAATAAAAATTCCATTTTGTTTTTGCAACAGAGATTTTATTACATTAAACATTACAATGTAGCACGTAGATGAGTTCAAAAACTTAGTTTAATTTCATAGAAATTCCATTGTGTTTTTGCAACAGGGATTTAATTACATTAAACATTACAATGTAGCACGTAGATGAGTTCAAGAGCTTAAATATTAAATTATAACTTTATATTACATTACAGCCTAAGTATTACAACCTAAGTATAAATTACATTTATATAATTTAACTTTCTGAACACTGTCACAAGAATAAATGTAAATACAAACACACATAAACATATTATGACTATGTCTCTCGGATAAAGTTGTATAAGCATATATTAAAACTAATAAAAATTCCATTGTGTTTTTGCAACAGAGATTTTATTACATTAAACATTACAATGTAGCACTATGTCTCTCGGATAAAGTTGTATAAGCATATATTAAAACTAATAAAAATTCCATTGTGTTTTTGCAATAAAGTTGTATAAGCATATATTAAAACTAATAAAAATTCCATTGTGTTTTTGCAACAGAGATTATATTACATTAAACATTACAATGTAGCACGTAGATGAGTTCAAGAACTTAGCTTAATTTCAAAGAAATTCCATTGTGTTTTTGCAAAAGGGATTTAATTACATTAAATATTACAATGTAGCACGTAGATGATTTCAAGAGCTTAGCGTGAGTTCAAGTAAAAGACGAGAGCATGCATTTTTAAAGTTTTTTTTTTTTAATTTAAATAATTAGGTGTTTATTTATAGAAACCAGATTTAAAAAGTTAATTTTTTTTTTTAAGAAATAACAATTTAAAAAAAATAAATTGAGAATTTGGATGTTACACATTTTTTAATTTTCTAAAAAAGACTCAATGCACAATGTTGTATAATGGTGTAGATTATAGTTATTTCAACATTAAAAACTGGATTTTTGTTAAGATTAAAGTATATATAAAATAAAATAATTATTAATTATGTTGTGTATAACCATGTTTAAAGTAAATATAAAGTTTTGAATACTGTTTAAAAATTGATCAATTCAGGCTGCGATAATATTGAAGGATAGATTTGATTATTTCATCTGCTTTTCAATCTTCTTCTTCTTTTTTCTTACCTAATTTCTAGATTTATGACTATTTTTAATGTATTTTATAGTAAAATTTTTAAATTTAAATAATTGGGTATATTCATAAACATAAACTTTATGCCATAAAATTAAAATTTAAAAAATTAAACTTCTTAATATACAATTGTTTAAAAAAATTAGATAGTTGAATAAGATGTTTACTTACAATTTAATTTAACAAAAAGAATCAATAAATATTACTCTAAAGAAATAATTTGAAAATAAGTTAGGTGAAGATTAAAGTGTATCTAAAATTAATCAATAAATATTAATTAATTAAATTTGTAACACATGAACAATGTTGAAAAAAATATATAAAATTTTGAATATTGTTTAAAAATTGATCCTAAAACCCTGTCCCTAAAGCCAAAGCCAACCTGCCTTATCAATGTTGAGATCGGTGAGCATTCTGTCTTGCCAGATCGGTGTTAGGCAAGCGAGCAGGTACTAGAGCTCCCGTGGGTAGCAAAATATTTCAGTACTATTTTCTTCCCCTACTAAATAAATAGTAAAACGGGCCTCAATCTCAGACAGACCGTTTGCTGGCATTCAAGCGTTCATTCTCGGTGCTATTCTTCTTCCTCTGTTGGAGGAAAACTCATGTGTGATAATATCCAGGTAGATAACTTTGATTACTTCATTTAATTTGCAATCCAAAAACTTTTGCATATTGAAGGGTTTCATTTATCTGCGAGTGATGATGAAAAGTAATTTATTTTCGTTTGATTTTATAGTATTTTTTTTTTTAAAATATACTTTTATAGAAAACATTTTAATTTAGATATTAAGTATATTTATAAACATAAAATCTATTTTATAGAATCAACATTTTAAAAAATTAATTTTTATTAAAAAATTAATTTTTTTAATAAAAAACTATTTTAAAAATTTGGATAGTTGATTGGGATGTTTACACACTTTTTAATTTAGAAAATAGTCAATGCATATTGTTCTAAATAATAATTATTTCTATATTAAAAGATGAGTTTGCTTAAAACTAAAGCGTAAATAAAATTAATAAGCTAATATATGTATTTTGTGAATATATATGATAGTTGTCTCAAATGTTGATTTCAAAGTTAAATTATGATAGGCTTGTCCACTTTTATATATATATATATATATATATAAGTGGACAAGCCTATCATATATATATATAATCAAGGTAGGTTTATCTTCTTATCTATAAAGTACCTAAAGATATTAAATCTATCAAGTGTAAACATTTCTTTAAGTTTTACACTTAACAGAATTTTATATTTTGGCAAATTCTATTCCTCTTTACACTTATAAATTTAAAATTAAGATGTATTATAGATTTAGAATTAAAATAAATTAATTATAATTATTAACCAAATAAAATATATAAAATTTTAAAAATATTTTAGCTATATTATTTTAGTTTGCTAATTTCAACATGGCTGGCGAAACTAATCCTTCATTAAAATATTGATTTGTTAGTTTGTTCATGACTTGTAACTCTCACCGTAACTCCTTAACATAACATAAGTGGATTTTTAATACTTGCAGTTATTTAAATGACTATCTTCAGATAAAATATACCTAAACAAAACACCAGTTTTACATGTAGATAACTAAAATATCATCTTGATTTTATAGAATCATCCGTACAACCTTATACGAATGCCGATCTCGAAATGCGATTCGATTTAAATAAAATAATACTACTTTTAAGAATGGAGAAATACCTACCGTGCATATTTCTGAGATGTACCCAACCACCATTTCTATATTTGGGGTTTTGAACTTTTTGTCCTTAAACATATTCTTCTTCCTTTCACGTCGCAATGAGTGAATCGTTGACTCTAGGAAATGAGGAGAGCTTTTGCACGAACTTCAATCAAAATTCCAAGAGAAGCATTGTGAAATATAGAAGATTCCATTCTTAAAATTCTAACGGCCATTAGAAAGTTAGTCTACTGGCCTCGGTCAATCACTATCCGTTTTTTGGCATAATTGTCAATTTTAAACGCAACAGAAGTTGTCCGGCACGTCAATCAACAAACTAGCGGTAGGTATTTTCTGTTTGATGAGAGAAATTGCGAGAGTTCGAATGTGGATGCATTTACCACAAACTTCGAGATGAAAATGGAATATGACTATGAACGCGGTCGAAAAATTAGAATTATAAAGAAATAAATATTTAATGGAAAATGTAAAAAAAACGTGTGGGATAACTAACGGTAGGTATTTTCTGTTTGATGAGAGAAATTGCGAGAGTTCGAATGTGGATGCATTTACCCCAAACTTCGAGATGAAAATAGAATATGACTATGAACGCTGTCGAAAAATTAGAATTATAAGAAAATAAATATTTAATGGAAAATGTAAAAAAAAATGTGTGGGATGAAAGAGTATATATTTTTTTTTGGAAAATGTTAAAAAGATTGAGACAAAAAATATGTATTTTTTTGGAAAGTTAAAATAGAAAAGTATTTCTTTTTAAAACGCTAGATCTTCAAAAATAACCGAGAAAATTATAGATATATTCTAGCTTCACAAAAGAAAAACCAAATTCATCAACCAAATGACAAGAATCTGTTCAGTAAGCTATATTTAACGGAGTAAACGTTAAAATAATTTCTTTTGTTAATGAGTTAGATAAACTAGTTTAGACTATATCAAGATTTCTGATCAAACGCCATAGCGAGTTACCTAAACTAGTTTTTCTTCGCCTACCTAGACGTAGATCAAGAGCAGCACTTAATTACCTTTGAAAATACAAAGGTCCGCTTTTCTTTAAGATATTTTCAGAAAAAACTCAGTGGCCAAGAAGCTACCGCACCAAATCCTATTAGTGTGCTATACGCGTGTCATACCCAATTCAACTCCGAAATAAGTACATCTTCTACAATCCACGCACGGCAAGTCAAGTCTAGCTACATATGTCAAAGTTTCCCTTGATTTTCGGTTGTGCAAAGCTAGGCCGTTCCAGGTTACTTGTCTAAGCTGCTAAGTATTTGCATTATGGTTGAGAGGAGAGAGGAGAGAGGAGAGAGGAGAGAGATTGTTAGTGTTATTTTTGGATATAGTTTGGGTAACGTTTTGGGGTGGATATTCTAATTATTTTCAAGGATATTATAATTTTTTAAAACATATTTATGAGAGTGTTTGGAAGATGAAAGTACATAGCTATGACTTAGCAATTAAATAACTGTTGGGAGGTTGGTCCTTTGTCACAGAAACAAGGTGGTCTCATATACCAATTTAGTGTAATAATTTTTTGGAATTTATAACATGTTGAAAAATATAAGTTAAAAGAAATAAATAAAATATACAAAAAAATTAAGCTTAAAGAACTATTAAGAAATATTTATAAATAAACAGAAACTTAATATAATTTTTTATAAATGAAAATTATAATTGAATACAAATATTTAAAATATTATTGTTAATATGTCACCACATAAGGGAAATAAACTTTGAAAGCAAAGGGATAATAATTAAAAAAAAAAATAAAGTGATTAGGAAAAGGATAAAAGAGAGGAAGCAAGAGAAAAGAGAGAGGATAGAGGGATAGCAATGGTTATAAGTATTTAGATTTTTAGTAAGTTTAAGTTCGAATTTTTCTTCACTGTGTTGATAATGAAAGGTTTTAAGAATGATTGAATTTATAGTCTTTTTTGTTATCTAAATTATTTGGATTAGGTTTCCAAGAACGATTGAGTTTATAGTCATCCTTTTCTATCAAAATTATTGAGATATTTATCAATTTCAACTCTTTACTAAATGATATGATTGGAGTAATAAGGTCTAGAAGCAAGAATTTTGGTTTGGTCAAAGCATTTAAGGTGTTTGGAGTTCTAAGGGTGCTTTTGTATAGTTGATTTGGAGATAAGACTATGGAAAGTGTCAAAGATATGTTGTTTGAGGTCGACTCTAAAAGAGCTCCCAGTTTTCCCAATATATGATTTTCTAATGGAGCATTGGGCTAGGTTGTCTTTAGCAAAATTGAAATGTTTTTTTAGGGTTTTATATGGTTCAAAATTGGTTTTAATATTGTTTTTGGATAGAACGTTAGAGATCAAGTAATTGGTTGTTGGAATTTAGGGAATAGGTATGAGGGAAAGGGTTTAATGTGGGTCATTTTCCTATAAATTTGATGGGTTAAGGTGTCATCAAATTGACATGAAATGAGGACATTAAGGATGTGACAAAATTATCAATTTGGATTTCCATAGTAAAATAATTGTGGGGAAATTATTGTTAATATGGTTGAGCAATGACGTGTGGATGGATTTTGCATGATGTCAAACCATGAAGTTATCACGATGTAGGAAAAATATTAATTTTTGTGTAAGCTCCACTTCTATGCGATAAGGATTTTTACAGATTTTGGAATCTCTATGAATTCTACGCAAATTCAAGCTTGATCTAGCTGGAATTTGAAATGGAATTTTACCTGTCTCTGTAGTTCAATTGTATTTAAAAAAAAAAACCCTTTCACAAACTCCATTTCATATTAATTCTATGTTTCACACGCTGTATCTAGAATTATTCAAGAAATCATGCATGTACATAATTCATACACAAAAATTATGAAACTCAATTCCGTTAATAAAAATATGTACATACTAAATACTTAAAAACATTTGTTTCTCTCTATAAGCCTGATTTGAGATTCATTTGGCCAATGTCTCATTTCCCATATGATTACAATAAGTATAATTAATAAATTCAATAACTTTTTTAAATCGTAAAAGAACTCCATAAATAACCCATAAATCACTCCATAAATCATATTTTCCTAAATCCTAAAACTGTTCAATCTATCCTAGAACCTCTCATGCTTTTCAAGGTAGATTTTATTTTTCCTTATGGAGAAAATATCCACATATTTTCTAAAATTATGACTCTTTAGTTCTAAAACTCATAAAATATACCAACTTGGAAAATACAGTTTATTTACATAGAAGAATATAAATTCATCTCAAAAATCAAGACCTCATTTTATTTTTTTTCATATCAAAACTTAATGGCTTAGAAGCTATAATGCTCCTACATTACATCCCAAAGTAGAATAATTCATGAGATTTTGGTCATGTGTCATTAATTGTTGAATCCTCCAAGATCCCAAACTTTCTACTGTAACTTAGCACCTCCTTATTCATGTGACTTCTTTGTTTCTGTTGTCATTGTCTTCTTCAAGCATTTAGGTTTCAAAACTTTATTTTGTATTTGTCCACCCTATTTGTTGATGTACTCTTGTACATTCATTTTATTTTTGTGGTTGACTACCCTTCCTACATGAATGTGGAATTCCTCATGCAATTTCACCATTAGTATTCTTATCCTGTCAATTTCCATGTCCAAAATTTCCTCTTTCTGGGACATGCTATTCTCACCACTTACTTTTAGCTCAATATCTATTTTAAAATATTTTATAAACTTAATGGTCATTTCATTGTTTTCATAAACTCTCTTCTCACACTCTTCATCATCATGCATATTTTCCAAAAAATTTCAGGCACTTGAATGTGTTCTCCAATGTTGACCCACAAATGATAGAGTATTTCCTTATTCAGAATTATCAATTATGAATTCATCTTCATTATTATCTTGAAATGAAATTCCTTGTTTTATATATTCAGAATTATCACTCTTTTGTTCATATCATGCTTTAAGCACTCCTTCTATGCCTACAACTTTCATGCAGTATTCTCAACTAATCCTTGGATTGATCAACCATCCTCCCAATATCCTCAACTCTTCTTAAAAAAATTTCAGCGTCAAGTTTGAATGTTGCTCTTCATATTTATGCTTCATTTGACTATCTCCATGAGTAAATTCTTCTTTTTCCTCTACAAGAATATGTTTCTTTAACTTTCTATCAACAATATCTTTGTTCAATATGTATGTTTTTCATAATGGTTTTCTTCATGAGAGAATGATACCTCATCCTATATCAGAATGAAATTCTAAGTTTTTCTTCCTTGTATACCTTGAGAAGAAAATATTTTTTCTTCCTTCACCTTCATGATATTTCTAGGTGACTATCCATCACCATCCACAAAATAACCTACAACCATATAAAAAATGTCAGTTTCATAAATATTTGGATTTTTAACCTCTTTTATCTCCTCTATCAATGAATGTGAATATTGATATGAACTATCCCAGTAGTTCATGAGACTTGAAAAAAGTAGCTCATCTTCAATCACATACCTCATATCTAGTTTCTAAACATACTCCATTTTTTTATCTTTATTTTTATACACCTTGTTTGGTAGTCATAAATGAATAAAATAAGTCATTGGATACCTACATAAAGCCACTCCTATTACTTGAAGATTACTTTGGAATTATTATAAATTTAATCTCCTAACGGACTTATCGTGGGTATCTTGCTTTCTACTATGTATCTTATATCTTGGTGGGGCTATATAGGCCAAGGTCGAATTCTAGCCCATGTACTATGGCTATGTGTATCATATCTTTCATTCATGTTTTTCACAATACATGCTCACAATGAAGTTGTTAGGTCCCTATAATACTATTTTATCCCCTTATTGTTATTGTTATTGTAACCCCTTATTGTTATTGTTTTTTCCCATGTAGTCCCCATATTGTTATTATTGTGCACTATAGAATCCCACTATTGTTATTGTTTCACCCTTATATTATTATTTTTATGTCTTCCATGATTATATTGCGACCCCTTAGACTCCTATATATAGAAAGGTGATTTTTTCATTTGAATCATAGAAGAGTTGTTCATTTATGTAATGTAAAGGAGGTTTCCCCCTCGAAGATGATATTTTCTAGGTCATTGATCTAAAATTTCTATTTTTTTGTGAGCTAGTTGCATAACATTTGGTATAAGAGCTTTGGATTCTAGGCTTTTGCTGCTAAAAACAAGTCATCTCAAAATTTTCACTATCATTTTTTTCTACAAAGGTTCAGAAGCCGAAATTTTTGTCACGAGGAGCCAAAATCTGGATGAATTTCCTATAAATATTTAAAAGCTTCATTCACTATATTTTTGGAGATATCATCCGAATAATTTAGGGTTTTTCATGCTCCATAATTTAGTCTCAAACAAGCGACCGTGGGAAAATCGTCATAACTTCCTTTACGAGCATTGGATTTGAATTTCGTAAAAAGTGGACAAAAGTGCACAAAGTTGAGTATCATTCTATCTTTTTCATGGATGAAGGTATAAATAGGGACATGTGGACCATTGTACAAGTTTACTCTACTAAAAAAGTCCTTAATCAGGTTGTCAGGGGATATTGGGCATAAATTTATGTTCAGAAATCCAAATCTAGTTAGACCTGTGGCATTGGAAAGAAGACTCAGAGGGATATGACATGACCAAATTTTAGATATTGGAGATATGATATCATAGAGATACAACAATTTCAATAGTGAGCTCCTAAAAAGAAAAAAAAAAGTGTGTATTTTATAATTTTGCATAACTTTTGTTTGAGAAATTAGTTTGACGTGATTTAGAGGGATTATTGAAGCATAAATATCAGTATTTGGTTCTAATATGTCATAACTAAGTTGAAAGAACACAAATCATGTATGCTATAGTATATGTTATTAGTTTATAGTTTGTTCTTGTATTTGATTCTCCCTTTAATTGTATACTCTGATGAATTGAGCTATGTTCCACTTCATTACTTATATCAGCACACCCTAGAGGTTACATTCAAGGGTTCATAATATATAATCATTTTGGTTGTTAGTGGATGCACTCTGTGTTTAATTTCCAAATATTCCAACCTCATGTGATTGGGATCGTTTATAGTGTGACCTATAGAGGTTGGAAATGACGTTCAATTGAAAAGAATTGTCACAATAAACATTTTATTTTTCCTACTTTGATGTTTGGTACCTCGTCGTTGCCTCTTCATTGGACCTTCCTTCGCACACCACCTTAGATCCTTCAAATTACCAGGACATGGCCCTAACCTGATGCAATGTGTATATTTGGGATCACCTTCAGAGATCCAACTATCAACGAAAAATAAAGCTTCTATTCTATTATGCCTTTGCAATTTTGTTCCTTTCAGTAATTTCCTTAGAATTTGTCATCTAGATTTTGTGTCACCTCGTAAACTAGAGGAGACGATGGATGTAGGCAGGATGTAACTCCACCTTCCAAAGGTAAGTGAGCCTAATCATCCAGTTAAATGGTTTTTGGATTTAGCGTAGGTGGGTTAACAAATATCTCATTATTCTTCTTTATTGTGAGAATTCGTAATACCATTTTTCTTTGCTACCATAGCTACACCTGAATATTTTCACACTAGTACAAAATGGCTAATTAGTTACAAAAAAATGACTAAAATTTGCAAATAAACGATCATTTTTCAGCCAGTGACCAATAGCAGCCAATTTACAGTATCTTATAACACGACCAAATTTTAGTCATTTTTAGCTTACCCATTAATTGGTTGTCTTAATTTTACCATCTAGTAGTATATTTAGTCATAACTTTGGTCGTTAATTTTTTCATTAATTTAGTCATTAATTGTCGCAATTAATGACCAAATATATTACTATATCATTACTAGAGAAAACCAATTAACGAACAAAGGAATGTCACCAAAATTTTGGTTGTGTTATACAATACTGTAAATTAGCTACTAATAGTCATATATATGCAAATTTTAGTCATCCTTTGAAACAAATTAATGACCAAAGAAATGTGACTAAATTTTAGTCATGTTAAAAGATACTGTAAATTAGCGACTAATAGACGTATATATGAAAAATTTAGCCATCATGTGTAATCACAAATTGATTATTTGCAGGAGTGCTTTATATTTTGTTGGTAGTTTCATATTAATTATATAAGCGATTGATTTAGTAGTTTCTATTCATTTCATTTAATTTCATTCATAATCATTATAAAAAACTAATTTAGTCATATATTAATTTTATTTGTGTTAATCATTAATCAATATAAATTACTAATTTAGTAGTTGTAAATTGATTTTATGTATTGATTATTAATCAACATAAATTAATTAGTATGATTTTGCGACTAAAATTTAAAAAAATTGTCATACAATGTGCATGTTCATCTAATATGATAACGCAAATTTACATATGTTAATTATAGGACTAAATAATATCAAGTGCAAATAAAAATAATTTCAACCACACATATTTTATTATATAAAATGTCAATTATTACAATATGAGTTTCCAGCTTATTATTGGTTAGAGTACAATTTGCAGATGAAATATTGTTTCATAATTACCAAACATTGCGAAGGCATTACAAGTGAATTCACCAACTCTGAAGACATGACCATCAGTCTCTATGCATGTGTCTTATTCAAGATATTGGCTCTAAGGGTATCACTAGACCGGTTCTCTTCTCTCTCTCATTTTGCATTTGTCGCTCCAATACTATTGTTAACCTCTTTCTTCAATTCCTGCTCCTTAACATGAATATTGAGTTTCTCTCCTAAAAATGTAAGAAGATACAATGCAAATTATAAGACATGAAAGACGATCAATACTTGAATATAAGCTAAAGTATACTATAAAATATTTATATGACATATACCTCAACATCAACAATGTCAATGTCATTTTCCCCCATAAAAGTAAGAAACTCGAACACGTTTTCTTCAATTAGGGATAGTGATCTTTATGCCACCATATGACCTATATAAAAAAAGCAAATAAAACATCACCATAGAAAATAACACCTTAGTAAATTAGTTATATTCAACCCTCAGAGAAATCTTAGGCACAATCATGCCAATTATGCTACATGTTAAAAATCGCACGCTGTAAATAAATTTTCAAAACAAATAATCTAAGGTGTGATGTTTAACCCTTGTCATTTTATTCGCACCAAAATTTCATTCTCTAACATGTGAACTTGGTCAAGTATGTAGAAAACCTATGCTCAACAAACAACAAGAAAGTAATTTTTTTTATTTTCATGAAAATATTTTAACACAAAACAACTAAAATGATTTCAATTAATATCGTGTAATAATAAACTCATCTTCAAGATTTGGATATTTTTTAAATAGACATGATACCAATTATTTCAAATTTCATAGTTAAAATACAAAACAAAAGAAAAATAAACATTCAAAATGCAACCAAACAATAAAGAGAGTATATCATGGAATGAATATTGCAATTATAAAAAATTTGTTTTCCTGCCCACTAATGTCTTATCTAACATTCCTAAAACATTTTCTTTCCCAAAATGACCATGAGGTGAAATAATCACGACATTAAAAAACATAGGAATCCCTACTAGAAACATTTCCGAAGTTGATGGCTCAGGTGCCTGAAGGATCTCCAACAAAAAAAGGAATCATATCCAAGACATGCTCTGCATTGTCTCCCCATCCTTTTTCCAATCCCATTTCTTGTAACCTGTCTACACTAGAGTCAAGTAGCAATCAAACGAAGGCATTGGCATTTTTTTTTTCTTTTATATCTATAAAATTTGAATTGTATTTGTTTCAAGAACATAGTAATTCATATTTAAAGCCTCCTATCATGAGACAGTGCCATTCAAGTAGGACATCAAAAAAATTGAACCTAATGAGGTCCTCAAACAATTCCTACAATATTAATATTGTTCTTGATATGATATCTTGGGTAGAAAAGACAACATATCTACAAAATAAAAATTCATATATTACTTCTGTTCAAACTTTATATATGGTGTATTCGTAGGCTTCCTTTTAATATGTTTTTCTATATTTACCAAAGAAGACAGCATCTTGGTTAAACTCTATACCCTTTTATTCAACATAAAATTATGCAAGATAAATCTCACACATTAGTCTTTTCAATTTCTTAACATGCTACAAATGATAAATTTAAAGTCACATAAAACCAAGAGCAATCCATTTTTCTAGCCAAAAAAAAAAAAAAAATAGTGCCTCTAATAAAACATCACACATAAAATACTCTTCCATGGCATGGGATAAAGCTAAGATTCTTTGAACCATATTTAGGTTATACATAATGGGATATTTTTATGTCTACCATGATGTCAATTTGGTGTTAAAATAAATATACAAATCTAGGTTATTATCAGTGAAATTCAAGTATAATTCAAAAAAAAATAACGTCATTGCAAGGTAGTGAAGAGAGAAACATATTCATAATTAGGCTTATCCATTTTAGTTTGATTTGAATTGAATTTGTATTTGAACATATAATTTTCTTTAAAGAAGTGAAATAGAAATATGAGAATCGAAATATCTGTGACAATCCCAAACCTTCCTTTCTTAGTTATCCATACCTATCTCCTAGCCTTGTTAAAACAACGTGCTTTAAATTATTCAAAGAGTAGAGTCAATTTACTACAAAAAAAATAGTGGTGATCATGATATTAGTTATAGGCTCCATAAAGAAAGTTATCGATTGGTTTTATCTCTAGTGGTTGTGAGGAATGATCGCTATTCTTCCCACCTAGTTTCAATTTCCATAAGTGACATGTTGAGCTCATAAAAATCATATTGGTGTTATGAAATTGAACCTTATTGTTGACTAGAATTCAGTAAGGAAAATATTTTGGTCACCATTCTTTATAATTCACTCCAAAAACAATTGGACAATTTCTACATAAGTAGTACATGTAAGATCTAGGTCATTTAAGCTCTATCCTGATAACATGAAACTTTCCTATCTGGAAGTACCTTTCCACATGAAGAGGAATCAATAAACATTTACAAAGGTGTTTCAACTATAAAAAGGAAGAGCACATGGGAATCTTGAGTGATTCTCTGTTTTCAAGGTAGAAGAATCCACAAACTAATGTCAGCAAAAAATGTTCTTCTACATTTGCATTCAATGTCAGAAGAGATTTCATATCATAAGTTGATATTCCTTGGTGGAAGTGTTTCCTCCGTACTATCTGTTGAAACTATGAGTTACAAAGAACCAGACTCTCTTCTACATGCTTTCTTGATATTGTGTACACCTCTTGGTTCTACTCACTACAGATGTGATTTGTGTCACAAAGTTCACCAAACTTCAACCTTAAAGATTGAATTCATTGAACCTAAAAACATTTGACCTAATAGAGATAGTTTTGAGTGCTCCTATGAAATATTCCCTTTTAGTTCCATGTGCATCTTGAAGACTAATATGTATTTCCTTCTTCCCTCCTGATTCTTGAATGCCTCGATTGTTTGATGGGGAGTCGTAAGCATTACTTAGAAGTTAGAAGATGTGTTCCGAGCATAACATGTATAAAATAAATCTTAATATATTTGGAGCATGTCCCCCTATCCATGAGTTAGTACCAACTCTAACCTTCTACCCATTACTAATCAACAAAGGTAAGTGTTCTTTTATGAGAGGGAAGTTTTCAACTAAAGGTTTCCACAATTAAGCTTCCTCTTACTATCTTCATTGGGTTTTTTATCCAATATTATGTACTTTGTGGGAAGAAGTATTTGTTCCTCATTAATTTTGTCGCATACCATTCGTGGAGAAGATTAGAAACACCCTTCATTACCAGGGCCTTGGATAATAGGGCCCTATTGCTACATAAGGATTACATGCCAGATCTAGGTCATTTAGGCTCTATCCAGATAACAGGTAGGTTTCCTATCTTGAAGCTCCTTTCCACATGTAGAGGAATAAATCAACATTTACAAAGGTGTTTCAACTATGAAAAAGAAGAGCGCATGGGCATCTTGAAGGCTGCTCTGTTTTCAAGAAGGATAATCCACAAACTGATATCAACAAAAAATGTCCTTCTACATTTACATTCAAAGCCGGAAGATATTTCATATCATAATTTGATCTGCCTTGGTGGAATTTTTTCCTCCCTACTATCTATTGAAACTTTGAGTTGTAGAGAACCAGGTTATCTTCTACATGCATGCTTTATATGGTGTCCACCTCTTGGTTGTACTCATTATAGACGTGATTTGTGTCACAAGGTTCGCCAAACTTCAACCTTGAGGTTTAAATTCATTGAACCTAAAAAAAATTGAGTTTCTTTGAATCTCATGGCCCTTGATTGAGTCCACAACTCAAGCTTGTAACCTCATGTCACAACTCAATCACACAATCTATCCTTAGAGTTGGTGTGTCTTTCATAACTTCTTTTTGTATTTATTGATGTGGATGTCTTACTATTTTATGCTATATTTCATTTCAAATTAATTGCTTGTAATTGAATGCTCCTCTAATTTTTGGATCCCTGGATCAATTACATGACCAATTTGTAATATATAATCTTCTAAATTCTTCTTCTCTTGCCAAGGTCATTGAAATAATGGAAACCTTTACTTCTGTGAAGTCACTAGTTGTTGCCTGGATTTGGTGTCTGCCTCTTTCTTGTACTCTCAGTACATGTGATGGAATGAGATAGAGATTTGGTTACTAGATACTTCTTTGTAATTGAGTGCTTATTTTATTTTTCGATCCCCGCATCCACTTAATGACCAACTTGTAATCCCCATAAATATATAAATTTCTCAATCCTTCTCCTACCAAACTCATCAAAAATAGTGGTAGCCTTTATTTCTTCACTACTCCTAATCCACATTAAAAATAAATATGGTTAAAATTTATGATGATCAGAATTTCCCTAGTCAGTTTGAGTGGTATCTCTTTTAATGCACTATTAAGGAAACCATGTGGTGAGCTTGTGGAGACTTCTAGTTTTGTTGGACATTATCTTTTTTCTCGGTGCTTTTTGACTAGCTGAGGTAGGTTCCATATATTTAAGGAAGATTCCAAGAGATGAGACTTATGTATATTAAATCAAGGCACAAAGAATTTTGATCCAAAGATCCCAGAGAATAAATGTTGGCGAGATGTAGTGATCCTTCTATACCTTGTTATTTTCTTGCCAATATTCAAGGGCTTCTTTGATGATTTATCCTTCCCAACCTTCTTTCCACATAATCATAGATTTCGAGGAAATTCATACTTCATGGTGAAACAACACTAAAAAAAATATGTGTGACACAATTTCATAGTTTTCCTCGCAATTTATACAAATGCTTGGGCCTTGCCAGGACTTCTTTTATATGTTTTCCCATGTAATATTTTTTTATTTTTATTTTAACTATCCATAGGAATATTCTGGATATAAGAGGATATTAGAGCTTCTAAATGATATACAATTTTCAAGGTTCTAGGAGGTCAGTGAATGACATTTTTATTTGTAACCCAAGTATATCTTGTAGTTTCTAGCCTCATTATTTTTCTCCCATATTAGATGGTCAAGGTTCCCATTTGAACTAATAGAGGTATTTTTGAATGCTCCTATGAAATATTCCCTTTCAGTTCCATGTGCTTCTTGAAGAATTATATGTGTGTCCTTCTTCCATCGCGATTCATGAATGCCCTGATTGTTGGATGGGGATTCATAAGCATTACTTAGAAGCTAGAAGATGTGTCCTGAGCATAGCATGTCTAAAATAAATCTTGATATATTTGGAGCATGTCCCCCTATCAATTTGTTAGTACCAACTCTAAACTTATACCCATTTCTAATCAGCAAATCTAAGTGTTGTTTTATGAGAGGGAAGTCCTCAACTAAAGGTTTCCACCATTGAGCCTCCTCTTAATGTATTCGTTGGTTTTTTGATCCAATATGTTCTACTCTGTGGGAAGAAGTATTTGTTACTCATTAATTTTTTCACATGCCATTTATGGACAAGATTATACACACCCTTCTTTACTAGTGGATAATAGGACCCTATTGCTACATAACGATTGCATGCAAAATCTCAACCATTTACACTTTATCTAGATAACATAAAAATTTTCTATCTGGAAACTCTTTTTCACATGAATAGGAATCAATCAAAATTTACAAGGGTGTTTCAACTATAAAAATTAAGAGCACATGGGTATCTTAAGGGTTTCTCTAATTTCAAGGTAGGAGAATCCACAAAATGATACGAGAAAAAAAAATTCTTCTACATTTTCATTCAATGCTAGAAGAGATTTCATATCAGAAGTTGATATGCCTTGTTGGAAGTGTTTCCTCCCTACTATCTATTGTAACTTTAAGTTGCAGAGAACCAGGTTCTCTTATACATGCTTTTTTGATATGGTGTCCACCTCTTGGTTGTACTCACTCTAGATGTGATATGTGTCAGAAGTTTTGCCAAATTTCAACCTTCAGGTTTAAATTCACTGAACCTAAAAAATTGTGAGGGTATTTGAATCTCATGGTCATTGATTTCTTCCATAGCTCAAGATTGTAACCTCATTCACATCTCATCACGTAATCTATCGTTAGGTTTGTTGTGTCTATCATAACTTCCTGTTGTATATGAATGTTGATGTCTTACTATTTTATGTTATATTTCATTTTAAAGTACTTTATCGTAATTCAATTATTCTCTGATTTTTCGATCCCTGCATCAACTGGATGACCAATTTGAATATATAAACTTCTAAACCCTTATTCTCTTGCCAAAGTCATGGAAATAGTGACCTCCTTTACTTCTGTGAAGTCGTTGGTTGATGCTTGGATTTGGTGTCTGCTTCTTGGTTGTACTCTCGGTAGATGTGACAAAATTGGACAGAGATTTGGTTACTGTATACTTCTTTGTAATTGATTTTTTATTTTTTTTTAGGATCCCTACATCCACTTAATGACTAACTTGGAATCCCCATAAATATATAAATTTCTCAACACTTCTTCTATGAAATTCATCAAAAATAGTGACAGTCTATATTTCTGCACTGCTCTTAACCCACATTCAAAAGAAATATGGTTAGAATTTATGATGATCAGGATTGCCTTAGTTAGTTTGAGTGGTATATCATTTAATGCACTGTTAAGGAAACCACGTGGTGAGCTTATGGATATTTCTATTTTTGTTCGACTTTGTCATGTTTCTCAAGGATTTTGGACTAGTTGGGGTAGGTTCCATTTATTTAATAAATATTCAAAGAGATGAGACTTATGTATCTTGAATGAAGGCACAAATCATTCTGAGCAAAAGATCCCAGAGAATAAATGTTGGAAAGAAGTAGTGATCCTTATATACCTTATTATTTTCCTGCCAATATTCCATGGCTTCTTTTATGATTTTTCCTTCCCAAAATTATTTCCATACAGTAAGATATTTCGAGGAAATTCATACTTTTTGGTGAAATTACACTTAAGAAAATATGTGAGACACACTTTCATATTTTTCCTTGCACATGTTACAAATTCGTGGGCCTTTCTAGGACCGCTTTCATATGTTTTCCCGTGTAAGATTTTTTGTTATTAGAAGTATCCATAAGAATATTTTGGATATAAGAGGATATTAGAGCTTCCAAATGATATACAAGTTTCAAGGTTCTAGGAACTCAGGGAATGGCATTTTTATTTGTAAGCCAATTTTATCTTGTAGTTTCTAGCCTCCTTAATTTTTTCCCATATTAGATGGACAAGGTTCCCATTTGACCTGATAGAGGTAGCTTTGATTGCTCCTATGGAATATTCCCTTTCAGTTCCACATGCATCTTTATGACTGATATGTTTTTCCTTCTTCCCTCCTAATTCCTGAATGCCTTGATTGTTGGATGGGGAGTCATAAGAATTACTTAGAAGTTAGAAGATATGTTCTTGGCATAGAATGTCTAAGAAAAAGCTCCATAGTTTTGGAGCATGTTCCCATATCCATGAATTAGTACCAACTCTAACCTTCTACCCATTCCTAATCAGGAAAGCTATGTGTTGTTTCATTAGAGGGAATTCCTCAACTAAAGGTTTCCACTATTGAGCTTCCTCTTAATGTATTCCTTAGTTTTTTGATACAATCTTCTGTACTCTGTGGGAAGAATAATTTGTTCCTCATTAATTTTGTCACATACCTTTTGTGCAGAAGATTATACACATCCTTCATTACTATAGCCTTGGAAAATAGGGCCCTATTGGTACATAAGGATTACATGCAAGATCTAGGCCATTTAGGCTCTATCCAGATAGCAGGCAGGTCTCCTATATACAAGCTCCTTTCCACATGTAGATGAATCAGTCAATATTTACAAAGGTGTTTCAACTATAAAAAGGAAGAGCACATGGGAATATTTAGGGTTGATCTATTTTCAAGGTAGGAGTATCCACAAGCTGATATCAACAAAAATTGTTCTTCTACATTTTGATTCAATTCCGTAATTTATTTCAAATAAGAGGTATATCTGACTTGCTAGAAGTGTTTCCTCCCTACTATTTGTTGAAACTTTGAGTTCTATAGAACTATGTTCTCTTCTACATGCCTGATTGATATGGTGTCCACCTCTTAGTTGTACTCACTATAGATGTGTTCTATGTCACAAGGTTTTCCAAACTTCAACCTTGAGGTTTAAATTCATTGAACTTAAAAAATATTGACGTTATTTGAATCTCATGGTCATTGATTGAGTCCATAGCTCAAGCTTGTAACCTCATGTCACATCTCAAGAATGTAATCTATCCTTAGAGTTGTTGTGTCCGTCTTAAATTTTTTTTTGTGTATTTATTGATGTTGATGTCTTACAATTTTATGTTATATTTCATTTTATATTACTTTCTTGTAATTGAATGCTCCTCTGATTTTTGGATCCCTACATCAACTGGATGACCAATTTGGAATATATAAACTTATAAACCATTCTTCTCTTGCCAAAGTCATCGAAATAGTGGAAAATTTTACTTTTGTGAAGTTGTTGGTTGTTTCCTGGACTTGGTGTTTTTCTCTTGGTTGTACTGTCGTTAGATGTGATGGAATGAGAAAAAGTATTGTTTACTCAATACTTATTTGTAATTGAATGATTCTCTTATTTTTATATCCTAACATCCATTTAATGACCAATTTGGAATCCCCATACATATTTAAATTTCTCAACCATTCTCCTAACAAACTCCTCAAAAATAGCGGTATCCTTTATTTCTACAATGAAACTAATCCACATTCAAAAGAAATATGTTTAGAATTTATGATGATCATTATCTTCCTCGCTTGCTTGAGTGGTATCTCTTATAATTCATTATCAAGGAAACCATGTGGTGAGCTTGAGGAGACTTCTAGTTTTGTTGGACTTTGTCTTTTTTCTCAGGGATTTTTAACTAGTTGAGCTAGTTTCCATCTATTTAAGATTCCAAGAGATGAGACTTATGTATCTTGAATGAAGGCACAAGAAGTTATGAGCCAAAGATCCCATAGAATATATGTTGGAAAGGATTAGTGATCCTTTTATGCCTTACTAGTTTCCTGCCAAAATTCTAGGGATTCTTTGATGATTTCTCCTTCCCAGCCTTCTCTCCTCATAGTCATATATTTTGAGGCAATTCATACTTCTTGGTGAAATGAAACTTAAGAAAATATGTCATACACACTTTTAGATTTTTCCTTGCACATGCTACAAATGCCTTGGCCTTGGGAGGAACTCTTTTATATGTTTTCCCATGTAATATTTTTTGTTATTATAACTAGCCATAGGAAGATTCTGATTATAAGAGGATTTTGGAGCTTCCAAATGAGATACAAGTTTCAAGGTTCTAGGAATTCAGGGAGTGACATTTGGATTTGTAACCAAATTTTATCTTGTAGTTTCCATCCTCATTATTTTCTGCCCATATTAGATGGTCAAGGTTTCCATTTGATCTAATAGAGTTAGTTTTGAGTGCTCTTATGAAATGCTCCCTTTCAGTTCCATGTGCATCTTGAACACTAATATGTGTTATATTCTTCCATCATGATTCCTGAATTCCCTAATTGTTTGATGGGGAGTCATAAGAATTACTTAGAATTTATAACATGTGTTTTGAGCATAGCATGCCTAAAATAAATATTGATAGATTTCGAGCATGTCCCCCTATACATGAGTCAATACAAAATATAACCTTCTACCCATTACTAATCAACAAAGCTAAGTGTTGTTTTATGAGAGGGAAGTCCTCAACTAAAGTTTTCCACCATTGAGCCTCCTCTTACTTTCTTCCTTTGGTTTTTGATCGAGTCTTATGTACTCTGTGGGAAGAATTATGGGTTCGTCTTAAATTTTCCCACTTGCATTTTTTGGAGAAGATTCTAGACACCCTTCATTACCAGAGCCTATGAGAATAGTGCCCTATTTCTACATAAGGATTACATGCAAGATCTAGGTCATTTAGGCTCTATCTAGATAGTAGGTGGGTTTCCTATCTGGAGGTGCCTTTCCACATGGAGAGGAATCAATCAACATTTACAAAGGTGTTTTAACTGTAAAAAAGAATTTCACATGGGCATCTTGAGGGCTTCTATTTTTTCAAGGTAGGAGAGTCCTTGAGAAATGCCTCTTTAGGGCTACTCTGTCTCCAAAAACTCTATAGAATTTTAACTTTCATCCTCATCATCATTGTCATGCAAATCCTCCTTAGCTACCTTCCACTGGCACACAACAGGCCATTGTAAGAGAATTTATCTAAAATTCAAACTATCAATAATATTTGTGAAATAAAAACACACTCCAAGCATAAATACACACATCATTTGGGATTTCCTAAATGAAAAAAATTAGACAAAGAAATATTTTGAATACCTTTTCAACTAAGGAAGAAACCTTATTGTTGGATCTTAGTGTCAATTCCACTACAATAGATCATATCCTACCTCACACTACAATTTAATGGAAACCTTAGTCTGTTAATAACATGGTATAACACTGAAAATTAAAAAAAATTGTCAGACAATTCTAGGTTTACAAAGAGTACAAAAGTAAATCAACACTAGTACACTTGAAAACAATATAGCTCTGGGTATAAAATCCTCATTTTGTTGGCAATTACACTTTGATATATTTTTTCCTCCCGCAGTTTCCATTGTCCTTGTTGCTGCGCCTCTAGTTGAGGAATTCATAGTAGCTGAGGCTATTTGAGCTACTAGTAATAAAAGTCAAAAATTGGATTGAGGAAACATCAGTTGTAGTCATGGGCCCTAATGATGCACCAAAAACATCAATGACACCTTCATATGGAATTGATTAGTGTCTGTGTTGGTTCTTGAGTTCCCAATATAAGTGATAGCACCAATATGTTCATAATAAGTGGAATTTCCAGCGTTACTGATCCCGACACTCTCATGTATTGTGTTGTTATTAGACTCATAATACATTAAACCTTCTAGAGGTTTATTCAAGCCCAAGAATTCCATGTCTTCACTTGGAGTATGTTCACAATAAGAAACTTTTGTTCCATTCATAAGACCATCAATATGGGCATAATAATTAGGGTTGGTAGCTTCGTTGTTTGAAGATGACTAATAGTCATAATTTAGCATGGGAACACAAGCTAACTATATTGTTATGTTCATGGAAGAACAGGGTATAAAGGTTCCTCATAGCTACCAGAGGATGATGGTGGAGGTTAGGGGGATGGCGGTGATTCAACAGGGAGTGGTGGGAGAATGGCATAACCACCATTTGGGTGTGGTGGTGGAACCCACTCTTCTAGTGGAAGTTGAGGGATTTCTCCCAATGCATCACTCCAACTTGTATTGGAAATGAGGAGTCTAATGACAAGAATGAGAAGAAATAAACATAAAGCTTGAAAACATCATGAGAGGCGATCAAGAAAAATCTAAGGTTAAGCCTCCCCATCCTCTAGGAGATGGGATGGAGTGTATGGTATAAGTTGACACACAACTCCATGAGACTTAGTAGAAATAACCAGTTCTAAATAGATGATGACAAGCACAAGAAGAAATAATTATAAGGATTGAGAACATCATTAGAATAAAAACAACAAAGCCTGAGGTTAAGCCTCTCCATCGTCTAGGGATATGGGGTGCTTTGGTTTTCTTCAAGCTTGGAGCTTAGATTCCTCCTTTACAAAATAACCTCCTTTTTTACCCTTGTGACCCATAGTTGATCCCTGATTGCATTAAGGAATCATATTTGTTATCTAGTAGTTGTAGCATGTCTAAGATGATATGCAAGATAATGTTATTTTATTATGGTTTTCTGTCCATGTTGTTGGCTATCATATAGTTTATTTTCCACCACAGGTCCATTGTGAGAGAATATTAGGGGATCCTACTTCACGGGACACCTATATTTGGTGTTGGGTGCAGGAATTTCACTTAAGCAAACTACTCAACATTTAATTTTCAACCAGGGGGATTCGTAAACTTAGAGACAAAGCACAGTAAATGCCAGAGATGGTATGAATTTTCCTGATAGAAATTCCTACTTTAAAGAAAATATTTCAGAGAATATAACTGAATCATCAAAGTAATCTAAGGCTGGAACAAGAAGAAATGTACTTGAAAAAGAGATTAAGAAATAAAAAGAAGGCAATCACTCTAGCTGGATATTGATCATCTACTGAGAATGTGTTTTCTTTAGCAAATACACCTTGGCAATCTTCAATAGATGGGCCCCTTCGGACCTGCTCATGTAAATATATCCTTTCCACAAGAATTGATCTTGCACTAGTGCATTCTTCTTGCACTAGTGCAGGAACACCGATTTATGCAAAAGGTGTAAAGTAATGTCCGTACTAAAAATGTTTTTCTTCGTGCAAGAGCCCTGAACTTTCTCAAGACCATGACACTCAGATTTGGTAACAAGAAACTGGTTCTTGTACCTGATCAGAGCTTCTTACACTTGAGCTTTTAATTCTTGAAATCAATGCTTAATTACTGTGAGTGTTATAAAAATATATTGTATATCAAAAAGATAAATGTTTGCAGAAGTAAAGAAACAATTTTTTATAAAGTGTTTAATGAAAGCAATAAAATTGCTGAAAGTAAATTAGAAAGGCTTGCTGAAGTGAATAACACACCAACATGCACTGGTGCAGGTGACTTCTCCTGCTTGAACCAGGCACAGAAATCAAACCAAACGTGTATAAAGTGAATAGCACACCAACGTGCACTGGTGCAAGAAACTTCTTCCTGCTCAAACCAGGCAAGGAAAATAAATCAACTATGTAGAAATTAAATTTAACTACTTCACGCAGTAGATCTTCTTTCACTCAAACAGAAATTCAAATGTTGTAAATTAAATCACACTTGGTAGTTTAAAAACATAAATTACAAGAACAGAAAGGAGGGAGAACATGCTGGGTTGGCTGGGCCCTAGACAACCAGCACGTTTCCCTTTCAAACGGAAATGCTACTCAGTATCCAATCAACACATCAACTGTTTAAACATAAAAAAATGATAAAATTTATGAAGCATAAGGTGGAGCTCTTCTTATTAAATCCTCAAAGCAAACACATGCGTGATTAAAATCCAGCCCAAATTTGGGTGATACCGGCAAAAAAAAGCTACGACAACAATGTTGTAGCATCACTCCTCTACCGTCCGTTCCTCCCCTCCTACGTGCATCCTTTCCCCTTTTATAATCTTTCGTAATGATTAAAATAAGTTATTCCTTTGCAAGTAATATGGGGATTGAATCCTAACAATTTCTAATTGCATCGTATGATAGTACAACCATTCCCCTATTAAAATAATTGAGATTTAATACGAATTTTCCAATTATGGGATTTTTTCTAGAATTCTGGAAAATCTGGTAATTTTAACAAACTTTCTTCAGAGCCCCCTTCTTATCTCTTCAACCATTGCGTATTTTGAGCTTAGTCAATTTTTTATACTGGGATAAAAACCCATGTCGTGGAATTTCTTTATTTGCCTTCATATGCACAAAAAATGAGGTAGAAGTTGGCTGTCTGGAAGTTGCTGACTGTGTTTTCAGAATTCTGGAAAAAACAGTCTCTTTTTTATAAAGGTGCTTCAAATACCTGTTCGTAATTTTTGGAATACTTTGAATCTCAGGAAACAGTTTAAGTTATGGATAATTGGTTATATTTGTGAAAAACCCATTTGCTCAGATTTCCATAATTCACATCCATTTGCATAAAAATCGAGGTCAAACATAGCCATTTAGAAACTATGTGGATTTTCAGCAGGCTTGGTGATTTTCAATGCTGGTGCAGGAATGTGTTCTGGTACTAGTGCAAGAACGTGTGGTGCAGGAACTTCACCTCTATCAGAATAGGTATATCCAACTTTTTAAACCTACAAACACACAAAATATTATTAAATATGCCTTTAATGTTTAAATCTCATTAAAAGAAAGGAATAACAAATACTTACTTATTATTTTCGAGAATGCACAAAACTATGACAATGACTTATTCAAGCTAAACAAAAGCATGAGTGATTTTGAGTAAAAGGTGATATAAAACAAGACAAAACGGAGGCCCAACATCTGGCACAATCTTCTGTAGTTCTATCCCAATCATCTGGCTGTGGGTTTCCCTTCTCTGTCAACACATTGTCCTATAACTTGTCAATTTTTTGGATGCTTTGCACCACACAGTGGCTCTCTCTGTAATTATAGAGCTTCAGACTTTTTCCTTCAAGTGCAAGGCTAGGAAGTGGCCTTTTATTTTTTGCCTTGAGTCTTTGGTGGTATTTATATGCCTCAGTATTTTTGGGGGATTTCATGTGTCCATGTGATCCTACTTGAGGCCTTATAGTCCAAATAATGAGCACTAGGGAAGAATAATCTATGTAAGCATATTATGAACTAGTAATCTATGGGGATCTTCAGATATATCCTTTATACTTGCCTCTCTTATTCACAAAATGTTAATTTTGGATATTGCAGTGATGAAGGTGAAGAGTTAGAGAGTCATTATGGCTCTATGTAAACCAAAGCACCATTGACCATGGTTATAAGTCATTCACTTGCATGATAATTCATGGGCCTTCTCACATACCATTTGCATCATGGTAGTGGCTTCCTCTTGAACCGGATCTATGGGAATGAACATGACATCCAATTGTCTATCACCATTTCTTACATGATGGCTACATGTATTATATTCACGTACAGCTATAATCGCACTGGTGAGATGAATCCCTATCACCCGATCTAAGGGAATATGGAAACAATGTTATTCATAATAATTTTTTGGAAATTTTCATTAATTTGGTGCTATTCTTACATATATTGATCTAATTGGTCATGATGTTGATGTGCCTAGACTTTTCGTCATTGGTATTCCTTCGTATATTTACTAGAGTCCAAGGTCATAGCCTTGAGTGATTGAGACTGATTGACAATGACTTTATTTCCCAATGAAGAATCATCGGGAAACTCTTACATATATGGGATTACATTATTATTGAAAAATTCCTAAAATATAGGATCCATCAATTGATCAAATATTAATTAGGAAAACAATGCTAACAACACATAATGAGTTTTAAATATAGGAGAATCTTTTAGCTTTATCCATTATTCCAGCACTCCCCCTTACTGGATTATCATATTTTTGACCTTGCATGTCCCATAATTACTATAATGTTTGACATTTTTTTGTAATGGTATTGATATTACCATACATTGGTCCATTTTTTAACCTTTTGAGTAATTCTGTGGTATATTTAGTCTATGTAACCAATTTTTTTGCACCTTTTCCCCATATCTCAAGACCGAAGCGATAATGAAATTCATTAACGTATTTCATGTCAAACTCCTGTGAAAAATGTCCTTTAAATTTCAACACTTAAGTTAGAAACATCACTTGTTATAAAAATATCATCAATATACACATGAATCATAATAACATGCCCCTTTTGATCTAACTTGATATATATATTAGGGTCACTTTTGTTTTTCATAAAAATTTTATGAAGAAAGAAAGAATCAATCTTCACATATCATAATCTTGGTGTCTATTTCAATCCATATAATTCTTTCGTTAACTTTCACATAAGGTCATTTTGACCCTTTGTAACAAACCCCTATGGACGAGCAAGGTATTCTTCTTTTTCTGGTTACCCATTCAAGAAGGCATACACATAGATGATGTAGTTTCCATTTATGTTTCGTAGCTAGAGCAAGCATGAATCTAATTCTATTTAACTTAGCTAGAGAAGAAACATATCCTTCATAATCAATTCTCTTCTTTTGTGAGTATCCTTTTGAAACTAACCTAGCCTTATATTTATATATACTTCCATCAAATTCAAATTTATGTTTGAACAACCATTTCGATCCTATAGGTACCTTATTTTCAAGAAATTCCCTTAATTCTCAAGTATTGTTCCTCATTATAGACTCATAATCTTCCTTCATTTTATCTCTCCATTCTTTATGCTCATTAAAATTCAAAGGTTCTATGACATTCATCATTTTAGTCATTAAGGCATAGTATTTAAATCTTATTGGTAGTTGAGTTTGACGAGATGACCTTCTTGGTACTTCATTTTCTTCATCTGTTCTCTTGTTTTGTGGTTAATAATATCTTCCTCTTGATGTACCAGGGTTGCTAAAGGTTCCCATGTCATTGGATTAATCCTCTTTCTATTCCTTCTTATCAACCAGTTCCACTTTGACATCATCATATTGTGATCCAAGTGGATATTGGTGGTCACCCACCTATTCCACTTGGGGCCCCACCATTGTCTCTTTCAGTTTTTCAGTTTTGGCACAACTTACTATTTTTAAGAGTTTTTTCGAGTCCTGAACTTTCGGAGCCGTTTTGAGCCCCTAAACGATGTTTTTTGGGAAAACCAGGAATAGCATGCGTCCATGGACTGATGTTGCTCACCCAAAATTTGTAGTCCTAGGATAGATCTTTCTAACGAGGTATGGTTCGTGTCAAACGAATATCGTATGCCAAAGTTACGCCCCCGGGAAGTTGAAACACCAATTTACCCAAACGGGGCCCATAGTTTTGGCGCTTCATCTCCTAGGGTTAGGGTTTTCCATTGTTTCTAAATAATAAATAGTCCCTTGAGCCTCATTGTAACTCAGTTCAAAGCCCTGTAGCTGCCACATCTCTTCTCAGAGATAGCTACCAACACCCTAGTTAGTTTATTTCCATTCTGTCTGTAAGTAAATTTCAGTTCTTTGATATTAATGAAATGAAGTGTTATTTCCACTACATATTCATATGTATGGTTATATGTTTATTATATTACATTCATTCATAAATCCAGATAAGTGTTATCAGAGTGGTCTGCATTTTCTCGATCCTTCTTTGCATGTCCCAAATGAGGTTGGGGTATAAGGAGTTAGGGATCGATCTGGTGGAACTTTTGTAAGATTAGCCTCGCAAACCCCGACGAACACCCATGGGGGACAAAAAGAAAGATGATGCAGCAGGAGATCCTATCAAAATATTGCTCAAGGAGGCCATTGAAAAACAAAGGAACACGATGATGGATAACTTTGCCCAAATCCTTCAACGACTTCCCACTAGCGGCACATCTGCATCCAACAGCCGCGCTGGAAGTGTGAATCCCTTTAAGGTACAAGTAAATTTTGACATTCCCATATTTAAGGGTCAAATAGATGTAGATGCCATAGATAGATGGTTGAATATATTAGAAGGATATTTCTCGGTTCATTACTTTTCTGACTGGGAGAAGATTATTTTTTCACTCCTCAAAGCTACTCCCCATGTCAAGGACTGCTGGGAAACCTAGTGTGAGAAAAAGGATGAGAAAAAACCTCTCTGTTCTTAGTCGTACCCACTTGGAATTCTTTCCGAGATGCCATCAAGGAACAATACTATCCCATGGGGGTCTATGAGGAGAAGTACATACAATGGACCACGTTATGACAACAAAGGGATCAAGATGTGCATG
The DNA here is from genome assembly GCA_034641835.2 of Pinus albicaulis. Classification (NCBI taxonomy): domain Eukaryota; kingdom Viridiplantae; phylum Streptophyta; class Pinopsida; order Pinales; family Pinaceae; genus Pinus; species Pinus albicaulis. The sequence continues at coordinate 1,685,942,865 of CM076578.1, forward strand.
AGCTAACGAATCTGTTCCATACCCTGCACACAAAGTTGGGTATCAAAGATTTAGAGAAACATCTAGTGCGAAAGTATCGCAGTTTTCTGCACAGATACATTTAGGAGGAAATGGAGTTCCTCAACATCTCCTCGCTTGGTATGAAATACCAGCATGCTACCAGGATTGAGCAAAAATTCAAACAGAAGAGGTGAGACTTTGGATCTTCTAATCAAAAGCAAAGGAAAGGTGCTCCCAAACCACAGAACAAAGGACAGAGCCAAGGCTCAAGACAACCTGTCAAAGCCACAAGCAAAGAATAACATCGCATAGCCAAAGAAGGACACATGAAAGTGGTTTGAGTTCCATAAGAGCTCCACTCAAAACACAAGTGAGTGTGAGGCCAACTAGTCGTTGGTGGCCGAGATGAGGGCTTCTGAGTTAGACACATGCTCCAAATATGAATCAGAACCTGACAAGGGAATGATCAAGGCAAACAGATTATTGACGCGAAGCCCAGCACCACTATTGCCATTACGAAGATCCAGAAGGAGGAACCAAAAGATCTAGAGGATGAGGAACGTCTCTTCCACTCCCAGATGTGGGTAAAGGGCTCCCCGATATAGTTCATTGTCGACAATGGGAGCCAAAAGGATTCGAAGTGGGTACGGCTGAGAACAGAGAGGGTTTTGTCTCGTCTTTTTTCTCACACTAGGTTTCCCACCAGTACTTGACATGGGGGGTAGCTTTGAGGAGTGAAAAAATAATCTTCTCCCAGTCGGAAAAGTAATGAAACGAGATACAGCCGGGCGTTACATATAACATAAACACAATTTTTGGAATTGTATAACCCAAGCACCAATATATATATATATATATATATATATATATATATATATATATATATATATATATATATCATTCCAGGAATCGTTACCCATGTTGGATTATATATGCAGTGCATTTAAATATATTGTGCCTTATGCAGAAAGGTCCAAAGCATATATATTAATATATATGGAGCACTACATATATACGCTGCCTCTGCCTCTGCCTCTACTATGATAATGGCTCTGCCTCTATATTCGTTGCCTCTGCATCTGCCTGTTTCCTTTGCTTCCTTCATTCGCTTCTTTTCTGCCTCCTTTGTCTATCTCTGTCTTTGCTGCCTTCATTGCCATCAATGAAAATATTTCCAACAGTCTCCCCCTTTGGCATTGATGGCAATACACTTCCTCTGTTTTCCTGTTAGGATCCTTTCTCCTTCTGCTTGCTCTTCCTCCCCCTTTGACATCAATGGCAAGGGGTTTGAATTCTCAGTGTAGCTTATATTCTTTGATGCTGTGTTTTTATTATTATTTTATTTTTCAACATTTCATTCATTTCCTCTCTCTTCTTCAACCTTTAGATTAGGTTCATGTCGGGTTCACCACTCTTCCGCTGCACCACTGACCCTTTTTCCCCTTTTTTTTATTCTTATATGCTGAATGTATTTTTTCCATAATCCTTTTGATCCCGAGGACGTGTTTTCATGCTTCCCTTGCTGATTGATCTCCCCCTGGGAATGATATTTTTGTTTCTGTTCTCCCCCTGAAACTGTGCTTTCTCTTCATATTAGAGAGTAGCATCTACAGATACTACCCCTAGTCTATCTCTCAAATATGAAAATGGTTCTCTGGCAAGCGGTTTAGTAAATATATCTACTATCTGTTCTTTTGTTGCTACATACTCCAGTTTTACTATCTTATGAGGCACTTGTTCTCGGAGAAAATGATACTTGATTGGAATATGTTTAGTTTTTGAGTGAAGCACTTGTATTATCACATTTGATTGAGATAGGTTCATCAATTCTTACCTTCATGTCTTGAAGGGTTTGCTTCATCCACATGACTTGTGTAAAACATGATGTTGCTGCTATATATTATGCTTCTGCTGTAGACAGAGAGATAGATGTTTGTTTCTTGCTTAACCATGCCACCAGAATTTCTCCTAGATAGAAAGCACCTCCACTTGTGCTTTTTTTGTCATCCACACATCTGGCCCAATATGCATCTGTGTATGCTGTCAAAGTGAAGCTTTTTCCTTTAGGATACCAAAGTCCATACTGTGTTGTTCCTTGTAGATATCTAAATATTCTTTTGAATACCAGAATATGGTTTTGTTTAGGTGCTGCTTGATATCTAGCCACTAGTCCTACTGCTAGCATGATGTCTGGTCTTGATGCTGTCAAATACAGTAGGCTTCCTATCATGGATCTATAGAGTTTTTTATCTATATCTCCAGACCCATCATCAGCACACAGCTTGCATCCCATGATCATGGGAGTTGACACAGGTTTGCAGTCCTCCATTTTGAACTTTTTCAACATTTCTTTTAAGTATTTTTCCTATGAGATGAATGTACATGTGTTCTTTTGCCGAATTTGAAGACCTAAGTAGAAACTGAGTTCTGCAATCATGGACATCTCAAATTCTAATTTCATCTCTTTAGCAAACCCTTTTTCTAGTTCATCTCTGTTGCTTCCAAACATAATGTCATCAACATATACTACAACAATCAGGAGTTCATTTTCACGGGCTTTTATGTATAGATTGTTGTCTACTCCACCTATCTTAAAGCCTTGTTTTTGCAAATATCTATCCGGTCTTGAGTACCACACACGAGGAGCCTGTTTCAGTCCATAAAGAGCCTTCTTCAGTCTGCATACATAGTCTTCTTTGTCTTTTAATGAGAAGCCTTCTGGTTGTTCCATGTAGACTTCTTCTTCTAAGTCTCCATTCAGAAATGCAGATTTTACATCCATTTGATATACCTTGAAGTTTTGGTAGCATGCAAATGCCAGGAACATTCTGATAGCTTCCATTCTGGCTACAGGGGAAAATGTTTCATCGTAATCAAGTCCTTCAATTTGTGAGTATCCTTTGCATAAAAGTCTGGCTTTATTCCTGATTACGTGTCCGTCTTCATTCATTTTATTTTTGAATACCCATTTTGAGCCTATGAAATTTTTCTCAATTGGTCTAGGAAATAGTTCCCATGTATTGTTCTTCTCAATTTGGTCCAATTCATCATTCATTGCCTTCACATAATACTTGTCCTTGTTGGCTTCTTCAAACTTCTTTGGCTCTATTTGTGATAACATGGCTATGTATACTTCTTCTGTCTGTTCTTTTAGCTGCCTCCTAGTTTGGACCCCTACTTTCTTGTCTCCTATGATCTGATCTTCAGGATGGTTCTTCTGAGTATATCTTGAGGGAGCTTTAGAACTCAGCTCTGTATCTTCTGTTGTCTTTCTTGTTTCCTCATCATCTCGGTTTTCTTATTCATGGTTGTCTGATGGACTGTAGCAGTCTATATCTCTTGTATTGTTTGGAAGTTCTTCATCAAATCTCACATCAATGCTTTCTACTATTTTTCGAAGAGTCTTGTTGTAGCGTCTGTACCCTTTAATTTTGGATGCATATCCTAGAAATATCCCTTCATCTGCTCTTGCATCAAATTTCCCAAGATTTTCATCGTTATTCTTTATGTAACACTTGCTTCCAAAGATTCTAAAATGTTTGATTAAAGTTGGTTTCCCATGCCATAGTTCATAGGGAGTCTTGTCACTGCTTGGCCTTAAGTGAGCTTTATTAAGGATATGCACCGTTGTGTGTACTGATTTTTCCTAGAAGGTTTGAGGAATATTACTTTCATGCATCATGGCTCTAGCTATTTTCTATACAGATCTGTTTTGTCTCTCTGCTACTCCATTTTGCTGAGGTGTTCCTACAGTAGTAAATTGTTGCTTTATCCCATGTTCATTGCATAGGTCAGCAAAGTCATAATCTGTGAATTCACCTCCTCTATTTGATCTGATGCATTTCAGCTTGCATCTTGTTTGATTTTCTGCTAATGCTTTGAAGATCTTAAATTTTTCCAAAGCTTCTGATTTATTCTTGAGAAATGCAACCCATGTCATTCTGGAGAAATCATCTATTATCAGCATGAAGTAGGATTCTCCACTTGGTGTTTTAGTTCTTGCAGGTCCGCACATGTCCATGTGCACCAATTGTAGTGGTCTTCTTGTTGATAACTCATATTTGGCCTTAAAGGATGTGCGGGTATGTTTTCCTAATTGACATGACTTGCATATGGTATTAGAAGGCCTCTTTATTTCTAGCATGTCTCTGATAGCTTTCTTTTTTCTTAGTCTGATGATGTGATCGAAGTTGAGATGTCCCAATCTTTTATGCCATAACCATGAATCCTCAAGTTTGTTAAGATGACATGCTTCATATTCCTTTTTCACAATGTAAACATTACTCTTTGTTCGAACTCCTTTGAGCAGAGTCTTACCTGTGATGCTTGATTTGACTTCACAATCTTGTGCTCTAAAAAGAACTTCACAGCCGTTGTCACAAATATGACTAACACTCAGTAAATTTGCTTTCAACCCATCTACAAATAGTACATCTTGGGCCTTTCCTCTGCCATTGTCTATGTTGGATAAGCCTTTTCCCTTGATCTTACCTGATTTATCATTTCCAAAAGTAATATTTCCAGATTTCTTTTCATCAAGAGTTATAAACTTGCTTCTGTCTCCAGTCATGTGTTTTGAGCAGCCACTATCCAAATACCACTGGCTTTTTAGGTCTTGAGAAATTAGAGCTAAGTCACATTTATTCACCTTCTTTATCCACTGGAGGCACCCTTTTTTTTGGTATCTTTTGTGAGGTGATGAGCTACATCTTCTTAGAGGACATTTGGAAGGTATATGTCCAACTTGATGGCATACACAACATTTGATCATAATTTTTGCAGAATTATGAGTATGAACAAAATTTCTTTGATTCATAAACCTCCTTGAGGTGTTAAACATCAATATTTGTCCATACTTTCTACACTCAATGATTTTATGGCCAAATTCCTTACAATAAAAATAGTAACCAGAGAAACTGTTTTCATACCTGATGTAAGGTTGTCTTTTCCCTTTGTTGACTTGAGGCAGTCTCTTCACTGTTTGCATCTTTTGCTGGTTTGAATTACTCCTCTTTGTATGAAAATATGCAGCAATGTGTCCCAGCTTGTGGCAGACATAACAGGTGGCATTCTTCATAGGAGGGAAGAATCTCCTTTTATGGTTTCCAAATTTGACATACTCAGGGGTCTTGGGTTTTATTACATTCTTTGCTACTAGAGGTTTCTTCTGATTTCTATCTTTCTCATTATAGGTTTCATCTTCTGTAGGAATTGTTTGAGTTGCTTCATCATTCTTCTTTTATTTTACAAAAATAATCTCTCTGTTTTCCTTTTCCTTGCCTTTACTTGATTTTCCTTCATAGCCTATCCCAGTTTTTGTCATAGGAGATCTTTGAGCATCCAGAATTTCGTTCAACTTACTAGAGCTTGTTGTTTGAAAGGAATTTGTAGACACTTTCCTCTGAGCATTTTCTAATTTATTCCTCAGACATACAACTTCTTCTTCCAGCTTCTCTTGTTCTCGGGTTTTATCCTTGATTTCCTGAAGTAACATGTCTTCTATCTTCTTGGCTTCTTCAAGCTCTACCTTCAGCTGCATGAGGACTTCTGAGTTTTTTTCTTCTCTTACATATTTGAGAAGAATGTCCTTTTGTTTTCTGCACTTTAGTTTGAGTCTGTCAATCTCCTCCATAGCACTTCTTAGCTCCCCCTCAAGGTCGACTTTGCCTTCTTCTTCTTCATCTTCTAGCAGGAGTCCTTCAAGTTATTTTATGGCCATCAATAAGAATTCATAGGCTCCTTCTTCACTTGAGGGTTCATCTAAATCTTCAGATGTACTACTGTCTTGTTGAGCATAAGAGGATTTTCTGCTAAACTGCTTTCCTTTCTGCCAGTTCTTTGATGTATTTTTCTCTGACTCTTGAGGCTGATTCCTTACTTTCTTGTGAGGACACTTAGCATCATAGTGTCCAACTCTTCCACAGTTAAAGCATTTGAAAGGAAGTTTACCTTTGTATTTACCTAAACCTCTATCCAATTTCTTGACAAACTTTGCCTCTTCTTCATCTGAGCAAGAACATATGTCTTCCTCTTCTTCTTTCTTCTTTTCTATTTTAAAGGCTGCCTCCCTCGTACTTGGCTTCTTCTGTGGGAGCCTCATCTCATATGCTGTGAAATTTCCAAGTAGCTGGTTCATGGTCAAGGTCTCCCAATCAGCGGTTTCTTCTATTGCAGACACCTTGGGATTAAATCTGGATGGAAGAGATATTAGAATTTTCTGCACAATTATATGTTCTAGCATGGTTTCTCCAAGAGATTTCATATTGTTAAAAATTTCTGCAACTTTTAGGAAGAAACTGGCAATGTCTTCATCATCATTCATTCTTAAGTTCTCAAACTAGGCTCTATAGAATTGAAGTTTGGCAGTATTTACTTTCTTGTCTCCCTCATGGATGTTCTCCAGAGTATCCCACATTTCTTTGGCAGTGTCTTTGTGCATTACTTTTATAAACTCTACTTCACACAATCCATTCAATATGGCATTCATGGATTTTGCATTAGCTACAAAATCTTGATTGGTTTCTTTCTTTGAGTCAGTTTCCTTTGGGGCATATCCATATTCCATAGCATCCCAGACTTCTATTACTAGAGACATTATGTATGTCCCCATTCTGATTTTCTAGAAAGCATAATTTGCACCAGTGAAAAAAGGGGCTTTATTGGTTGAACATCCTTCTTTACTAGCCATCCCGAGAACCTAGGATCTCCTTTCAGTTGTTAAACTTGTACAAAGGAACTTGGCTCTGATACCAATTGTTGAACCCTTAGTTAAACTGAGAGGGGGGGGTGAATCATTTTAACACATTCATGGACTTTTAAAACTTTTCAATAAAACTTATTTATACCTTCATTTCATTTCCAACTTAATATGTGAGTAATCTTAGAATGTGAGCAGCAAGTATTAATATAATATAACAATAGAATTAATATGAGAGCAGCAGGTATTAAGCAGATGATATAAATCAGATCAACACATAAACATCATGCACAAAGACACCAGATATAAGTGGAAACCCATAAAGGGAGAAAAACACATCTTATTATTGTTGTGATGCAAAGGTAAGCTCCAACTCCCTCTCACCACTGTTTTTTTGCAGGCACCAACCTACAGGAGGCTCCTACCTCAATTCTGCAAGCTACAACTTGCAAGGAAGCACCAACTCCTTTCAATTTTCTGCAGGAACCAACCTATAGGAGGCTTCAACCTCAGTCAGCTACAACTAACAGCTATCAAGCTACAACTTGATAGGGAAGCTCCAACTTCTTCAATTTATCAAACTAAATGTTTGCTGATTTACCTCAAATATCAGCTCTATTCTGTAGCATCTCTTTCTACTCTTCTTTTCTTAATATTCTCTGCCTCACTCTTTTATACTCTGCATTCTGTATATTTACTCTCTCTCACATATTTTTGTGCATATCAATGTGATATTATATATAGAGTTCATTACATGACTCTTTACATTCCTCAGGGAATTTGAAGTGAATAGTCCGGACTTTTTGACTTCTGTCTTCTCATTCCTTTATCCAACTCATTTTCAAATTATAATAATATGTACAAATTTCCATGCTACAATGGGATTTCTCTTTTCCTTAGGATACTTGCCTTTGCATCACAAACAATATAAAACAAAAAATTATTTACATTTTCAGTTACACATTTCAATTCCACTCAGTTCCTTTTCTGGACTTTCTTTGGCTTTACTGGATTTGTCTCTTCTGCTGCTGTTGAGCGACTATTTTGTATATTTTTTTTCATCATGCCTGCAAAATTACCTGTGAATTTTTCAGTTCCTACATTCTTTGTTTACCTCTGTTAGGCCCACATTTTTATTCATGTGTTTATTCACCTTTTCACTGTACTTTTGTGCACCTGCTGCATATATAACTGCTTTTTAATATAACCGCTGATTTTAAATCTGGGCAAACTCTCAAGGTTATAATCTCTTGGGCTGGCACTTTAATCAACTGTGGAGGCTTCTTATACTCACGATTATGAAACCCATAAAATACATAATACGCTCTTGTAATGAACCCAATCAATGTTTTAATACAATTTCGAAGCAATATTATAGCTCACTATATTAAATATCAGTGTAGTATATATATCAACATATATTTATGTTTCCCACTAAATGTGAAGACCCATGTATTTACTTTAACGTATGCCCATCTCCGAGTCAAGCATTAAAAACTATTACTAAACCATGGCTTTTGTTTAGCGCCCAACGTAAGCATGGTCACAGATTTTATAACCGTTATATCATCAAACTGTATTACGTTCCCCACTTAAATATATATATATATCTCGAGCTTTTAATTCAATTTAAACCACCTATAACGAGTCTCTGGCTCCAGGCCCACATATATATATAAGCGATGGCTCAATTAAGTACGTGCACCAAACCTTGGGTTATCCTTCGGGCTACTTCTGAATGCAATCACCATTCAATGAGCCTTCCTCCAGATCGACGGCTTGTATCAATATCGCACGGGGTCCTTAGCTGAAAGTTAATGCGCGATGGCGTGCAATGACAATGGTTTTCCCAACTTGCTTAGGGACACGTGCCACCCATCGTATGGAATCGCTCTGATTCTCAAATTACCACTTGCCCATCGAAAGTAGTGCGATGAAACCCGGAAACCACCTTCACTGTTCATTCCCGCAGGGTTCCGCCTTCAGGGTTCTGCTCTTCTCCTTTACGCTCAGGTTCTGCCTTCAAGGTTCTGCTCACTCTTGACTGTTTGTTCTTGATTCGTGGTTCCGCCTCTTCATACACCATTCTGGTTCCACAAGCACCAATGTATAGTTGCCATACCATGGTTCATTGTTCCAGTTCATACACTAACCTTAAGATTCCGAACAGGAAATTTTCCAACATATCTCCTCTTTTACACCTCGACTTCTTCCGATTACGATTGATCGCAATCACAATTCTGTTAATATATTTCTTCGATGTTATGCTTTTGTCCAATGCGATTGACCACTGTTCACTGCATTTTGCCGATGCGATTGGAACTGGAACTCAAACATTTGTTAATCATAGTTTATAAGCCCATTGGGTCCAGGCTTCAATCGCAATCGCAATTCTTTTAATATATTACTCCAATGTTCTGCTTTTGTCCAATGTGATTGACCACTGTTCACTGCATTTTTCCAATGCGAGTGGAACTAGAACTCAAACACATATTAAACATGATTTATAGACCCATCAGGTCCAAGCATCAATCGCAATCGCAACCTGTTGTTAACCTGTTCCGCTGCCCTTATAATCTCTGATGCGATTGGGAAGGGTCCCACCTTATGGTACTTTGGTTCTTGATAATAAAGCGCTCCATATAGATTAATATATATGCTTTGGACCTTTGTGCAGAAGGCACAATATATGTAAATCCGCTGCATATATACTCCAGCATGGGTAACAATTCCTGGAATGAGTTATATATATATATATATATTTTGCTGCTTGGGTTATACGATTTCCGGAATTGTGTTTATGTTATATGTAACGCCTAGCTGGGTAATGATTCTCGGAATTAAAAAATGGCTCTGCCTCTGTTGTGATAATGACTCTGCCTCTGCCTCTGCCTCTGATAACGGCTCTACCTCTGCTATGATAATGGCTCTACCTCTATATTCGCTTCCTCTGCCTCTGTCTGTTTCCTTTGCTTCCTTTGTTCACTTCTTTGTTGCCTCCTTTGTATGTCTCTATCTTTGCTGCCTTCATTGCCATCAACGACAATATTTCTAATAGTTTAGGTATCACCAGGTACCAATCGAACCCTCTGATGTGTGGAAGACTGCCTTCAAATCTAAGGAAGGCCTTTTCGAATGGCTGGTCATGCCTTTCGGGTTGACGAATGCTCCCGCAACCTTCATGAGGTTGATGGATGACATCTTGTGGCCATTCAACAACTCATTTCTAGTGGTTTTCTTGGATGACATTTTGATCTTCAACCATACTTGGGAAGAGCACCTCCACCACATCCGACAAGTCCTCAAAACACTGTGGCAACACAAGTTGTGTGCCAATTTGGAGAAGTGCACTTTTGGCATGACCCAGGTTCAATATCTGGGATACATTATTGATGAAAGGGGGGTGCATTTGGATCCAACCATGATCCAATTCATTCTGGATTGGCCAGCCCCAACCACTATAACAGAGCTTCAAATTTTTGGGTCTTGCTAATTTCTACCGTAGTTTCATGTTGGGATTCTCACATATCACTTGGCCCTTGAGTCAAGTCACCAAGGGAGGAGAGAGAGTGAAATTATTTTGGTAGGAATCTCAACAAAAGGTGTTCACAGAATTGAAAAATCGCCTATGTTTTTCCCCAATGCTCACATAACCAAACTTGTAACAACCATTTGAGATCGAGATAGATGCCTCTGGCTATGCTATTGAGGTAGTTCTTACTCAACAGGGACATCCAGTGGCATATAAAAGTGAGACATTGTCTGACATAGTTCGAAAGTATCCCACTTATGACAAAGAAATGTATTCCATTGTGCAAGCTTGTCGACAATGGAAGCATTACATTTTGGGGAAGGAAACAATCATCCACACAGACCACTGGCCCTTGTAGTTCATACAGACACAAGGGAAGTTGTAGAATGATCACCATCAGAAGTGGTCCACATATCTACAACAGTTTCATTTGAACATCAAGTACAAAAAGAGTTGCACCAATAATGTTACAGACTTCCTTAACCTACAACCGATCATGGCGCTCACCACCGTTCTCAACTCTTCTGGGCACGAGACTTTTGATTGGCCGCTTCTCTACGAGAGCAACCCAGAATTCAGCCACACATACAAGGCACTTTTGGGGGGTATGAAACTTCCAAATTTTCACCTCCAAAATGCACTTTTATGTCACCTGGGACACATTTTTGTTCCTTCAAGCAAGCATGCCAAGATGATATGGGAAGCACACTATAGTCGATTCGCTAGGAATTTCAGGGTTGAGAAAACAGTAGCAGTATTGTAGAATTATTTCTATTGGCCTAACCTTTGAAAGGACGTTGGGAAGCACATCAGGTCCTACACTGCTTGTGCCATTGCCAAACCGACCATCAAGAAGAAAGGCCTATATACTCCACTACCTACCCCTAGTCGACCTTGGGAATCCATCTCCATGGATTACATGTCAGGCCTGCCTTCTACTAAGCATGGAAATGACTATTTTTTCGTGTTCGTCGACAGATTCTCGAAGATGACCATTATGGTGGCCTACAAGAAGAATATCACAACAGAAGCCACTGCTAAACTCTTCTTTGAACGAGTGTGGGTGCACTTTGGGATCCCACAATCTATCATATCAGATCGAGATAGTAGGTTCCTCAGCACATTTTGGTCCAGCCTCTTGTCAATGTTGGACACCAAGCTCACCAAGTCCACATCTTTCCATCCCCAAACAGATGGCCAGACAGAGGTGATCAATAAAATGATTATGCACATTCTGTGCATGTACAATTCAAAGCATCCATGCACATGGGACGAGAGCCTCCCCTATGTACAACATAGTTATAACCAGGCTCTCCATAGCTCAAACGGCCATAGCCCCTTTCATGTGGGCTTCAGATTCCAACCACTATGTCCCATTGACGCACCCATGCTATTTGTGGCTAGTCAGGCTGATTCGGCTCATGTCCAGTCTGAAGTTGACAAAGCAAATAGCTTCATCGAACACATTCAGCACATCCGCCAACAGGTTCATGACATATTGGACAGAGCTAATTCTAAGTACAAGCAATGTCATGATCAACATCGGGTGCCACACAGCTTCCAGGTGGGTGACAAAGTGTGGCTACATTTGTGGAAGGAGCGCCTCACTGGACCTCATACGGGTCATACACTATCACCAATGCTATAGGTAAGAATTACTTCGAGCTCAGTATTCCACCATTCTTTGATTTGCACCTAGTATTCAATGTGGACTGCCTTCGTCCCTACTTCCCACCTTTACTGGACACCTCTAACATTGCAGAACAACTCACACCAACAGAGTTAAACCCAGACTTCATGGAACAGGCCACCACAGATTGTATCATGGACATGCAAATCAAGAACACTTGCCAACAGAAGATCCAACTGTATCAGGTTGTCAAAGATGGCCAACTCCTGCACCAAGGAAAGTGGTTCATCAAGGACCAAGTTCAGCAGAAGTTTCCTCATCTCATGGAGGAACTTAACGCAATGGGGACCATTGATTCCTAAGGGAGGAGGAATGATCCTAGTGGATATTTGTGATCACCCACCTATTCCACTTCGGGCCCCACCATTGTCTCTTTCAATTTTTTAGTTTTCGCACAAATTACTATTTTTAGCAGTTTTTCAGGTCCTAAACTTTTGGAGCCGTTTTGAGGCCCTAAACGACATTTTTTGGGAGAACCAGGAGCAACATGTGTCCATGATCTAAGGTTTCTCACTCAAAATTTGTATTCCTTGGATAGATATTTATAACGAGGTATGGTTCGCATCAAACGGAGATCATATGCCAAAGTTACATCCCTAGGAAGTTGAAACACCAATTTACCCAAACGGGGCCCATAGTTTTGGCGCTTCATCTCCTAGGGTTAGGGTTTTGGATGTTTATTGTTTTCCATTGTTTCTAAATAATAAATAGGCCTTTGATCTTGATTGAAACTCAGTTCAGAGGCCTGTAGCTGTCACATCTCTTCTCAGAGATAGCTACCAGTGCCCTAGCTAGTTTATTTCCATTCTGTCTGTAAGCAAATTTCAGTTCTTTGATATTAATGAAATGAAGTGTTATTTCCGCTGCATCTTCGTATGTATGGTTATATGTTTATTATATTCCATTCCTACATAAATCTGGATCATATTGATAAGGAATATATATCCATCATACTTGTCATAATTATTGCCTTCATCTACATTCTTATGAAATAATAAATATTTTCTTGAAAAAATTTTGTGTTCAGGGATCAACCAAATTATATGATTTTGGATCAAAACAATAACCTATGAAAATAAACTTCATAGCCTTTGCATCAAGCTTCCTCCTATCCTCTTTAAAAACATCAGAAAAATTGTTTCTTTCGAAGATGCTAAAATGAGTTATCGTTGGGTTATAACCATAAAGTACTTGAAAATGAGCCTTATGTTCTAAGCTCTTAGTTGGACTTCTAATATCTAAGTAAACAACAGTGAAGCATATTTCGCCTAGAAATAATTGGTAAGATTCTTACGTTTTAACATGCTCCATGTGCATTATACTAGGGTTATATTCTTCATTTTAGCTACTCCATTCCATTATGGAGTATATGGTAATATATATTGTTGTACAATTACATGGGATTTTCAATACTTGATGAATTCATTTGAAATATATTCTCCCCCTTTATTTTATGGGACAATCTTGATGTATTTTATTTTTTATTTTTCAACGAGATTGTTGAACTCTTTAAAATATTTAAATAAATCAATCTTCTTTCTCATTATGTATATTTAGTACAATCACCAATAATGATTATGAAGTTATATGCTCCACCTAATAATACAGTGTGCATAGGACCACATACATCTAGATGCTCAAGTTATAAAACATATATTTTCCTTTTATCTATATGAGTAAGGAAATTTTCCATATTTATCTTCGCTAATATGCACCCTTCACATGTAGCATATTCATTATTAAGTATTGGAAGCCCTTCTACCATAACTCATTTTTGAAGTAGTAATAGATCATGATATTAAATGTGGTCACGCCTTTGATGCCAAAGATCTTATGTTGTCATTGTTGTGAGTGCCAATGCAATGATCTTGAAGTGATAATGCATGTATTTCACTACATAATGTGAAATTACAAATTCTACTTTGAAACCCTGATATGTTATAGTATACACTCAGTTTAAATTCTTTTTAATACTAGGAACATGAATCACATTGTGAATTAGTTTAACATGGACATTATATAATGTCACTGATATGTCTCCATACCCTTTATTTCATGTGCATGATCATCTCCAAGATATATATTCGTACCATTGTTAATTTCATGAAAGTTCTCAAACCAATGCCTATTATAGGACATATGGATGGAGTCTCAAAAATTAAAAAACCACGTATTTAGATCACCTATTTTAGTGGATAGTGAAATTTTTTTAATAAATAGCCTAATGTTTTCTATGTCAGATTTCATATTTCTCCTGTATCAATAAAATTACCAATGTGCCTCTTATTTCTATGATTTTATTCATGGTATTTGGGTGAAAGCATGAAGATTGTTTACACTTTTGGGACAAATGTGGTGATGAAACTTCAATTTTTTCCTCTTTTATGGAATTGAAGCCCTCAAAATTCATATAAGCACTGTGAATTTTGATTCGGAGTAAAAAGAAAAAATGTGGTGAATTATTTTGTTGTATGAACGATATTTTTGAAAAAATATTGAGTGTCGTATAATATGTTAATTTTCCAATAAAAAAGAACCTTTCCTTTCAATTGTTCACACATATTAAGAGGTATGCGTGTGTTCACGTAGCATAGCATAGTCTAAAATCTATAATTTTAAAAATATATATATATATGAAAATGATCCACATAGAGATAATTTATTTTTTCATATTAATTTATTTTTTGTTTTTATGTAAAAGTATATTTTTTATTATTTTTGAAAGTTAGGGAAGTAATATTTAAATTTAATTTTACAGACACATGTGTTCATGTAAGGTTTTTTTGAACTATTTAAATTAATTGAAAAACCAGAAGTACCCTTCCAAAGTGGACATGTAAAGAAAGATAGTGGTATTTTTTTGAACTCTTTTCATTGTCTTTATTTTACGATATTGATTTTTTATTCAAACTCTTTAAAGTAGTTCAAAAAAAATTCAAGCATTATATTTAAAAGAAACTAGATGAAAAATTTCATATGAATTTAAAAATGTCAAACTGATATGCCATTGGATAGAGGATTCCTTCTGAACCCAACATGATCAACTATGCCACCTAAGGAAAAATGTAGCCGTAAGTCCTCTAGCGTAGAAGATGGAGATGAAATTTTTTTTGCAGAATGGGTGCTTAAATTAATGATTTTAGGACTTGTTGAAGCCTCAAAAATCATTGCTTCAAACATTGGGGGATAACCACCCGGTCGAGACCTTAAGACAACTCCTTTTCCATTTGGTATGGTGGCTCCAACTAGATTTATAGGACCAGTTTCCTAATAACTTAAAATGGGTTGGTAATGGAATGATTGGATGGGTTGAAAATGGGACTAAAATAACTTAAATATTCTATCTAATTTAACCTATGACTGATAAACAATTCTAAAACTGACCTGGGTATCAAATATGAACACAACTTTAAAGATTGTTTCAATTAAATCAATAACCATGAAAATGTATTATAGTTTAATTGAAATATGCAGTAACAAATAAAGATAACTCTGTTTAAGAAATTAAAAATATTTATAATAGCACATTGCATTCATCATTTTATATATCATTTGCATATACTGTAAAAGATAAATATTTCCACACACTCAGAAATTATACGTATAAAGAAATATTGTAAAACGAGTACATATAAATGATAGCAATTTTTTAAAGAAATATCTCATAACATAAGAAAATTAGCAGTGAATAGATAGAAATGCCATATCCATCTTGATATTTTTCCCAATGCAATTCAATATCCAAATCCAGCACTTCAATGTAAAACATGCTCCGAGATACAGAAATACAATTCTTAAAAACAATTTTCCATAGAACCACCAGATGTGATCCTTTATAAAAATATATGAGTCAATGGAGTACAAAAATGCAACATTCAAGTAAAAATATTACAAATTCAGGACCCCTTTCTAAATTCATGAAAGGGGTTTAAATAGGTACTTAACTAAACAAAATAACTAAAACTATTCCTACAATCTATCATCGAAAATCTAGAAATAGACTTGCAATTTTACAATAAACAGATTCATTGGTTTTCCCCTATATTCAATGTGCCCAGATGGAAAATCTTGAGCATATCTTGGACTTATGTTGGACGACTCATTTTTTAATGCAACTGTCCAGTATACGTAGCATCAGAGAACTCGGGAATGATACAATTAATAGCATTTGAAAGAAATTTGATGGCCATTTCTTGACTATGTGGCTTGATTAGGTAAGTCCACATAATATCCCATGAAATTCCTTGAAGTTTGCCAATATGTTGATTCCTATTGATTATTTCTTCCTTCCACCTGGAATCAACTTCTTTTACTCTTGGTAACTTTCCTGGAGTACACTCTGAGATCAAATTAGTGGCGTACAAGCTATCATTAACCAACTGTGTTGTATTATTTATTATACCTTTAGCTCTCGATATGGCTCTTTCTGATTTCATCAACTGCTATTCCCATTCTACAAATAAAAATTATTTGTGTCTCTCCTCAATTCTGGGAAGATTAGCTTTTCTACCCTGCTCTATGTCATGCTATGAAAGGAATTCATAAATTTTTTCATCAACATCATCAATTTCTTGCCTGAGAGTGACTGATTCATTTATCAAGGATGATGTTATTTCATACAAGGGCTCAACTTGTGCTAACTTTAGAATAAATTCATTTAACTTCTGAGATAGCATTTTGTTTTTTTCTAGAGCTTCAGTTTTGAATTGAACCAATTTAGGGTAATATTTGAACTTATCTAATGCTAATTGGAATATTTTCTCTTGTTCAATCCTTACATTTTTCTCATTTATCAGAAGATTTTGTAACTTTTCTACCTCTTGACTCAACTACTGATCTTTGTTCAAGGCTTTTTCATAAATCTTCTTCTTCCCAATGCTAAGTTGCTCTTCGAGTTGTTTGGATCTAAGCTCTTTATCTTGCAATTTTTTTCTAACTGAATAAGATTTTGCTGATTTTCTGTGGTTTTTTCTTCCAGCATAGCTATCTATAATTCTTTTTGTTTCATCAACTGGGAGACTTCAGAAGCTTTATCTATATTTGTAGCACTATAGGCACCTGCATATTGAGATAATTTGGTGAGATCCTTAGACAGATTCAGCTAAGAATCTTTATAAACAATATTCATGAATTCCACTTGAGATGTTGAAAGTGGGTCCTGGTTAGTTCCTCTCCTCTTCCTCTTCTTTATAACAATAGCCCTATGCTTGGGACTATAAAATACATCCAAAGGAGGAATTTCTTCTACTCTCAATATAATTTCACCAATGGGATGTTTAGGAATAAATTCCATATCTTGGTTTTCTAGAACATTAACTTGGGGATTATTTTGTTGTCCTATTTGTTGGGCAAATTTCTCATATTGGCTCAGCAAATAGGAAGAAACTATAAGTTTAGTAGATTCCGCTACTTTTTCAGCAGCTTCTTCTCTTCCAAGTTGAGTATCTAGATTATTGCTCATATCTCCTTTCATTTCTTGTACAATAGCCTTACTGCCTATATCTCCTTTTTCACTATGCACATTGATCTCAGTACCTGTGCTTTCCTTTCCTGTCTGAGCTGAATATTGCTGATCAACATATACATTGGGTTTATCACTAGTGTTCTCTTTCTGCACAACAGGCTTAGTTCCTTTGACCTCCTTCTGTATCTATACATTGGCCTTGCTGGTACGCGTTTCTTTAGTTGTTTTGTTAGATGCATCCTCTTTCTCCTTTTGCTGTGTTTCAGACTCTTGTACAGGAATTCTTAATTGATCTAGAGGAGCTCTAAAAGGTCTCTAGCTTCTAAATAACATGAATTTATTCATCTGTTCAGTCTGAAATTTAGACTTGGCTAAGTCATAAACTTGGGACATATTATCAGTAGAAATAAACAAATCATCGAACTCATCTGGTTCATGCTGAAATGGAGCAATTGAAACTGAAGTGGTGAAATCAAAAGCCACCTTCTTTGGGTCATATTGCCTTCCTGAGACTGTAGAGAATTTAAGATCTCTTATCGTGATAACCTCCTTCTCAGCATGTGTAAAATTGTTAAGAGTATAATCTCCACAATGGAAGGGAAAAGAAGGACACATCAACTTTTTATTATTCTTCAAAGACCTGGACATGCCTTCTACTATTAACTGATAGGAAATATCTTCTGCTAATAGTTTATCGGGAACATACAGAGGAAAAATATGAGGTTCTACAATGCTCCTGAAGACTCTGATATAAGTAAATTTTTCTTCCCCAAACCAGTCCCCAATCAAGGATATATCAATTTTGGCTTTTTTCGGAAAGCGTGGGAGGGAATCGGTTAAAAATGGTTTGATAAACAGGGATGAGGAAACCATGACAAATCCTATAAACATGCTTTTTAAAATGAAATTTCCATAAGAATTTATAATATATATGAATAGGAGCAGGATCTTTGGGGGTCCATTTCCATCCTAACATGGGAAATTCAGAATTAAAACATAGGGCATCTAGAATATAGGCACAAAAGTAGAATGGGGTTATGTTCCCTGTATCCTTTTCCTTTCTATATTCAAAAATCCTATTGGCTATCTTATCTGAAAGAATGATAGCCCAGTCCATGATTTCTGAATTTATAGCAGAATGAATTAAAGGCACCATTTGTATCGAAAACGTAGCCGAATTATCATTCCTGAACAGTCGGCACATCATTGCGGCTGCATAATAGTATGGAGGCAAAATAGATTCCACAGAGTACATACATGATGCCTCAGTTTTGTGTTTCTCTGGAGCTCTTCTCCACTTTCTGATTGGCTCCGATTAATTTTCATTATTTGCAACAAAGTCCTTGATGAAGGCTTTGTTGTAGATTTTCTGCGGGTCTGGAAGGTGGTAGATTTCTTTAATGTATTCTGCTTTAAATGACCCAAATTTTTTCCCAGAAGCCGAAACAAACATCCTGTCTCTGATAGTTACATTATAAATTACCCACCGAATTACATCATAGTAAGGAAAAATGTTTTCTTGAGCTGCAATTCGATGCAGGAATGAATTCACAAGTGCTTGAAGAGAAGTTTCTGAATAAGAATCTGATTCATCTTCGTCAGGAACAGATGCCTTCACCTCAATGACCTTAGGATTTTCCCTTTCAATGAGGTTATATACCTATACCCAAGAGATTTTTCCAAGACCTTGGCACGACGTATCTATAACTAGCTTAATTTTAGCTGGTTTCTCTTTAGGTACCATGGTGAAAATAGGGATCTTCACAGTGACACTGGTCTTTGCTTTCCTTGATATTTTAGACATTTCATTCTCTGGTATTGTTTCTCTTGCTCGGTGAATGAAAGGATTGGAAGTTCTGTTGTTCTGCAATGAATAAAATTCTTTTAGAGGTGGTAAAAAGAGAATAAAGAGAACAGCTATATGAAAGATCTATTTATTTATTTTCATTTATAACTCCGTATTCTAAATTTAAATGCTTTCTTAAGAAGTCACACTCACGCATTTGAAATAGAATCAATAACCATCATCTTTCTGATTTTCTATTAATAATAAGGGTACAATCAAATATCGGCGGCTTTTGTAATGAAAACGTAAAACTTTACCTTTAAATCATGTTATTGTGATGAATAAATAATATATGTGCAATGTAAAATATAAATATTAAGTTTTAATCGCATTAGAAATTTCCAAGAGGGACAACAAATAAGATTTCATAATTTCCGTTGATTTCCAATTGCGATGATGGTGTATCACATCGGTTCTTTTCAAAAGAAATGAATTGCAAATGATAATTGTTGATTTGTGATTGTGATCACATTGTGGTCCATCGCATTAGGATTTTAATATCGTGAGTGGTTATAAGATTCATTCCTCTGAAATGCGATTGCGATTAATCGCATCACATCAGCGTTTTGCAAATGACCGAATAAGAGTTTGCATTTTTTTTTTATGATTTGTGATTTGCGATGGGGTCCATCGCATCAGAGTTTATGAAACAAGCACATATTATATTGCTTTTCTTAAATGTGATTGTGATCAATCACATCGCGTCGGAGATTTTCAGAACAAATGTGACAGTTTAACACTTCTGCGAATTGCGATTGTGATTGGTTCAATCGCATCGGAGTTTTTATAAAACAAATATACAACTTAAGGATATCTACAATTTGTGATTGCGATTACTTTATCACATTGGACTTTGTTCCATTTGAATACTTTTTAGTAATTATTTTAATGTGATAAAGTCTTTATGTTTCATCGGATCAGAAATTTTCTCAATGTTGCATTTGTATATAAACACTTGTTTATGCAATATATGCCCTTTTTAACAATGAACCTTTATTTTTTATTCAAAATGATAAGATTTCCTCTAAGTATTTTATTCCTATCTAAAAGGAAAGAAAGGGGGCCTATTTCTAAATGAAGTTCATTCTAAAAATTTGAAATGGCGAGGGTTGTTGTACCGTACAACAATTGGCGATTCACTAGAAGAAACAATTATCTCTGAAAAATAAAATGAATACTATATTTCTAGTAAGTAAATTTTTTTAAAGATAATGAAAAATATCTTAGAGAAATTTTAAATAAAATCTAACTCTAAAAAAGAATAAAAATTACTTACAATTTCTTTCTAATTCCTCAAAGATAATTTTTTTTTTGGGTTTTCTCAAGCTTTGATTGGTTGATAATAATGAAGTAGTGGGCTTTTCCAAATTTAGCTTTTGTAATATACTCAATTGTCATAGGCATTGCCTCTGCTGCCAACAAACGTTCATAGTCCCTACAGGGTTACTTTTTAACCATTAACCATTTCATTGTCCCATCCAACTAAGATTATGACTGTTTAAAAATAAATTCATAAGACATTATTTCATGGTTTTTGTCTTTTATTTATTTTTAAAAAATTAAGAGTCATTGTTCTGGTTTGGTAGCCAGTTAATAACAATGCCATTCATCAGTTGTAATTAAACTGAACAAGCTGGCTCGTGATGAGACCCCTTGTCTTACATTTATAAGCCATTACCCTGTTTTGGTATGCAGTGTTGGTAATGTCAGTTTTATTACTTCTTATTATCATGGTAAGAAGGCCCGTAATGAGACCTCTTATCTCTTAAATTTCCATATAATTTCCTAGAATTACATTCTAAAAAATCACAACCTAAATGGATGGGGTGAAATAGTTGTATCCTTAAGAATTAATGGATGACAAATTTCAGAGTTTTTTGTTTGCTAAACCTTGAAAAAGTATTTATTTTTAAAGATAACCTTTCTCTACTCAATAAACTTATAAGGATTTACATTTTCCTCAAGTTTCCAAAAGATCATGCAAATGTTTTAAGCAGATTTTCAAAGTTTAACATTTTATTTTAAACTATCCAAAACTGTAATCATTTCCCTAAAATTTCTTATTTACAAAAAATAAGTATTTATAATATTCTTTCTAAGACATTTTCTAATAGTAAAAAGTCAATTAGAGACTATTAAAAACCTTTATTTACAAAAAAAAAATGCAGAAAGGAGTATATATAGGTAAGAAGGGGTTACCTCCTTATGAAAAGATTTTCTTTAAGACAAGCCCATTTACAGGAAGAGATTCTCTCTTTCCTGTTAAATCTTGGAGTATGAATGTGTATGAGCCTATCTTTTCAGCAATCTAAAATGGTCCAAGCCACATTTTTTGAAATTTGGTATGCTTACCCTTTTCTTCATGTGATTTATCCCATTTCAGAACAAGATCACCAATTGACAAATTTTTTGAGCTGGTGGAACTTGAATCAAAAGAAGATTTTACAAGTTGTTGATGTTTTTCATGAATACTTTTTGCTTTCTGACTATCTTCTTCTAATTTAAGGATTTGATCAAATCTCCACTAAATGGATGAGGAAGGATTTTCTTCAATGAATTATACTAGGGCTAATGATGGGAGAGCTAGATTTGATGGTAACAAAGCTTCTTTTCCATAAAATAAATTGAAAGGTGAAGTTCCTAAAGCTTTAAGAGTAATACGATCAGCTCATATTGCATGGATTAAAGCCTTGTGCCAATTCTTTTGATTTTGATCAATGGTCCTTTTAATGATTTTGATGAGATTTTTATTAGTAGATTTAGCTAGACCAATACCTTGTGGATAATAATTCGCTGAATATTTCAATTTAAAACCTCTTTTAATTGTAAATTCCATTATATTATTTCCAGAAAAATAAGATGCATTATCAAAGACAAGAGCGTTAGGTACACCAAACCTGGTAATGATGAATTGATCGATGAAATCAATAATTGCATCAGAATTGGCTACCTTTAAAGGAATAGCTTCTACCCATTTTGTGAAGTAATTTGTTGCTGTAAGGATGTATTTGTGCTGTTTGGAAGAGTGAGGTACTATCTCACCAATGATGTCAAGCCCCCATTGCTCAAATGGTTTCTCAATGTTTACTGGTTGCAAAGGGAAAGCTGGCTTCCTTTGTCTTCCACTAGTAGTTTGACAAATTTTGCACTTCCTCACATAATCATGTGTATCCTTGAAAAGGGTAGGCCAATAATATCTAGCATGGATGATTTTTGAGCTGTGGTATCACCTCCAAAATGACCTCCTGCTGGTCCATCATGTAATTCCTGCAATAACTTTTTTGCTTCAGTCTTTTCAAGAGATCTTAATAAGATTGAATCATAATTCTTTTTGAATAACACATCATCAATGATTCCACATTTAATAGCCTTCAATATTAAAGCATGTTTGTTTCTATAGCTGAGATTAGAAGGAGCATACCCATTTTTCAAGTAAAATATTAGATCAGCATATTGAGATTCATAATCTGTAACACTTATCTGACTTACTTGAACAACATTATTTGTATATTGATCTTTCGGTATGTTATGGGCTCCTACTAATAATCTGCAAAAACCTTGTCCTCTAACAATCTTAGCTGGCTTAATATCAATATCATACTCTTGCAAAGCTGTTACCCAATTAGCTCTCTTTTCTCCTACTTCTTTTTTAATTAATAATTTCCTCACTGCAGAGAATGGGACAATAATTTTTGTATGTGCTTTTAAGAGAAAAGGTCTAAAATGTTTGATTGACTTAAACACAGTGAAGGCTTGTTTTTCTATATCGGAATAATTAAGCTCAGCTCCTTGCAGATTTGAGCTAAAGAAAGAAATTGGTGCTTCTACTTGTTGATCATTGAGTTGTGTTAAAACAACATCATAGGATGTTTCGGTGGCCAAAGTATACAGAATAAAATCTTTAGAAAAATCAGGATTATTCAATGTGGGTGCATTAATAGTTCCTGTTTGATTGCATCAAATGCTTCTTTCTCTTTATATCCCCATTTGAGTACTAAATTTTTCTTAATCATATTCTGCATTGGTAAAACAATTTGAGAAAAACTGGGAATGAATATTTTTACAAAATTGATTTTCCCTAGAAATGATTGCATGGAATTTTTGTTATGAGGTAGAGAAATATCATAAATTTCTTTCACTTTGTTAGGATCAATATATATACCATCTTTTGACACAACAAAGCCTAAGAGTTTTCCTTCATTGAGAGCAAAGAAGGATTTCTTTGGGTTTAAGGAAATACCAAACCTTCTACATCTTTCAAATATTTGTTTCAAATGATGTAGATGATTGGCTCTCTTCTTTGAAAATACTGTTATGTCATCAAGGTAAATTACAACTGATCTATTAATCAAACCCTTAAATTCTATGTCCATGGCTCTCTGGAAAGTAGCTCCTGTGTTTATTAAACCAAAGACATTTTCTGATAAGCATAAGTTCCCCATTTGGTTTTGAAAGTGGTTTTCAACCTATCATCAGGATGTACTAATATTTGGTTATAACCTAAAAAACCATCAAGAAAGGACATGAGTTCAGAACCAACTACCTTTTGAAGTATTTGCTCCATGGTTTGCAATGGGAAATGTTCCTTTTGACATGCCTTGTTTAAATTTCTAAAATCAATACAGATTCTAATATCACCATTCTTCTTTCTGATAGGTACCATGTTGGAAACCCAATTAGAATGCCTAACAGGAAAAATGATTTTTGCTTTCAAAAGTTTGTTGAGTTATGTTTTGATTTGATCTTCAAAATTTGGATGAATCTTTCTTAACTTATGTTGAACAAGCTTAACATCAGATAGCATTGGAATTATATGTTGAATAACAGAAGTATCATAAGTTTTTAAGTTCTCATAATTCCAAGCAAAGACATTTTTATACCTACTCAGAAGTTTGATGAAAGCATTTCTTTCTTCTGGAGTTAAATTGAGTCCTAGATTAACATTCTGAGGTTTAGAATCAGAGTCAAGATTTACTAATTCAAAATTCAAAGTTGAACTTTGAAGTTTAGCACTAGTAACTTTCTTGAATCTGTCTTTTATATCATATAGATCCTCAAGTTTAACAACGGATTTAGGAATAGGATTTTCATTACTTTTTGAAGTAATTTTCAGATCATGATCATCTTCATCAATAATTTGTTTATCATAGGATTTCTCAGAAGTTAAGAAGTTAAATATATCTTTGTCATGGTAAAATACTCTCCAGTTTGTGATATTATCGGGAACAGATGGGCGAAAAATCAATTCTATTGAAAATCTATCAGGACTGCAATCTTCAGCAGGGAGGACTTTGGATGCAACATTAGCTAACAAATCAGCTGATGTATTTTGATTTCTAGGAATAGAAGAGATATTAAATGCTAAAAATTAAGTAGTAAGGTCCTGCACTAAGGTTTGATAATGTTTGAGATGTTCTGAAAGACAATGGATGGTATTCCTTACTTGTCTTATGAAAATTTTAGAATCACCATATACTTTCAAGTATTTAACATTTAACCCTATAGCTTTATAAAGCCCTTGAATCAAGGCTTCATATTCTGCAGTATTATTAGTGCACTCAAATTCTAGTCTACATGAGAGCATGGTTTTTTCTCCATCTGGATCAATTAAAATGCATCCTGCTCCTACTCCATCACTAGATTTTGATCCATAAAAATATAATGACCAAAATAAAGATTTATCTATAGATTTATCTACAGATATGTCAAAAATATTAAAAATTCTAGAAGAATAATATTGCGAAAATTTTTCAATTTGTGAAATAAAAGTATTTATAGAAAAGAGTGATTGTGGTGCAGAAAAATTCCCAAGGAATGACTCAGCAGAATAACCTCCAAGGATATTGTTTCTGAAATCTATAGGTTCGTTTGGTTGTTCAAATTCAGTTACAGTGTGCGTCATGTGTTCTTCTCACTCGATTTTGATTTGATTTGGTTTCCCTTTGTAGGGAAGCCACATATGTGAATAATCGGTTGCGATATAACCATTGAGCCTTGCAGACCAATCCCTACTTAAGACTAATCCATAGAATTCAGGAATATCTGCAATTAGAATATCAATTATTTGGACAATCCTAGGATTGGAAGCTAGTCTAATGGTAACTGAATTGATTTCTCCTACAACTTGAACTTTAGATCGATCCAATTGAACAATGTGAACTGCTGATTTATGTGGTTCAATATTCAATTTTGCACAGACTGAAGTAGGCATTATATTAGAGGATGCTCCTGATTCAATTAAACAATTATCAAAATTCCTGTTGTAGATTTCATAAGTCAACAAAAATGGAGGTGTCTGAGAATTTGATCTTTCTCCAATAAGAACAGTGTCTGTGGCATCTACTTTGTCTGGTGGCTTACCAATCCCTTTAGCTGCTTTGGAAATTACACCACTTCGTAGAGGAGTAATAGGTGTAGCATTTAATTCTTTCAATAACAACTTTTGTTGATGTTTAAGTTTGCTAAATTCATGGAAAGAAATGTTCGCTCTAGTCTTCTTCATGTCTTCAACAATTTTATAATCCATCGGATATGATACCACTAGAGTCTTAGATGATGATGTGAGAGGATTGGAAGATGATGGCTGATTTTGAGTGGGCAAGGGAGAAGCTTTCTTCACGGGAGTTTTGTCTTTGGTACTTGGAGTTGTAGTTTTCTTCTTAGGAATAGGTTGATCAGGTTTCGATGTAGACTTTCTCCTTGTACTTATAGGCATAGCTTCTTGTTCTATTTCATTGTCCAAGTTAGGGAGAATGAAATCCCACATTCCATGTAATTCAGATATTTCCTCTTTCTTATTCATCATCTGATATTGGAGGAGTATCTTCTTCTTCTTCCATTTCTGATTCTACATTGGAGATTGAACTGGGAGGCTTAGATTTAGTTTGATTTCTCTTGAAATTTATGAATTGTATTTTAGTAGAAGTCTCTGCTACTTTCTTTTTAATCTCTACCATCTCATTGGACATGGTTTTGAGGACTTTCTGTAAGCCTTCCATGTCATATGGATCTTTGGGTTTCTTCTTCTTTGAATCATCTTTAAAGCTGACTTTCTTGGATTTTCTTTCTTCGATGGCATTTTTCTTATCCAAAGAAATAATCCTTTTTCCACTGTAATTGCCTCTTTCATGTTTTTAGCCAAACTAGGCTTTGCAGCTCTATCTACAAAAATAGCTATGTTTGAAGGCAAAGTAGTGATATACCATTCACTTCTAACCTGTTCACTAGGCTTAGATGTTGTAGGGATCTTATTCAAGAGTTTATTGAATTGAGAGTTAAAATATTTTATGGGTTCTTTAGGTTCATTTTCCAAATTGGAGAGATCATTGATTAAGGTAGCTATAGATGTATCATCTCCATATTTGGTTAAAAAATGCTCTTGGAAAATATCCCAACTTGTAATAGAACCTGAAGGTAATGAAAAATACTAGGATCCTGCTTCCCCTTGCAAAGTATAAGGAAATAACCTCACTACAAAATCTTCATGTTCTATTGCATTCAAATTTACAGCAAGCATAAAGTTATTTATGTGTTCTTCAGCTTCTATGTTCATGTCAGGACTGAAATTTGGTAGCCACTTTTCAGCATGATCTGGTAAATCATGTAAAGGTGAGGCCATATTAACAACTCCAGGTCTATTCCATGCTCTTTGTGCCATTTTTGTGATGATGATTGAAGATCTAGAAGTGGCAGCTGGTGTTTTAGTAGTAACAGTTGAATTACTAGAAGAGACAACTGGTATTTGCGTAAATGTTGTTTGAGTAGTTGATATTAGAATAGCAGATGTTGAGACAAATGTAACTTTCTGAGTCGAACCTTGGGAAACATATGGTTGTATTTTCGATGAAGCACTAATATCACTCTCTGATTCCGATAGAGTTCTTCTTGTTTTAACTCTACTAGGTAAAGGGAATTCCCTTGGGAGAATACCAAGTTTTTCCCTCTATGACCTAGTGAGAGGTCTAGAAGAAACAAATTGTGATGTAACACTAAATTCAGATGTTTCAGACTCCTCTAATGATAACGAGAAGCCCTGAATTTTATGAACTAAAGCTTCAACTTCAGGAGACTCAGAAGTTTGATTGTCTGATTGGTTTGAGACTTTGGTAGTGGGTGTTTCAGTAGTTCTATCAATTTCTTCCCTAGTGATTTGAGATGTGGAAGAAATTGAAGAAGGTGATGAGGGTGTTTCGCTCTTAGATTGGCCTGTGGATTTGGATTTATCTACCATTCATAGCTTGGGCCCTCCTTCTAGTGCGGAAAATGTTGAAGCCTTGAAAATCACTGCTTCAAACATTGGGGGATAACCACCCAATCAGGAACTTAAGACAACTTCTTTTCCGTTTGGTATGGTGGCTCCGACTGGATTTATAGGACCAGTTTCCTAATAACTTAAAATGGGTTGGTAATGGAATGATTAGATGGGTTGAAAATGGGACTAAAATAACTTAAATAATCTATCTAATTTAACCTATGATTGACAAACAATTCTAAAACTAACCCGGGTATCAAATATGAACACAACTTTAAAGATTGTTTCAATTAAATAAATAACCATGAAAATGTATTATAGTTTAATTGAAATATAGAGTAAAAAATAAAGATAACTCTGTTTAAGAAATTAAATAGATTTATAATAACATATTGCATTCATCATTTTATATATCATTTGCATATACTGTAAAAGATACATATTTCTACATGCTCAGAAATGATATGTATAAAGAAATATTGTAAAACGAGTACATATAAATGATAACAATTTTTTAAAGAAAATATCTCATAACTTAAGAAAATTAGTAGTGCATAGATAGAAATACGATATCCATCTTGATATCTTTCCCAATGCAATTCGATATCCAAATCCAGCACTTCAATGTAAAACAGGCTCCAAGATACAGAAATGCAATTCTTAAAGACAATTTTCCATAGAACCACCATATGTGATCCTTTATAAAAATATATGAGTCAATGGAGTACAAAAATGTAACATCCAAGTCAAAATATTACAAATTCAGGACCCCTTTCTAAATGCATGAAAGAGGTTTAAATATGTACTTAACTAAACAAAATAACAAAAACTATTCCTACAATCTATCATGAGAAATCTAGAAATAGACTTGTGATGTTACAATAAAATAGATTCACTGGTTTTCCCCTGTATTCAATGTGAACACTGTTACCGATGAAATAGGTAACTGCACTGTTACTTACTTTTTTTTGGTAGCATAAAAAGCACCCGATTTTGAAAAGTGGTGATGCAGAATCACCCTTTTTTTTGTGCACATTTTTGACACTCTAATATTTTTATTTATGAAGTATGAATATTTTTTTTAAAATGTTAGTGATTTTCATGCTAATTTTGAAACGTATTGATGCAGCATCAACATTTTTTTTTAGAGCAGTGATTTTCATGCTAATTTTGAAACGAATTGATGCAACATCAACCATCTTTTTTTAGAGTGGTGATTTTCATGTTGGTAATAAAACACAAAACTTATATATATATATATATATATATATATATATATATATATATATATATATATATATATATATATATATATAAACCAATAAAAATGTTAAAAAAAACAAAAATATTCGAAAATTATATCAAAGGAAATGACAAAATTTGAAAAAAAAAAACACATAATTTAAAAAAGAAAAAAAACTAAAAAATTAACCAAAAAAAAAAAAAAAAAAACATCGAAAACATTTTTTTCTAAGTTATTAAAAAAACCATATAATTAAAAAAAAAATCAAAATAGAAAATTTGAAAATAATTAAAATTACAAAATTTAAATTTAGATAAAAAAAATAAAACAGAAAAGAAAAAATTAAATTTAAAAATAATAATAATAAGAAAAAGAAATACAAATTTTAAAATTGACAAAAAAAACAAATTTAAAAAAAAAATAAAATTGAAAATTGAAAAAGAAAATTAAAATTAAAAAAAAAAAAAAAAAACCTATCATTAAAAAACAATAAAAATGAAAAAAACCACATGCAAATAATTAAAAAACAAATATCCATAAATTTACTGTTTTTTTCTTTTAAATGAAACAGCTTAGAAATTTAAAAAATGAAAAACTAAATAAACTAAAAGATTAAAGAAAAAAATTAAATTAAATTAAAATTTAATAAATTTAATAAATAAATTTGAATATATATATATATATATATATATATATATATATATATATATATATATATATATAATTAAAAAAATAAAAAACAAAAATTAAATTAAAAAAATTATTAAAAAATTAAAAAAAAATTAAAAAGAAAAAAGAAAAACATCAAACTAAAAAAAAATGTTATGAATTAAAAAATATTAAAAATTAAAAAAAATTAAAAAATAAAAAATAAAATAAAAAAATAAAAATAAAAACAAGAAATCAAATTAAAAAAAATAAAAAATTATTAAAAATTAAAAAAAATAAAAAAGGAATTTTTTTATCTTGGTGGCGGCGCCAATAGGCCTCCCGCCGAGGTGGTGGCAGAGGTCGGCCACTGGGCGGGCGAGGAGGCTGCATGCAGCCCCCCGCCCGCCCAGCAGCCGGCCTACTCAACCACCTGGGCGGGAGGCTGTTTCCCGAAATCGCCCTCCCGTCATCGAAGGCCGATTCCCGGAATCGGCCTCCCGCTCCTGGAATTACCCTCCTGTCGCGGGAGGCAGATTTTCGGTGCCACCAACATCAAAAACTTTGTTTTTTTTGTTTTTTTTTTTATTTTTCTTATTTTATATTTTTTTTTAATATTTTTTTTTTATTTGATTTTTTTAATCTTTTTTTGAATTCAATTTTTTTTTAATTTATATATATATATATATATATATATATATATATATATATATATATATATATATATATATATATATATATATATTTGAAATTTACTTTGTTTTAATGTTTTTTTAATTTTATTATTTTTTTGTTTTTAATTTTTTTTTTCTAAATTTTGTTAATAATTTTTATTAAATTTTGTGTTTTTTTATTTTTTATTTAATTGATTTTTTCTTTTTAAATTTTTTCATTTTTTTTTATTATTAAATTTTATGTTTAGTTTTTTCATTTAATTTTTTAAAATTTAATAAATTTTGTATTTTTTTTTAATTTATTTGAATTTAATATTTTTTTTTTAACTTTTTATTTTTTTATTATTACTTTTATAATTACATAAAATTTATATATATATTTTTATTTCAATTAAAATTGTGGATTTAAAATTAGATTTTTTTAAATTAAACCTAATATTTTCAAATTAATTTTTTATTTTATTTTAATTTTTATTCAATATTTTTTTTTTAATTTTTAATTTTTATTGATTTTTAATTTTTTTTAATTTTTTATTTTGAGAATGTTTTTTTTTTCGTATAAAATTTAAAATTTACTTTTTATTTCAAAATTTATATGTTTATTCGTTTATTTATTAAATTTTTTTTTTTTTAATTTAATTTTTTATTTTAATATTAACATTTTTTTTAAATTTAATAAAATCTAATATATATATTTTTAATTTAAGTTCATATATATATATATATTTTATTTTTTATAATTTAAATTTAATTTCCTTTTTAAAATTTATTTGTTTTTTTAATATATATTTTTTTAAATTTAGTATTTTTATTGTATTTTATTTTTCATTCTTTATTTTTAATTAATTTTTAATTTTTTTACTTTTAATTTAAATAATGTTGTTATTATTATTATTATTATTATTATTATTATTATTATTATTATTATTATTGTTGTTGTTGTTGGTTTTAAATTTATTAAAATTTAATATATTTATTTAAATTTAATTTTCTATTTTAATTTAATAAGCATTTTCTTTTTCTTTTTTAAATTTAATTTCTATATTTTCTTTCTTTCTTAAGTTGTTTCTTTTTTTTTAATTTAATATTTTTTATTTTGTTTTTATTTTTTTTATTTCTATATATTTTGAAATTTTATTCTTTAATTTTTTTTTTTAATTCTTTGTTTTTCTTAAATTTTAGGTTTTTTTTTTAATGTTTGAATTAAAATTTTATTTTGTTTTTATTTTTATTTTTTTTATTTTTATATATTTTTAAATTTTAAGCTTTAGAATGTTTTTATTTTTTAGATTTATTTTTTTCTTAAATTTTAGGTTTTTTTTTTTTTTTAATGTTTGAATATTAAAAATAAAGAGTTGACCCCTAAGTGTGTGAACCACTTTTTTGGGTTGACTTATGGTTTTTGAAATTTTTTCGCGCTCGTTCAGTTTCCTGCTGGGCTCGGCTCTGCCCTGCCCGAGCTGGGAGTGGAGCCCTTTGCTGCTGGGGTGGCCACTGGTGGGAGGATCGCTTTGGACAGGTGAGGTTCTGGTTTTCAAGTCCTTTCTCTTTCGTCTTTTGTTCTTAGCACTCGTTCTGCCATTGGCTGGGCTCGGCTCTGTTCTGCCTGGCCTGGGCGTGCCTGGGAGGCCCTAGGTGTGCGGGACATTCTTGACTGGTGTGGTCCAGGCCTTCGTGCCTGCCTCTGCTACTGTGGTTTGTTAGCCCAGGGAGATGCTGTGTTGGTGCATGGGGCCCCTGCTCTGACCCCTGCCCCTCCACCCTCGATCATGTCGAACGAAGGTGATCCCTCTCAGCCTTCAGATTTAGATGCATTCCGTTCCCTAGTGGCTGCAGCTAATAAGAGGCCACCCTCGGCCTCGCAACAAAAGTTCGTTAAAAGGTTGGACAACATCCCTACGGTGTCTCTACCGACTGATGATACTTGCAGATCTGCGTTAAACCTTGCCGAAAGGGGCCTCATCGGCCAGTTTACAGGGCTATGGCCATCCCCGAAGGCTGTTGATGATTGGGTCAGGCGAAACTGGATCCTTCTGGTGAAGGAAGGTATAAAAAGTCACTTTGTAGGCAAAGGTTTTTTCTTTTTCGTGTTCGACAACGTGGAAGATCGAAGCTTGATCTTCAGAAGCGGACCTTATTTCATGGGCCCCCAAGGGTTATACCTGAACAAATGGTCCCCCGATTTTGACCCTGCTCAAGATGTGCCCACAGCCGTTCCTGTTTGGGTGCGCCTCCCGCACCTCCCTCTCCATTGTTGGAGTCAGAGCACTTTGCAATCCATAGGCAATGCCCTCGGCAGATATATTGACCAGGCCCCGAGAAAGGATCAATTCTCCTACGCACGCATCTGTGTGGAAGTTGATCTGGAGGTCGGGCTCCCTGAAGCCATCAATCTTTCGGTGGCAGACTGGTCGCACATTCAAGAGTTAGATTACGAACAGCTGCCTTTTAAATGTCGACACTGCCACGAATATGGGCACTTTGCAAGATATTGTAAAAAAAAAAACGAAGAAATAGCAGAGAAAGAAAAAGGCGAGCAGTGGAAGCAAGCAAAGAGGACAGCAAGCAGCAGGCAAAACAACAAAAACAAAGTAAAAGAGACAGGGAACAAAACAGGGCAAGAAGGAGCAAGTAATCAACCCAGTGGAAGCAGGGAAAACAACAGCATTGCTGGAGACAAAAACCCCTTCGAATCCCTTATCCCGCCGACAGATCCTCCAGAGGTCGAGCAGGAAGATCCTCCAAAGATGAATAATGCAGACAGTCAAGAGACAGGTAACATTCCAAACCCAAAATCTAGCAATACTTCTTCTCCTTCTTATGCTGATATCATAAAACAAAAGAAGAAGATCGTAGAAAACACGTGCTCATCTGATGAGGAAACCTTCAAAAGGCCATCTAAAAAAGTGGGAAGAAGAACAAACAAGGAAACAAGGGAAGAAGAATCAGAACGGCAGAAAACCCTAGGCAGTCAAACTACCATTGAAATGTCCATTGGGAGAAACACTAGACCAAGGGCGCCCAAGGGAGGTGGTCCCACCCAATCAAGTGGTAAATGATGCAGCTGGTCTCTTGGAACTGCAGGGGTCTGGGTAATCCCAATAAGGCAGAGGCTATCAAAGATTTATTGAAGATGGAAACAGCGGACATCCTTATGCTCCAAGAGACCAAAATAGAAGGGGAAACCCTTCTAAATACTAGCACCACGAAATGGAAGTATGATTCAGGAAAGGCAGTCAGTGCAAGGGGTTCGGCCGGAGGAATTGGTACATTTTGGTCAAAAAACTCCTTCACATTAGAGCGATTTTCTGAGACCCAACATTGGATCTTCACAGAGCTGCGACACATTGCAAGTAACCTCTCCCTCGCCCTGTTTAATTTGTATGTTCCAGTGCATTATGAAGAAAAGAGAGAGTGCTGGAGGTCACTCTTGGAATATATAGAGCAGATCAACCCCAAAAATATGATCATAGGTGGTGATTTGAATATTATTCTGGATTCCACAGAAAAAAGAGGAGGGAATTATTCTAGGGATCCTTTTCTCAATACAGTGGGAAATCTGATTCTGCAGTGGGATTTAGTTGACTCCAAACCCATGAAAGGAAAATACACCTGGACTAACAATAGAACAGGAGTAAATCATATCTCTGCTAGGCTTGATAGATTCCTCATCAGCAACTCCTTAATGATGGACAACAGAATTGTCTTTTCCAAGATTCTCCCAAAGCTTACATCGGATCACAAGCCAATCCTTTTATGTCTAAAAGAAGAAGAAGACCTAGGTCCCCTTCCATTTCGCTTTAATCCTCTCTGGGCAGGTAAGGAAGGCTTTTTTGAAACAGTTCAAACAGCTTGGAGGGCAGATGTTCTCGGTTCCCCAAGCTATGTGTGGGAACAAAAAATGAAAAACACAAAAAAAGCTCTTAAAGATTGGATAAAGCATCCCATGCACACCCCCACTAGTCAGAGAAAGGAGGCAGTTCTGTTGTTGGAAGGATTAAAATTTGAAATGGAGGAGAAGGATCCCTCTCCCACAAACTTAGCTAATGAAAAATCTGCCCAAAGGAATACATACTGTTCTTTTAGAAACGAAGAAGAACATTGGCGCTTAAAGTCTCGAAGTCTGTGGCTAAAATATGGGGACAGAAATACCACATACTTCCATAGACAGTGTAGGGCACGCCTTTCACGCAACCATATAGCAGAAATCACCAACTCTAATGGACAGGTGTATAAAGGATTTACTCAAATCAAAGAAGCAGCTGTTAACCACTTTCAGAACCTTCTAAGTGCGGAAAGAAATGGGAATGAGGAGGATGCATTAGAATTTCTCTCAACCATCCCAAATTTGGTCAATGTGGAAGATAATGACTCTCTGATGAGCCCAGTCACAGATGAAGAGGTAACTAATATAGTCTGGTCCATGGAACCAGACAAAGCTCCGTTGCCTGACGGTTTCTCAGTACATTTTTATAGAATATGTTGGGAGATTATCAAAGCTGATCTCTTCAGAATGATAAGAGGATTCTCGAGGAAGGAAAAAGTGGGTGGAGGTATAAACTCAACCTTCCTCGCTTTAATCCCCAAGGATTCAAATCCAAGCTCCTTTGATAGATATAGGCCGATTTCACTCTGCAATTCATCCTATAAAATTGTGGCCAAACTTCTGGCTAACAGAATTAAGCCTCTCCTACAAAAGCTCATCTCTTCGGCCCAAGGAGGATTTGTTCAAGGCAGACAACTACTGGAAAATGTCATACAAATTCAAGAAGCCCTGCATTCCAGTCAAAGCAGGAAAGAACAAGGTATGATAATCAAGTTGGATATGTGCAACGCCTTCGACAGAGTTAATCGTTCTTTTATGTTTAGGGTCCTTGCAGCCTTTGGATTCAAACAAGAATTTATAAATCTCATCAAAGCTTGCACTGAAAACATCTGGATAGCCCCAATGGTGAATGGTAGACCAGCTGAGTTCTTTTTAGCCACTAGGGGTCTGAGGCAGGGCTGCCCTCTTTCCCCCTTCCTCTACAATCTGCTAGCTGACTCATTAAGCAGGAAGCTGTCACAGGAGAAGCAAATTGGATCCATACCAGGGATAAGAATTGTGCAAGGTGTTGCTCCAGTGAATCACGCGTTTTTTGCTGATGATTCCCTCCTCCTCGGGGGAGCCT
The DNA here is from genome assembly GCA_034641835.2 of Pinus albicaulis. NCBI lineage: Eukaryota > Viridiplantae > Streptophyta > Pinopsida > Pinales > Pinaceae > Pinus > Pinus albicaulis. Next base: position 1,685,978,081 of record CM076578.1, read on the forward strand.
CCATGAGAATGGCAAACGCCTTCAAGATCATCCTCCAAAAGTTCTGCAGCATCTCAGGAGCGTTAATCAGTGAGAGGAAAAGTGTTGTCTATGGATGGAATATAGACCAGCATTCGATTGAGAGGATTGCCAGTGTTTTGGGGTTCAAAGGTTATGCTGCGTGGGATAAAATTAAGTATTTAGGCCTTCCTTTGACGTTGGGTTCCAATCGCAATCACCTGTGGGAGGAGGTGATCTCAAAGTTCAAGAAAAAGATTGCTGCGTGGGGCGGAGCTTGGCTTTCTACAGGCGGTAAGCTTACTCTAATTCGTTCTGTGCTTTCTGCTATCCCAACATTTCAAGCCTCTTTGCTGTTGGCTCCAAGGCAAATCGCTGATCAAATCTCATGTATTATACGGAATTTTTTATGGAATGGAGGGAAGGGAAACATCAATCGATTTCACCTTATTAACTGGGAAACAGAGAAGCGTCCCTTTGCTGAGGGCGGGCTTCAAATTCGTGACCCACAGCAAGCAAATTTGGCCATGGGCTGTAAACTCCTGTGGCAGCTTACAACAGAGCCCTTGCACCCAGTCAGCCAACTCTTTAAACATAAGTACCTTAAAAATCAGTCGCTCTCCTTCTTCAATCCTACGCTTGCTCCTAGAGGAACGCAGGCTTGGAGGCTCTGCTGTAAAGGGCTTGAATTCTTCAGATCACAATTGTATAAAATTCCAGGGAATGGTAAAAACACTTTGCTGTGGAAAGAACGAATCATGGGACACCCTACACTTTCAGCTAATAATGAAATTGTCGACTTAAGAGTCTGGTTAAATTCAAGAGGAATCCGAAAAGTCGAGGACATCGTTGAGTGGGATATCAACGGCAATTGGCAGCATTGGAGACTGCCCATCATTCCAGTGCACCTAAAAAATCAGCTGAATACCCTCACAGATGCCATTACAGATTTTACACCTGTGCACAAGGATGAAGATGACTCTTGGGGATGGGGGAAAACAGGTGTGTACACATTCAGGCAAGGATACTTTCAGATGCAAGGCAAAAAGGCCTCTCAGCATCCGGAATCAGTGTGGAAGCAGATCTGGGAATCCTTCAGCATTCCCAAGATTAATTTCTTTTTCTGGACCTTATTTCATAACAAAATCGTGACTGGTGATAACCTGTGCAAAAGAAACATAGCAGGACCTCACCGATGTGTGTTCTGCAAAAATGCCTTGGAAACCTCAGTACACATGTTCATCGATTGTGAGTATGCTCAGAAGGCTTGGAATAGCTTCTTGACAGGTCTGAATGTGATCCCTCCTGCTCATTGTTCGATCACTGACATGTTTTCGTCTTGGAGAGCTCAATATCCCCTCAACATCACTGAAAAATCTCTCTGGCTCAAGGTGTGGACTGCAGCTCCAAAATATGTTTGCTGGAAGCTGTGGCTTGCTAGGAATGATATCGTTTTCAATCAAAAAGAAACAACAGCAGAGAATCCTGCGGAACAGGCCAAGAATCTACTTTTAGAAACTTTACGACATTCCATGGTCAAAGAAGATAGCTCCCTCCGAAAGGATGAAAGGGCATGGCTGGATGGCTTCTCCCCCATGCCGAGAACTTCAGCAATCACTCGTCCAAATCAAAAGGAAAAATGGCAGATTAGAGACACCTTGGATAGTTTCCAGAAGTGGTGGAAATCACAAGGTAAATGCACTATCTTCTTCGACGGAGCCTCGAAAGGCAACCCTGGCAGGTCTGGAGCAGACTGGGTTATATACCTCCCGAATGGGAGAAAGGAGGACTTCAGCTGGGGTCTTGGGTTTAAAACCAACAATCAGGCTGAAGTCCTCAGTCTTTTAAAAGCTTGTCAACTAGCCAGAAAAGGAAATGCAAGAGACATCTTAATTTTTGGAGACTCTGAATTGTTGATAAAATCCTTAATAAACAAAAAAGCGCCCAAGGATCCAGTACTAAACAAGCAGCTCAAAAGAGTGAGCAGACTTCTTCAGGAATTCTCCACAGCTCAAATCTTCCATATCCTCAGAGATTTAAACACAGAAGCAGACACATTGGCAAATACAGGATGCACACTAGAAACGAGCATGATCAGCATAAATGCAGGGGCACTGAATATGGCATCTATTCCCTAAATGGGCAAGGCATCCTTGCAAAAGCAGAGAAATGTAATGACAGAAACAGTGAATTGTAATGCTTGACCTGGCTTTGGCCATTCTTCTCCATCAATAAAAATACTCGTTACAGTTAAAAAAAAAATATTAAAAATAAAAAAATGTTATTTCTAATTTTTAAAATGTCAAAAATATGAGACAATTTTTTTTTTGTTATTCCAGCATCAACTGGTTTTGTTTTGAGGGTGTTTTTTCAATCCCTTTTTCAAGAAACAATTTTGTTTTTAGCATAATTTTATAGAATGTTGAAATTTGAGCTTAAAAAAAAACCTAGTGCATTCTCGAATACACTTTTTTTGTTTTTGGGGTGTTTTTTCATGTTTTTTGAGTCTTTTTGGGCTAGAGTTCCCTATTTGAGGTCTGGTTACCTATTTCATCGGTAACAGTGTTTGTGCCCAGATGGAAAATCTTGAGCATATCTTGGACTTCTGTTGGATGACTCATGTTTGAATGCAACTGCCCAGTATACATAGCATCAAAGAACTCAAGAATGATACAATTAATAGCATTTGAAAGAAATTTGATGGCCATTTTTTGACTATGTGGCTTGATTAGATATGTCCACATAATATCCCATGAAATTCCTTGAAGTTTTCCAACCTGTTGATTCTTATTGATTATTTCTTCCTTCCACCTGGAATCAACTTCTTTTACTCTTGGTAAGTTGTCTAGAGTACAATCTGAGATCAAATTAGTGACATACAAGCTGTCATTAACCAACTGTGTTGTATTATTCATTATACCTTTAGCTCTTGATATGGCTCTTTTTTATTTCATCAGATGTTGTTCCCATTCTACAAATAAAATTTCTTTGTGTCTCTCCTCAATTCTTAGAAGATTAGCTTTTCTGCCCTGTTCTATGTCCTTCCATGAAAGGAATTCAGAAATTTTTTCATCAACATCATCAATTTCTTGCGTGAGAGTGACTGATTCATTTATCAAGGATGATGTTATTTCGCACAAGGGCTCAACTTGTGCTAAATTTAGACTAAATTCGTTTAATTGCTGAGATAGAAGTTTGTTTGTTTCTAGAGCTTCAGTTTTGAATTGATCCAATTTAGGGTAATCCTTGAACTTATCTAATGTTGATTGGAATATTTTCTCTTGTTCAATCCTTACATTTTTCTCAGTTTGCATAAGATTTTGTAACTTTTCTACCTCTTGACTCAACTGCTGATGTTTGTTCAAGGCTTGTTCATCAGTCTTCTTCTTCTCAATGCTAAGTTTCTCTTCCATTTGTTTAGATCCGAGCTTTTTATCTTGCAATTGTTTTCCTACCTAAATAAGCTTTTGCTGATTTTCTGTGGCCTATTCTTCTAGCATAGCTATCTATAAGTCATTTTGTTTCATCAACTGGGAGACTTCAAAAGCTTTATCTATAGTTGGAGCACTATAGGCACTTGCATATTGAGATAATTTGGTGAGATCCTCAGACGGATTCACCTCAGCATCTTTATAAACAATATTCATGAATTCCACTTGTGATGTTGAAAGTGGGTCCTGGTCAGTTCTTCTCCTCTTCCTCTTCTTTCTAACAACAACCCTATGCTTGGGACTGTAAAATACATCCAGAGGAGGAATTTCTTCTACTTTCAACATAATTTCACCTGTGGGATGTTTAAGAATAACTTCAATATCTTGGTCTTCCAGAACATTAACTTGGGGATTATTCTGTTGTCCTATTTGGTGGGAAAATTGCTCATATTGGCTCAGCAAATGGGAAGAAACTATAAGTTCAGCAGATTCCACTACTTTTTCAGCAGCTTCTTCTCTTCCAAGTTGAGTATCTGGATTATTGCTCATATCACCTTTCATTTATTGTACAATAGCCTTAATGCTTGTATCTCCTTTTTTAGTATACACATTGATCTCAGTACCTGTGCTTTCCTTTCCTGTCTGAGCTGAAGATTGCTGATCAACATGTACATTGGGTTTATCACTAGTGTTCCCTTTCTGCACAACAGACTTAGCTCATGTGACCTCCTTCTGTATTTGTACATTGGCCTTGCTAGTAGATGTTTATTTAGTTGTTTTGTCAGATGCATGCTCTCTTTCCTTTTGTTGTGTTTCAGACTCTTGTACAAGAATTCTTAATTGATCTAGAGGAGCTCTAAGCAGTCTCTGGCTTCTAAATAACATGAATTTATTCATCTATTTAGTTTAAAATTTAGACTTTGCTAAGTCATAAACTTGGGAGATATTATCAGTAGAAATAAACAAATCATCAAACTCATCTGGTTGATGCTCAAATCAAGCAATTGAAACTGAAGTGGTGAAATATAAAGCCACCTTCTTTGGGTCATATTGCCTTCCTGGGACTGTAGAGAATTTAAGATCTCTTATCTTGATAACCTCCTTCTCAGCATGTGTAAAATTGTTAAGAGTATAATCTCCACAATGGAAGGGAAAAGAAGGCCACGTCAACTTTTTATTATTCTTCAAAGACTTGGACATGCCTTTTACTGTTAACTGATAGGAAATCTCTTGTGCTAATAGTTTATCGGGAACATACAGAGGCAAAATATGATGTTCTACAATGCTCCTAAAGACTCTGATATAAGTAAATTTTTCTTCCTCGAACCAGTCCCCAATCAAGGATATATCAATTTTGGCATTTTCAGAAAGCCTGGGAGGGAATCAGTTAAAAATGGTTTGATAAACAGGGATGAGGAAACCATGACAAATCCTATAAACATATTTTTTAAAATGAACTTTCCACAAGAATTTATGATATATATGAATAGGAGCAGGATCTTTGGGGTCCATTTCCATCCTAACATGGGAAATTTAGAATTAAAACATAGGGCGTCTAGAATATAGCCACAAAAGTAGAATGGGATTGTGTTCCCTGTATCATTGTCCTTTCTATATTTGAGAATCCTATTGGCTATCTTATCTGAAAGAATGACAACCCAGTCCATGATTTTTGAATTTATAGCAGAATGAATTAAAGACACCATTTGTATCGAAAACCTAGCCGAATTATCATTCCTGAATATTCGACACATCATTGCGGCTGCATAATAGTATGGAGGCAAAAGAGATTCCACAGAGTACATACCTGGTGCCTCAGTTTTGTGTTTCTCTGGACCTCTTCTCCACTCTCTTATTGGCTCCAATTGATTTTCATTATTTGTAGCAAAGTCCTTGATGATTGCTTTGTTGTAGATTTTCTGCAGGTCTGGAAGGTGGTACATTGCTTTAATGTCCTCTACTCTAAATGATGCAAATGTTGTCCCAGCAGTCGAAACAAACATCCTATCTCTGATAGTTACATTGTTAATTATCCACCAAATTACATCATATAAGGAAAAATGTTTACTCGAGCTGCAATTTGATGTAGGAATGAATTCACAAGTGCTTGAAGAGAAGTTTTTGAATCAGACTCTGAGTCATCTTCGTCAGGAAAAAATGCCTTCGCCTCAGTGACCTTAGGATTTTCCCTTTCAATGAGGTTATATACCTCTTCCCAAGAGAGTTTTCTAAGACCTTGGCACGACGTGTCTGTAACCATCTTAATTCTAGCTAGTTTCTATTTAGGTACCATGGTGAAAATAGGGGTCTTTGTAGCAACAATGGTCTTCTCTTTTCTCAATCTCTTAGACATTTTGTTGTCTGGTATTGTTTCTCTTGCTCGGTGAATGAAAGGATTGGAATTTATGTTGTTCTGCGATGAAGAAAAACCTTTCAGAGGTGGTAAAAAGAGAATAAAGAGAACAACTATATGAAAGATCTATTTATTGATTTTCATTTATAACTCTGTATTCTACACTTAAATGATTTCTTAAGAAGTCACACTCACGCATTTGAAATAGATTCAATAACCATCATCTTTCTGATTTTCTATTAATAATAAGGGTACAGTCGAATATCGATGGCTTTTGTAATGAAAAAGTAAAGCTTTCCCTTTGAATCATGCGATTGCGATGAGTAAATAATATATGCGCATTGTAAAATATAAATATTAAGTGTTAATCATATGGAAGATTTTCAAGAGGGACAACAAATAAGATTTCATAATTTCTACCGATTTCCGATTGTGATGATGGCGTATCGCATCAACTCTTTTCAAAAGAAATGAATTGCAAATGATAATTTTCGATTTGCGATTGCGATCACGTTGGGGTCCATCACATCAGGATTTTAATATCATGAGTGGATATAAGATTCATTCCTCCGAAATGCGATTGCGATTAATCGCATCACATCAGAGTTTTGCAAATGACTGAATAAGAGTTTGCATTTTTGTTTTGCAATTTGCGATGGGGTCCACCGCATCAAAGTTTATGAAACAAGCACATATTATATCGCTTTTCTTAAATGTGATTGCGATCAATCACATCGCATCGGAGATTTTCAGAACAAATGTGATATTTTAACACTTTTGTGAATTGCGATTGTGATTGGTTCAATCGCATCGGAGTTTTTATAAAACAAATATACAACTTAAGGATATCTGCGATTTGTGATTGTGATTACTTTATCACATCAGACTTTGTTCCATTTGAATACTTTTTAGTAATTATGTTAATGTGATAAAGTATTTATGTTTCATTGGATCAAAAATTTTCTCAATGTTGCATTTGTATATAAACACTTGTTTATGCAATATATGCCTTTTTAACAATGAACCTTTATTTTTTATTCAAAATGATAAGATTTCCTCTAAGTCTTTTATTCCTATCTAAAAAGAAAGAAAGGGGTCCTATTTCTAAATGAAGTTCATTCTAAAAAATTGAAATGGGGAGGGTTGTTGTACCATACAATAGGACTTAAGAGGCTCGATCGAGCAGCTAAATCATTCGAACCAGGGCCTAAATTTAAAATTTAAATAACTCGATCGAGTTTTTCATAAAAACTCAATCAAGCCATTTATGTGGTTAGTAGGGGCTTGATCGAGCTATGTAGCTTGATTGCGATTCTATAAAAAAAAAATTAATGATCTAAATTTAATCTTTTACCTTAAATTATTTTAAATTTTTGAATGATCAACATAAAAAACTCATGATCTCGTCAGACAAAGACATACACACATCCATATATACATATAATACATTAGTATTGAACAATCATGATTCACGACGACCCTATTGGACATGACATACATACATACATATATGTATCCATATATAAACATGAACATAATCATAATCACAACACAATTGCTAGATATCATAAGGTCTAGGTTAAGAGAACTTCCTTTATTCGTGTACAACATAACCAACATTGAGAACAATAGTTGCCAACATATCCAAGGCATATAACATGCCATATCCATTGACTTTACCTTTCGTTTTACCTTTCTCGAAATTGTTCTTCCACCATCCATTTACATCAATGGACCCAACCAATCCAACTGGCTTTCATATTCTCAGTTTTAGCTTCCCTTTACTCATGGATCGAGCTTCATTCAAGCCTTACATTAACTATTGGGTACCACAGAACTCTCCCTGAGCTCCATTAACTTCCTCTTTCCCAACCAATTCCCAAGACTCTCAAAACATTAAAGGCAAGAACAAGAGAAAGCAAGAAGAAGACCATGAAAAAAAAAAAATACGACACCACAAACAAGGTGGCATGGCCATGCACTACACGCAACCAAAACCAAAAATCAAGCACAACAAATCACAAAATACCAAAATCACAAGACTAAAAACAAACAACATGACTCTATCCCCATGGTTCCCAAGGAAAGTTCAACCAGAGCCTTCTTTAATATTTCATGGTAGTCTCTTTTTTAATGCAATCCCCTCCATAATACCACCATAAACACATCATTTTTAGTGCATAAACAAATACAAAAATATACCAGTTACCTTACCTTGTTATTTCAGGAACACTACCTTGTATGTAAACACATACATATATCATCTCTCAAGGGACTCCAGTCCCTTGACAAATCCAACCATAATTAGAAACCAACTATTATACATGTCAAATACATGTTCATAAATATGACACATGTCCACATAATTCTAAAAAATATAGGGGTTAAGAAGACTTCATGTTTCCATGCAAAGTTCTCATTCATTTGGAAATGTGGTTTCCAAACATTGCCAAAGGAATTCTTACCTTGTTCCTTTCTTTTACTTTGCTACAATTGAGTCCTACTATTTACTCTCACATCATTCATATGTTAGTTATATAAACACATGAACTATTACCTTGTTATGATAATACCAAGTCTGTTTCTGTGAAACTGTTCACACATGTCAATGACATGTTCCAAATATCAAGACATCATATATATTAACTAAAATTAACCTCTAACAATACTAACAATCATGCCATAATCAACTAATAGTAAAAATCATAATACTACAACTATCACCTAGTTATACTCAAGTACACATCAATTATCTCGACACATAGTGTGCTAGTACAAACATCTTAAAATAAGATCATTAATTCATGAAATATTATAGACACATGCTCATATCGTGCAATTAATCATAAATTCAAACAACAAATAGACAACATAATAGGCACCAAACACGCAAACACCAAATAGACGACATAAATAAAATTAAAACACCAAATAAATGAAAAATAAAACTCATACCTTAATTTATATCAAGGGAGGCTATCTTGTCTGCACAATCAATCTAATTAACATGATATAAATTCAACCTTATCAAATCAATCATAAATAAGATCATGATATCCATAGCAGTAATTAGCTAACAAGCTCACCTCATAGGTTCCTAAACCATTTTCATTCATCCATAACAATCACATATACATAGTCAGTCCAACTTAGTATGACCCAATATCACAAATATGTCGTCTCATACCCAAATATTGTAACCATAATCATTTTCATATTTCAATGTAGATTAAAACGATACATATAACACCAATATCATAATATAATAACCCTAATCATCAAGTTAACCAACATATAATAACAACAAGTTAACATATAACATATTCATCAACAACATATAACATAATCATCAAGTTAAATAACGTAAAACAACAACAAAAATGCATATAACAACACATTAATATCATTCATGACTATTCGACACATGTGCACATGACGACACTATTTCACCAAGATACCATGCATGTAACGACAAAAAAAATAAAATGACAAACATGCATATAACATTCCATTAACTAACATGCCTTCATCCCAAACATAAAATACATGTATGATGATCTTCTATTACCCCAAAGTCTAGTGTTGCAACTTCACTTTGATGATCTACATCTCTTGCTCTATCTCAACCAACACATCAATATCATAACATATTAAAAACATCACAATGACCTTAAATGCCTACAATGACCTCATGGAAAATAACTATAATCGTGAAAATGCATGCATAACAATACATAGACACTGAAACGCATATAAAATGCATAACTGTCATGCACTCATGACAATCACATCCAACAAAAATACAATCAACTTTCATATGGTGACACAACTACAAAAATGACAGACACCATGCATGCACAAGAAGAACATAATCCACAAATGTACAAAACACATACGCAACTCAAATGTATGCATGATAAACACATTTCATGCATCATTTCCAAGGCATGAACCAGGCTTTGATACCACTTTGTAGTATCAGATATGACCCAAAGAGAGCACAACCTACTCTGACACCACTTTATAACACCCTCCTCCCACGTCTACACAAGTAACTTTCTAACAGGGGTGAATATGCGATGACAGGCCACTATAATGGGATTCAACCTCCTAGGTGACCTTAAGGAAGTGGAGTCAACAAAAACACATCAAAAAAATCTTCCACGTCAGAAAAAAAAAAAATAAAAAAAAATCCCAGGAGCCATCCCAACCACTTAGGTAACCAACTCCTAGATACCACTGAGGTTTTTGACCATTAAACCCCCATACACTCCCTTGATATGGAAAAGGATGTGTCTGGAAGGCTCTGGATGCTCCCATAGCATGGAAATGCTTGTCCTCGAGGATATTTTTCCTCGGACCTATGCCTACGTCCCCATAATTTGAACCACTTTTTAATGCCCAAAATAAAGGTCACTACCCAAAAATCAATTACAGGTCCAAAAAAAAAATTATAACAATGGAACAATGATACATTTGCAAAAACATTCACAAGGTCTATAATGGACCCCTACTAGCGATGATAGGTACTTGGTCTGAAACCATGTCACAAATATGTAATCTATAGGTTTAAACAACATATTTGAGAATAGGGGTCTCACACTTACCTAAGAATCATTAAGAATGATTGTCCCCTTATATCATTAGCTGCATTATTATTTGTTAGGTCATAGATACATTGTTCCTTCATTTACAAATCAAAACATTAGGATAGCCATACATCATCACTATCATAACAGATGCTTATAACCAACGTAATAAAAATAGAAATATAAAGGATGCATCTGCCATATAATCCACATATAATCTAGTACATTTACACATAATATGTCAAGGAGACAACCTTTTATTATTGAATGCAAAATCCAACCCAGGATGGGACTACCACATTCCATCCAGCCATAGATTGGCAGACCCAAATATCTCTTAAACCAATCACCCTCATACCATATTCCAAGCATGAATGTGGGACTCAAACCAAAATAACCAATGATGGAATCTCGAGGCTAAACCACCTCACCCTCGTCAATAAAAACTAGGCTTTATCACAATCCATCCCAAATTACTAGGCCATAAAACAATAGCAACGTAATAACATGCTTTACCATGATATCCATGAGATCACTGGGCAAAAACTAGCATGGATACCACTGTATTTCTCCACCTAAACCTTGAGGAATTTTCTTTTATCCTCGCCTCTCAGTATTTACCACAATCCACACTGGATCACTAGGCCCTAAATCAAGACTCCACTCTCCAAGCTTTACCGTATATCCCATCCCGGGATTTATGGGCCTAATGCAGAGCACCCAACTATAGGATTTACTTTATATATGTCATTCACTAGTTGAGGATTCCTAGACCCACTAAGGCAACACAAAATTTGGCTCTATCACAACCCACAGTCTGGTTGAGGGGTTACTAGGCCATGCGTTTGATCATTCATAGATCCACCTCACTCATCTTCAAATCCATCTGGCAAGAAAACTTAACCACAACATGAGAACCCCATCGCACCATGGTTATACCGAAATGGCAAGGCTAGGTTGAAAACACTGTCATACCAAGAAAAACCCATGCCATGAAAATAAAGTACCACATGCAATACCATGCATGCCAAATATAGCAAGTAAATCACACACGAAAATCGATAACTGGAAGGAATCATGCTATAGATGCTTGATATCGCTCTTCCTTGCTCCTTCCTTCCTCTTATCTTCTTTGCCTTTCTTGATCTAATACCAAAGTGATCCAAGAAAACTCTAAGTGCCCAAGAGTGAGAGTGAGAGAGAATAATGAGAGAGCTCCAAAACTAAACTGACAAAAGGTACAATGACAAAATATTTCCAAGTGATCCTCAGAAGCCTTTTCCATTATTTTCCATTTCTTCATTTTCCATTTTTTTCCTTCATTTTCATCCTCACATGCAACCTGTGACCTTTCACATTCCTTTTTTCCTAATTTCCATTATATTCATAAATAAAATGTCAATAAATTCCTCATGGCTTTCCAAACCCTTATCCATTTCCTTTGCCAATTTTCTTTAGCCATAATGATCAAAATGAACACCCACACTAGGATGTTTTGTCCAACATTCAACTTGGAATAAGTGTCCCATCAACCATGTTTATTATTTTTCCTTTATTAACTTTTATTACATTGAATTTTCACTAAGGTTGTAACCATTGGACTCCTTAGTGGCAGTGAACAAGTGCATCATATTCCTCATGGGTAGAGTGGACCAGGGGAAGCTATGTATCAACCAATATTACACCCTCACACGAGCATGCCAAGAACAAAGGTAATGTCGAGAACAAAACCAATACCTCTTGAACAACGGAGGAAAAGACGAAGGTTGTTGAACTTACATTTGCATGTTTGTATAGGTGTCAGGCATGGAAAGTTTTCAAATGAACACATGGGTTTCAGTCAATGGACCTATGACATATCATATTCATTTTTGGCATATTAAACAATACCCTTAATTTGAATAAATATAGGAAAATAACTCTAAAAATCACTTTATTTAACCCCTTAACAATACCAACCTAATACATACTTCCAATTTAAAAGACCCCTACTTACACTACATATTGTAGGTATCCATTTTTCATTAACATTTTCTATACCCCTTTATATTTTTTCATTAACTTTGAGCTCTAATTTTTGTACCTACCAATATAAAAGCGATTTATCCCCTATATACCCCCAATATATTATGTCAAATTTTCCTCAAAATATATCCCTCAATATAGATGCACGTGGTGTAGAATTGCTCCCCAGTGAAGCCCCTGTGCAATTGAATCACATATATTTCATGTAAACATTAAATGTGACTAAACTCATGCTAACATTAATTTTAGTAAAAAAAAAAAAAATTGTAAATATATGAGAGGCTTAAAAACACTGAAGCCTCATACCTCAAGAAGAGGCAAAATAAGATGGCATTGTAAAAATTTGAATAAAAACCCAAATACCAATAAAAATAATAATAAACACCAATTAAAAATTGGTTAAAGATAAATATAATTCAATGTAATTCTTTGGTCTTCGTGCCCAGTTAATATTAACTATAAGATTGATTCGTATAGTGCCTGCAGCCCCGACAGGGTTGGGACTAAAAAGAGAATAAGAATTCAAAAACATTGTTTGTAACCTACAATACCATAGTATGTTTTAGTCATTATCAATGATTTAAAATCCAATCCGAAAATTCGCGGGTCGAAACCTTCTTGCAGGCTATACGCATCGAAACTTGTTTTGCTGCAAGGGAAAGTGCGGGTATTTTAAACATCTTTTCGTTTTTGGTTCGATTTTCTTCTTTCTACCTAAGAATTCATGGACTCACTCAGGTCAGCTTTATATTTTCCAAACTCACTCTGCGGTTAAAATTGACTGAACGGTCTGAGGGCATTGTGGAAACTCGTGCTGCTATAACATATCCAAAGTCCCGAGGACAAGGAATAGTTTGATTGTTATTCATTTTTGGAAGATTTCATACAAATTAAATCAGTATCCCACACTAATTGAATCATATTACTGCCGAGTTGGCTAACTATTATATTGTTCACCTTTTCAAATTTTGATATTTTCAATAGACATTTATTCTGATTTTATTATCAGCTACACCCAAATTTTGATGTAAAATCTGATCAATATTTTATGATTGTAAATTTTAATGGTCGGGATCATATAATTAGAATGTTATGGAAGCTTTGGAGGTTTTGAAGGTGTTAAATGGATTTAAAAATGTGATTGTTTTGAGATTTTCATTTTACAATTCATTATATTCTCTAAATAAAAAGGGTGTGATGTGTAACCATAAAAATAAAATATTTTTTAAATAAAAATTTGCGATGTATAATATTTTCTAAATAGAAATGTTCGATGTGTAACCATAAAAATAAAATATTTTCGAAAAATATTTTCTAAATAGAAATGTGCCATGTGTAATTTTGTTAGTTCACTTGTGTATTTATTAAAATAAAAATGATGTGTAATTTTGTTAGTTTACATGTGTATTTATTAAAATAAAAATGATGTGTGGTTTTGTTAGTTGACATGTGTATTGATTAAAATAAAAATAAAATATTTTCTAAATGGAAATGCCATGTAAGTTAAAAAAAAACAAAAATGAATATGTTAGGGATGTAATATATGTAGAATAGTTTTAAGTAAAAAAAATGTAAGATGTTTAAAGAGGATGCTTTATAAAATATTTCAACATGGGATTTAAATAAATTATTTGAAGATCTATGTTAACTAATCTGTCAATAAAAACTTATGTTAAGTAATTGATACTATAATTAAAAAGTTTAAATCAAACGTTCAAACAAGTTTGGAGTTGTTATCCACGAAGAATTCAACCCGCTCCAAGTTTCAGGTAAAAAATATTATAACCTATATGTATATTGAGTTTTTAAAAACCTTATATTAAATTATAAATCCAGAGTCATGACTGTGATCCACTAAAAAATCAACCCATCATCAAGTAAAAGCACTATAACCTATTAAATAAGATTCAAAAGATTCAACGAGTCTTATGTTTCATGTAAAAAACATTATAACTCATATTTGTATTGAGTTTTTAAAACCCTTATTTTAAATAATAAATTTATGATCATCCACTAAGAATTCAATTTGTAGAAATTCCGCATAACTTCAACTGATATTGTAATATTCTAAAAAAATACTTGAATCTATTCTACAAATTTGGGAAACCAACTACGATCGCACAATCTCATGAACAAGAAAGAGAAATAATTTCAATCGCACAAAACAAATATGTATATGGGGAAAGCCTCAACTAAAATCCTCACTATTTGTATATTGCATTAAGTCAATAATATGAAACAATGCAATGCATATCTCAGGATTGAGAGATGTCTGCACTATCTCTGACTATCTCACTCTCATCTCAGTAGGTTTGGTCCAATACTTAACCAATTCCTTGGCCATTCCTGACCTACCTTGCTCACATATTCTTGATGGAATTGAGCCCCTATTAATTAGGAAATTCCCTTCAATTGATTGTTAAATACATCCAAGGCATCTCGATGACCTTATACATGACTTGGATAAGTTTCTAATTATACAGCTGATAGTCTACTTCCCTTTAACTCCAATCTCAACTAGGCCTTCCTTAGAACGGAAAAATGACAGTTATTTATAGAAAATTATCAGTTATCCGATTGATCAATGCATGTGAATTAAATGACATTTAATTCACTAAGCCTCTGAGTAGCTCATCCATCAATTGGAAATAGTTAAACTTATTTTAACTCAAATAAACTAAGTTAAATAATTACAACTCAAAGATCCCCTAAAACTTAGAGTGAACTCTACGTCCGTCTAGTTTTACTCCCAATTCGAATTCACTGAGCTAACTAAGTATTCCCAACTAAGCTAACTCATATAAAATATCATGTGATGTGGAATTACAATTTCTTTCTAATTTAATTAAGGGAAAATGAAATTAGAATCCATTTTGATGCCACTTTCAATATTTCTTGTTTCCATTTTCAACACTCCCTCTCAACAAGAAAGGAATTCAACTCTATCTCGATTTGGTACCTTTGGAATGTAATGCATGCAACAATTTTCTCTAGTGTTATTGTTACTAAAGCTTTTAAAATTGAAAAAGCATCCAAACTGAATCAATATAATGCATCTATCACTAGATTCTATGACAGCTACTAACTACTGCATTGTCTACTAAAAATTCTACGTTGCAGCTAACTTTGCACTGCTACCAACTCTGGTTTGCACTCACTAGTATCTGACTACTGCCAATCTCTACATCTGTTACTCTGAGATCTAATTGCATCAACCACCAATGATCCATCCTACAACTTTGTACTTTGGATCCCCATAGCAAGGCAATGATGCATGATACACAACATATAAATGGACCCTGCCTAGAATTCTACACTCTTGGAACTATTACTTCACATTGCCTCCCTCTCATCTGGAGGTATGGTTGCATGTGCTCCCTCTTCCCACTTGGCTTGAAATTTCCCCTACTGGATATCTCTTCTTGAGTGAATTCCTACACTTGGTCTCCTCTATGCTCCTCTAATTGTGGCGGCTCCAAAACTTTTTGAGGTTGCATGTTAAGAGGTAATTCATGCTCCCTGTCAACCACCAAGTCCCTAGCCTTTTCCTTGCTCCTCAAAACTTTGCATGCATCTTCGACCTCTAGAGAATACAGGTTCTTGATTTGCACATTGATTTGTTTCACCTATCCAGTGGGGACATGTCTAAGGAAAACATTTCCTTTTCTAAATACCACATCATAGCCACAATATTCTAATACCACTATGGAAAAAATATTCTTCTTTAGTCCTTGAAAAAACAATACATCTCTAACTCTGAGTAGGGAGCTAGACTCCCTCTCAAAGGTAATTGGACCTATGTTAGTAACGATTATTGGGCAATATAAATGCAAGATTTATACCAAAATTTAAATGGTCAATTAGAGTTGGTAGACTTAAAGGCATAGCACAATAAATGCTAGAGTACGACCTCACGGATATGTCAAATAAAGATCAAGATTCTGTAATAAATTCAAATGGAATCATTCAAAAAAAAGGAACAAGCCTCTTCAAAAACACACTCTGGGAATCTACTTCTGGGTTGAGTTGACTACTGTAGAAAGTCTTCCTCAATTGTCTAGGGGAAAACGAAATGTAGGCCCCATTAAAAATAATGAAATTTAGAAATGCAAAACCTCTTAAGGAATTACTACTATGTTGTGAGATAAAAAAATGAAATTAAACTGTAAACCACAAGGCAACTTCATTTAAAGAGAATCAAGATGATAATGCACTGCTTCTCTTAAAGATAGTTAAGTACTTAGCTGTAAGGAAAACATGCAATAAGAACAAATATGATAAATACATTCCCCATTGGTTACCATGATTTTATTAAATACTTCCTCAAAATACTATGTATGATGTGTAAAACCTTTAATAATAATGAAGAATTTGTGAGCGCTTCGTCAATAATATTCACAACCTCACCTTATGTTGTTCATGGAATTTGTAGAAATAAATGTTTTGCAAATTACATGAATCAATTTCATATTATAACTCAAAGGCACTCATGAATACATGTTAAGTTCAGTTAACCAAAATTCTTATTCATCATTTGTTTCGCCAATGCATCTTGAGAATAGACTTTGTTATGTAGCAATGGAATCAGGGAAAGTACCTTATACTTTAATAAAAAATAATGAGATATGCAATAGTAAAGAAATCTTTGTTTACTTCAATTCAACCTTTTAAATAACCAATTTAACAAAATGAATTTAAGGAATGAAGTTAAAAATTAAATGAATGAAAAGATGAGCTTTGGAATGAGATTGCAGAGCTATCTAAGATCACACTCACACCATGCAAACTAGAGTGCATCAAAAGAAATTCTAAGGGTTTGGGGCAAAGGTCTGGCCGGTGGGCCCAACCACCCAGTTCATTTCCCTTGCAGCAGTTTAAATCATTTAGGAGAAACAAAAGCTCATAATTGAATGCCAATTAAATTCCTTATGAATTCTTGTTACAAAATCATGAAATAATGTATCACCAGCTGTAGTGGTCCCCTCCATGGATCATCCCACTGGGCGTGCAACTCCACTCCTGATTCACAGTAACTTGATCCTCTTGATCTACGAAAAAATGTGATTTACTAGAATATCATCATCGTCTCTACAACATACAACTTCTGTCTTTATAGTCGTGCTACCTCCTAGTTATTCGAATCTTATGGTTTCACAAATCTTATAATTAGAGCTAAACAACGATTCTGAACCAAAATTAGGGGATACGATTATTGAATGGGTTCATATGGATCTACGATTTCCCATAAATACAAAACCAGCCAGGACGAGTTTAAGAATATTTGTAAAATGTAGTTTTACTGAGTAAGTTGACCATATCGCATGTCTTATTGTCAAATTTATTGCTAATAAAGAAATTGCATTTGGCTAAGTTTTGAATTGATTCAAGGCACCTTTGTTGGATGTATTTATTTTAATTATGTTGCGAAAGCATTGATGTGACTAATGTAAATAGAAAACTATGGTGAGATTGTCATAAATAACAATCTTGGTCAAAGGAAATGCAAGATGAAAACTTCAAATTAATGTGTTGTTAATTGAGCTCTTGGCACGCGAGGAAAGTAGAGCATAGTTAGATATTTTACAAGACTTGAATTTTGAAATTGTGGAATAAATTTGATAAATAGAGATTTTGATCTCGAAATTATCAATGGAATGCAACATCATAGAACTTTACGAAAATAAATTACATGATCGAATCAACTGACTAGAAAAGAGACAATAAAAAATAATTGTACGATACCCCACATTCTGGGATAAAAACTTCTAGATGACAACAAACATTCAAGAAGAGGGATTGAAATAAAAAAGAATATCGCTGAGGTCTATGAATATGCATCCATAATTTCCATATTTAATAATAAAAGGAAACATGTCGATGCACCCACATTGCAGAATTTTGTACAGTCAATCACGCTCCTTTGACTGAACTTACATCCTTATATCCTTAACCTGTGAACATCAAATAGTCATGAAAACCATTTTGTTCCTTCAGAATGATGGCTTTCTCCTTTAAATATGTAAGAGTTGTTGGTCCTAGTAGCAGAAGATATAATTTTCCATCAACAAGATAAATATTGGAAGCATGAATTAAGAGTACAAATGCAAACTCCCAAATCTCACCAAGGGTATTACCACTGCCACGCCCATGACTATTTTTTCTCTTTATAATTTTTTTTTTTAAGAATCATCCAACGTGATCGCAATTTGTCTAGACAAGTCTACAGAAAAAGGAACAAGTCGCTGCATAAATCTCCCCCTAGTTGTCTTCAATACCCACAATGGAATTACTAAATTTGTGGCATATCCCATATATATTTGAACTGATTTTCCCTCTCATACAACAAGTTTTTCACTGTAACCAATGATCCACATGGGCTGCACCTTTTCTCCTATTCCCTCAACTACCTTTTTATGCAATTGACTTGACACATCCATGTCAATATATAAGAAACAACCAAAGAATATAGATCTTTCATTTTTAGAGAGTTTAGGAATGCATTTTGCATGAGCGTGGTTCAGGAGTGCATGGTTTAGGAATGTGGGGCACAACAACTTGTAAAAAATAGGAATTGTTCAGCTCCCACAAAGAGAACACACTATTAATGATACTTTCATATTAAATACTTTTAAAATTAACAAAACGAGAAGAGTTCGTAGATCCAAAATTGTTAGCTCTACAAGCCTCCAAATAACTCAATAATGTGTACAAAAGAATAATAATGACTTATAAATACTTATTACGTGAATAGAGTTATTCAATGAGAAGCATAGAGATGTCGAAAAAATAGAGGCTTAACACTCCCCCATGCTGGCCTTCTTGCATGTCCTCATGCAATCCAAACCATAGTACTATAAAAACATGGAATAAGGCAAGGGAAATGTTTAAAAAATCAAACTATGCTTCACGATAAAAGTGTCAGAAAAAATATTAGTAAGGGAATATGAAGATAGACGATATATCATCATTTTCTAAGCATTCATCAAGTCTGAAAAATTATTATTACAGTGCCAGGAAAACCAGGTTACATCCCTTATGAAAGTATCAAGTGCCAGAATGGTAAAATTTTTATGTAACAAGATCAGGTATAGGAAATCAATGCTTTGTACCAGAGATTATGGAAAACTAATACTGCACCTTTATGATGGAAATCACATAACTGTTGTCCTATTTCAAATGACCTCCCTACTTATCATAAACTTAATTTTTAGTATACTACCCTAAGTTTCTATGCTTTTAATTTGACAATTGAACCAATCCAAAGGGGAAAGTGGACCCCAATGGAGAACTATTATGTGGAATTTTTTTTTTTATTTAATAAAATAAAATGGAAAATTATGTGTGCAATGATTAGATTAAGAATTGAGATCTGAAAACCTAATCCATGAGGATGTATAAGGTAATAATTTCCCACAAATTCCAAAAATCCTTGGAAGGAATAAAACAAGTTAAAAAAAAAAAACAGATTTGGAGATAAATATCTAAATTCCCCAATAAAGAGGAAAGTATTGGGAAGAGGTGGAATAAAGCTAGAAAAGTAGAAAAGACAGCTTTAAAAGTACCTTTGTGGAAGAAACAGAGAGAAAGCCCAGGTAAAAGAGGGATAAAGCATCCTGAATTTACTGGACGCAGTAAATGGAAATAGGCTAGGGGAAGCAAAGCTTAAATAAGTTGTTCCAGGATAGAAAAAGGGTTGTCTATCACTGGAGCTAAGGATCTCTGCTCAGGGTTGAGTTACACACAGATAAATCTACGGTTGGGAGGTAACTAGTCATAGCTAACTATCAAAAGAAATAGTCTGCACCAAAGACAATGGGTTTATACCATAACAAGGCGATAATGATATATAGTAAGCTTTAAAGTTATTCTTGAAGGAAGTTCCATACTAATAAAATGTTACAGTCCTTATACAGTCCCAACATGATACAGTTCTATAAAATAATACAGATATGGGTGGAAGAGATTTAAGGAACTATATTTCTAACATATATAAAACTAATGATTGGCTACATTCTATCCCATATATACCGGGACGCCGAATACTCAAATATAGATGAGAACCAACTTAGTGAAAAAACCCCACAGTAGTCAAGTAGTTAGGAATTGATGCGTGCAAGGAGTATATGTAGATGTGCTCCATATATAAATTTAAAATGCCTTACCTGTAGACACAAATAGAAGAAATTTAAAAGCGAACTACGATTTTCTATGAATTAGAAATTACAAAGTTTGACATATCATGGTACTTTAAATCAATAAATCACGATGGGGAAAAGAAATAGGATCTTACACAAACTATAGAAGAGGAACTGGACTAATATAGAAAAGAAATAAATTGTGACCATACCGATAACTAAAAGAAAACGTTTATGAATAATACAACTGACAGAGACAATTTATGTTAAACATAGAAGGAAGTTTCGAAACAAAATTTATACCTGGTTCGATTTCAAGCATAAGATGGACAGAAGAACAAACTCCAAGGAGGTACACGTTTAACTGTTGGTTGCATTCGAACCCATATAGTCACAATGCTAAACGTATGACTAGGAAGAGAAAAAATCCATGACAGCATTGTTGAAGAACTTGGAGGCTTAGTAACTCTGCCAGTAACTCAGAAAAACAAAATGACCATTTAGTTATATGATGGGATGGATATAAATAATAAAGTAGATATTAAATGACAAATAAATAATGGTATCTAACTTGCAAAATTTATGAGTAAGAGTATGGTTACCGTTCTTGGTTGAAAGGAAACTAGAACAACTAAAATGAAAACATATTTTAGTTTACCTCATATAAAATAGATTAAGGATTTCCTATACCAACGTGACTGTTAAATCGCATACTCTCAATAGGATGTCTCTGAATTAGGTGCCAGTATGGATTAGAAAGAAATAGGTTATAATCATAATAAATATTACCAAATGAATACGCAAAAACCTCATAGATGCTAAGTTAACTAGCTAATAATGAGAAGATATGAATTGACACAGTAAATTGATAACCAAGAGGACATAGTTGTGAAGAAAAAAAAACGCAAGAAAAACATTTCTCAACTTATCATAGAGGCATCTACAGGATTTAGTCAAAACGACATGAATAGAAAGCCCACAAAATTATAATGGGAAAAATAGAGTTGAATTGAAAGAAAGAAACAACTTACCGGTTATCAAAAATCCACGCAATGAAGAGCTAATAGGAATTGTAGTGACGCGGTTCACCTGAACTTCTAAGTTTTGTTCCCAAAAAAAATTAGAAAGAGTGAATTGTGGCTCTTGGCAAAAACCCCAAAGAGTAATGAGCACTGTAGATTGAGCCTCTTAAACAACCAAATCCTTTAAACCCTAATTCATCTCCACCATACATGTGTCACTAGATAGAGAACTCCACTTGGATCACGACCTTGGAATTGGAAACAAGAAATATCACATGAATGAGTATGGGAGGAATTTATGGTAGACGAGTTATTAATATGGACCATAAGGTACCTTTAACTAAGATGGATAGCTAGAAATTATGGCAAATCTCCTTAAAGCTCTCATCGTATCCAAGAAATGGATATGTGAGATGAATCCATTAACGTGGCCTCGAATTCATGATAGAGTTAATAGGGTATGTATACCATGTTTATGAAATTGGTTCAAAAAGGAAAAGTGGTATCTGTGGTTAGGGACCCCACGGTATTTCTCTTAATGTAATAAGTAAGTTAGGGAATAATAACGAAAGGATTAAAGTCTCTCTCATGGCGTATAGTATAATTGTGCTATGGGTCAGGAAAAGGGGACTACAAAATAAGTAGTATAGATATAAGGAGAAGAAGGTAATAGAATAGGATTAACGAGGTTATTATGTAAATTCCACAATATAGGGCTTAATATGTATGCCAAGGAAATTAAGCAGGCCTCGTACAGACATACAATTCTATAAACAAAAGCTAAAGAGGTATTATAATATTTATTAACACCTCTATGAACTTCCTAACAATAGTTAAATGTATATACAAGACTATGTTGTTCTCGAAGAGAGGAGGGGATATAAATTTACAACAAAAAAGAAAAGAGTGCCATTATAACTCAATGATAAGTAACTTTCTAAAGTGTGTAATTGATGGAGATTACATTAGTGATAGAATTTCGTCAAAGAGTGACAAAGACATAAATAAATGAGATTACTAGAATGGTGCAAAGTCTCTTAACGATAACGAATGATGTATATATAAAAGAAAAAGAAAATTGTTTCTCATAGGAGAGGTGTTACAAATGGTATCAGAGCATTAGTTAAAACACTGGGCAAATTATGTGCTCACACATAAATTGTATGTTGATGTAAAATTTTATGGTTAAATTCTACTAATGTTTAATTTCATGTACAGTGAATAGTGCTGAGGTATATAGCTACGAACCATGACTAAAGGGGACAAGTTGTATGTGGATCTGGGTGGTAGGGAAAAAATGCCAGATCCAAATTCACCATTGATGGCTATGTTGCATAGAATGCAAAGAGAGATGGTGCAACTCAAAAGCCACAATGAAAGGCTATCTTTAGCCAGTGAGGAGCAGGATAGATTGATAAGAGAATTGATTTCCCGGAATATTCAAGAAGGTGAAGATTCTGAGAGGAAGAGAAAGGGAAGAGTCAATTTCTTAGAAGATTCCGAGGAAGATGATGCCTTTAGACAACAGTCTAGAAGGAACAAGGAATTGCAAGGTTAATTCTAGAAAATAAAACCTCCCCCCTATGATGGAGAGAAGGAGGAAGATTTTGAAGCATGGCTTCTGAATTTGATAAAGTACTTTCAGGTTTATGAATATGGAAGTAATTTAAGAGCTTGGTTGGCTATTTATCATTTTAAAAGTAAGGCTACCTTGTGGTGGGAGGAAACAAAAATGGTTCATTCCATTGACGAGAAAACTATTACTTGGGAGGATTTCCAAGTCAAGTTCAAAAATCAATATCTAAATGGATGCTATTATGATGATAAAGCCAAAGAGTTTCATGAACTCAGACTGGGACAACTCACGATTGATGAGTTTGTAACAAAATTCACAAATTTGTTATGATATGTACCCTATATAAGAGAAGAGAAGGAAAAGGTACAAAACTTCTTGAACTGTCTGTCCACTATTTAGAAGGAAAAGATAGAGATTGATAACCCTAAGATGATGGATGAGGTTGTGCACAAGGCAATATTGTGTTACCAACAATTCAAGGGTAAGAGTGAACAAGAAAATAATTTGTCAAACAAAGGTGACTCCAGTGGAAAAAAAATAAAACCAACATATCTGAAGAACTTTGGGAGAAACCACCAAACAAAGAAGTTGAGAAAAATGGGTGAAAATCAAGTTTCTCAATCACAAACTGGATCCAAAAAAATGAATGGAAATAATAAAAGAGAGAGGATTGTTAAAATGAGAGAACCTTTGAAGTTTTGGGGTTGTGGAGAACTTCATTTATTGCGGGATTTCCGACATCGGAATATCCATACTGTACAAGTATTGAGAGAGGCAACGATTGTTAATGATGTGGGAAGGAACATCCCCAAAATCAGTGTTGCTCTAGAATATCGTCAAGTAGAACACCAGTCCACTATGGTTGAAGTAGAAGGTATGATTGTTGACCCATATGTTATTGTTTTAACAAATCGAGGAGCATCTTTAAGTTATATCAGTCCTCAAATAGTAGAAAAATGTAACTTAAAGTCAGAAAAGTTTTAGCAGTCTTGGTTGGTTCAATTAACCACTGGTAGAAAACAGAAAGTAACCCATAATTTACCCCATACAGCCATAAATCTGAATGGATACCAAAGAGAATTAAATCTAAATATTCTGCCATTAGGGTCTTATGATGTACTAGTAGGGATGGACTCGTTAGAAAGACAGAAGGCCATGTTCAATTGTTTAGAAAAAACTTTACATTGCATTGACAAGGAGGGAAAACCTATTATAGTCAAAGGAAAGCCTAAGCTTATATCTGTGAGACAAATTTTAGCACTTCAGTTGAAGAGAATTTCTAGAAAAGGTTATCAAGTGTATTATGTTCATGTAGAGGAACTGGGACAGCAGAGAGAAGAAAATATTTTGGAAAAACTAGTTGTAATAAGAAAATTCAAAGATGTTTTTCTGGATGAAATTCCTCATCTATCCCCTAGGAGAGAGATTGTTTTCTCAAATGAATTAGTGCCAGGAGAAACTCCAGTTCCTAGAGCCCCATACAGAATGAGTACTCCAAAATTAATGGAGTTGAAAATTCAACTACAAGAGTTGTTGGATAGAGGTTATATTAGACCGAGTGTATCCCCATGGGGAGCACCGGTGCTATTTCTAAAAAATAAAGACAAAACATTTAGAATGTGTATTGATTACCATCAATTAAACAAGCTAACAATCAAAAACATATATCCTTTACCTAGGATAGATGACCTCTTTGACCAAGTTAGAGGGGCAACAATTTTTTCAAAAATTGATTTAAGGACAAGTTACCATCAGTTAAGGATTAAGGATGAAGATATAAGTAAAAAAACATTTAGAACCAGGTATGGACACTATGAGTTTTTTGTCCTACCGTTTGGGTTGACCAATGCACCTGCTAATTTTGTGTGCTCAATGAATAGTGTCTTAAATAAATACTTGGATAAATTTGTACTAGTATTTATTGATGACATTCTGATTTATTCTAAGAGTGAAGTTGAGCATAAAGAACCTCTTAGAGTTGTTTTGTGAACTCTCAGGGAAAAAAAATTATATTCTAAGTTTAGCAAGTGTGAATTTTTCAAAGAAAATATCCAATACCTAGGTCATGTAATTTCAGAACAAGGGTTGGCAGTAGACCCAGAAAAGATAAAAGCAATCAGAGTATTGGGAAAAATACTGAGAAGGGGGGTGAATCAGTATTTAGAGTTTATAAAATAAATTCAACCTTTTCTTTCAGCAGATTTCCATACGTTGTTTTTATGAACAGAACTAGCATATGCACGCGGAAATATAGAAGGAAACTCGCGTATACTGATTTACCTTTCAGATTTAGAGAAATTCTCAGGAATAGTATTTTAAACAGATTTATCATATATGAATAAGGCTATATAATCAGAAGTTATGAGCAGTAATCAACAATATAAAGCATCACACACACGAACACCAATATTTAAGGTGGAAACCCAATTCGAGAGAAAAGCACCACTATTGTCGTCTCTTTCTTCAATCTTTATTATATACAAACATTTTACAACATTGTACTGATGCATACCTATACCAGTATGTAGGCTTCTACCTGCAGAAGGCTGCAACCTTCTCTTGTTCTCCAGCCGCAACTGTAAGGGAGCTCCAACCCCCTGAACTCATTTACCAGCCTCTCCTGGAAGGGAGCTTCGACTCCCTGATTCAACACTAGCTTCTACTGGCTAAAATATTCTACTTCCATACTAAAGGCTTCAACCTTCAGACCCACTGCAGACCACATTTCATCAATTTTCATACTGGATCAAACAGCTTCAACACAACCCTTCACTTATCAACAAACATATTTTGCCCAATACTTCAAACAAAACAGTGGGACCAGTGTAACTAGAATATCAGAAATAACCCAGACTTCAGAATAGATATGCAGATACAAACTCAACCCTGAACATTCATTGATTCAAATAGCATATGCTACTTTGCTTCACTAAAGCCGTGTACATATGTGCTTTTCTGCACATCAACCCACGTATACTTCTGTGTATTTTATTCTTCAGAAAAAACCTAACTGTCATACGGACTTTTCATTAAGCGAACCCGCGTATATACATGCTTTCAATGCGATGAACTTGCGTATAGATCTGAGAAAAAGATAAATTTTGCAGAACAGACCAGATTTATAAGACTTACCCAGACTTATTCATTTTCTTCATCAGAATTGCGCCATTTTCTTCATCATTCCTTCAGTCAGTCATTCTAGAGATTCATCATCATTAGATCTAGAGATCTTGAACCATCATAAGATCCATGGGTGCATCATAGATTCAGATCTATCAATTAAGAACATAGTTCATCCATGCAGATATTCCTTAGAGAAATTTATTCATCAACAACCCTTACACATGCACACATTACATTATGATCCTTTTCTCCTTATATAGTATTAGCCTTTATCAATGCCATGAGTCAAAACCACTTAACCGTTGATGGTATTCCTAGATGGGATCAAATAGATAATCCAACGCTCAATACGATGGGCCAATACCATGGTCATGTCCCCTGGTTTTATAAATTTAGAGCGCAAATAGGCATACGCTACTTGGTACGTACTTTTACGCGTACATATGCTACTTTGCCTTTACAAACTCGCGTATGCTTTGTGAAATATCTTATTCATCATTACTCTGGCACTTACTGGAATTTCTTTCTTTGTTACTTCTGAAATGCTCTGTAGATACATCAGATTTACATCATTAAAAAATAGGTTTCTATTCAAAGAAAACTCATCAAGTCAGCTTTCATGACGGACAACTTCATCAAGTAGGTTGCCATCAAGGACAACACATTGCATCATATTCCCAATAATCTCCCCCTTTGGACTTGATGGCAACCATGATGGTGTTTGATACCACAAGAGATAGATACATTGATTATAACCATTATTCAAACACCATGATCCTCTCCCCCTTTGACAGCAAGGGCAAAGGGCGGATCAAAACCAAAACAAGGTTTTTCTTCTATAGATTTGATGTGCACTAAAGTTACCATGCTCCCCCTGAGTTCACACTGAATCTTCAAACATATTTTTCAATGAAGTACATGACTCTATGACCTTTCCTATCACCAAGGACTCATACTTACATCAATGATCCAACGAAGTGGATTTACATATGTGACTCAAGTACCCAACCAAGTGGGTTTACACATTTTGGATCAACTACCCAACCAAGTGGGTTTACAAATTTGAAGAAGTCCTTACATGATTGAATATAAAGATCTACATCATAGGTCTCAACATAACCTTTTCATAAAATTATAGAAATAACATATACAATCAAGACCAAAGAATCTCAAGCATGAGATAAGACCATAGCAAATACTTAGAATGCCAATAATGCATCCTTTCCATATGACCAAAGCTCCCCCTTAGCTTGTGCATCTTGAACACTTTCAACAGAAAATCATCAAGGCATATTCATCGAATATCAGAGAATGAAACAAAAATATGAGAGCTGAAACATCACCAGAGATGCCCAACAGCACCACAGATGTGCTGAATAATGCTGACCAAAAAAAAATTTGTCAGCAAATACCCATACGCGGTTTTCTATGTATAAATGCGCGTATATACGCGACTGTCCTCCAGGAAATCTGCGTATCCAAGTTAATCTTCTGTATTTAAGTACATATGATCTTCTGCATGGTAGAGACTACTCCTAGCTTCTATCTGAGATATTCGAACGCTTCCCTGGGTAAAGGTTTGGTAAATATATCAGCAACTTGTTCTTTGGAGGGAACATACTCCAATTTCACCTTTTCTTCAAGCAATTGTTCATGTAAGAAGTGATACTTGATGGGAATGTGCTTGGTCTTGGAATGCATAACAGGATTCTTTGAGACATTGATGACACTTGTATTATCACACATAATGGAGATAGGATGTGAACATTTGATTTGAATGTCTTGTAAGGTTTGCATCATCCAAAGAAGTTGAGTGCAACATGATGCGGCAGCCACATATTCTGCTTCTGTTGTAGATAAGGCAATAGAGCTTTTCTTCTTACTGAACCAAGATACTAACCGGGGCCCCATATAGAATGCACCACCACTAGTGCTTTTCTGATCATCAACATTTCCAGCCCAATCTGCATCAGTGTAAGCATCAAGAGTGAGATTAGTATTCTTTGGATACTGTAGTCCAAAGTCTTGAGTTCCTTGTAGATATTTGAATATTCTTTTGACAGCCTAAAGGTGAGACTCTTTTGGATTATCTTGGAATCGTCCAACAATCCCAACTGCATGCATAATGTCTGGTCTAGTCCCAGTGAGATAAAGTAGACTTCCTATCATAGATCTGTATTCTGGTTGATTCACCGTGGGAGAATCATCATGAGAACTAAGATTACATCCGGTTATCATTGGTGTACTTACAGGTTTGCACTCTTCCATGCCATACTTCTTCAGAATTTGCTTAAGATATTTTGCTTGTGATAAGAATATGCCATCTATTGCTTGTTGCACTTGCAAGCCAAGAAAGAATGTTAGTTCCCCAAGTAAATACATTTCAAATTCTTGCTGCATAACAGAAGAAAATTTCTGACTCATAGATTCTTCATTACTTCCAAAAATGATATCATCAACATATACAACCACAATCAATAGTTTATCATTTTCAGTTTTTGTGTATAAGTTGCTATCAGCAGACCCCTTTGAAAATCCTTGTTGATGAAGATATTTGTCAAGACGATAATACAATGCCCTTGGAGCTTGTTTGAGACCATATAGAGCCTTTTTAAGTCTACAAACAAGATTTTCATCATTTCCCAAAATGAATCCTTCTGGTTGTTCTATATAAACTTCTTCTTCTAGATCACCATTGAGAAATGCAGATTTAACATCCATTTGATAAACTTTGATTTGTTTAAAACTTGAAAAAGCAAGAAACATTCTTATGGCTTCAAGTCTAGCTACAGGAGCAAAAGTTTCTTCAAAGTCTATACCTTCTTGTTGAGCATACCCTTTGCAAACAAGTCTAGCTTTATTTCTTATAACCTCCCCATTCTCATTTAACTTGTTTTTGAATATCCATTTAGTTCCAATGACATTTTTGTCATGAGGTCTTGGTACTAATTCCCAAGTGTGATTATTTTCAATTTGATCAATCTCTTCATTCATGGCTTGAATCCAACATTCATCTTTGCTAGCTTGATTGACATTATGTGGTTCAATAGTGGATAGAAATGCCAGATAGCTAGAAGATCCCACAAGAGTCCTTCTTGTTTGTACACCTCATCCCTTTTCTCCCAAAATTTGAGATTCTGGGTGATTCTTTTGAACATATCTGGATGGAGCTTTTTCAGATAAATCATCTTCGAGTTCTTTATTGGGTTCACTGTCTATATAATTTCTATTTGATGTAGAAGGATATATGTCATCATCGTCTTCATCTATTGTTTGTTTTTCTTCTTTTGGAGCTGCAGGAGACTCATCAATAACAACATCAATACATTCAACAATCTTCCGATGTCTTTTATAGTAACATTTATATGTTGTACTCCTAGAGGAGTAACCAAGAAGTATTCCTTCATCTGCTCTGGGTTCAAACTTGCCAAGTTTTTCATCATTATTTTTGATAAAGCGTTTGCTTCCAAAAAATCTAAAATTCTTCATAGTGGGAGGATTACCATACCAGAGTTCATATGGAGTTTTATCACTATTTACACGAACATGTGCCTTGTTAAGAATATTTACTACTGTATGTGCTGCTTCTCCCCAAAATGTGTCAGGTGTTCGGAATCATCAAGCATAGCTCTAGCCATTTGTTGAACTGTTCTATTCATTCTTTCTGCTACACCATTTTGTTGTGGAGTGCTAGTTATAGAAAACTGTCTTTTTATGCCACGTTGTTCACAAAATTCAAGGAATTCATCTGAAGTATATTCTCCTCCTTGATCAGATCTAAGACACTTGATTTTTAGATCTAATTTATTTTCAACCAGTGCTTTGAAGATCTTAAATTTCTCAAATGCTTCATCTTTGTGTTTAATCAACCCAATCCAACACATTCTAGAGAAATCATCAATAAATAAGATATAGTATTGTTCACCACGTGGTGACTTTTTCCTCACAGGTCCACATATGTCAGTATGAATGAGTTCAAGAGGCTTACTTGATGATCCTTCCTTGGCATTAAATTGCACTCTGGTTTTCTTACCGAATTGGCAAGATTTGCATATGATACTTTCAGGTAGAGTAATATTGGGAAGATCACAAACAGCTTTAAGTCTGCTTGATTTGTTGATTTGAGAGAAGCTCAGATGTCCCAACCTTCTATTCCATAGCCAGTTTTCTGAAGATTTACTCAAGTAACATTGATCTTTCCAGTTCTTCAATACATACAAGTTGCTTGGAGTTCTGTTTCCTTTTATAATTGTTTTACCCGTATCAAGATCACGTACCACACATTCTTTTGAACTAAAGACAACTTCAGTTCCTTGATCACACATTTGACTTACACTTAATAGGTTATGCTTTAATCCATCCACATACATGACATTATTAGCTTTCACCTTTTCTTTTAGAAAAATAGACCCTTTTCCCTTAATGACAGCAGGAGTATCATTTCCAAATGTAACATTCTTTTCTTTTTCTAGAGCACTATATGCAAGAAGTTTGTTTTTGTCACCTGTCATGTGTTTTGAGCATCCACTATCAATGTACCATTGATTTTCTTCACCTTCTGCAAATAAAGGTATGCCACAATTTTCAACCTGTAATTCCTTCTTTTTCCACACTTTGGAGCTTGAAGGAAAATTATCTTTTGGCTGGACTTTGCTCCTGCATTTAGATTCTTCATGGCCAAAGTTATTGCAATAAGCACATTCAACTTCATTTTGAAGAGGAGAAAAGTTTTTATAGGTATTATTATTTGTTCCAATATCAATCCTTTTCTTTCTTGATTCTCTTCTCATGATGGCTTTATATTGAACACATTGAACAACTTTATGACCAAAATTGTGACATGAGAAACATTGTCCATTGAAGAAGAAATTTATGCGATCATGAAATCTTCTACTTAAATTTACCTGTTGGTTGGTGTTTCTTTGAAAGGTATTCTTGTTAGTGTTATTTGAATTGATATGGTCATGCTTTACCTATGAATATTCTTTATTCCCTTGCTGAGTGGCATAATGTTGTATACTGGTTGTAGCTGCTTTTAGATAATTTGGTGCCGAAGTCTGAGAATATTCTCCGATATATCCAAGACCTGTCTTTATAAAAGGAGAACATTGTACCTTGATAATCTCATCTAAGGTTTCAAATCCTTTAGCAAATCTAAGATTCAAAGTCTTCACTTTCTCAATTTCTTTTCTTAGACTTACTATTGCACATTCTAATTTCTCATTGTGTTTCTCTTTTTCTTCAAGCTGATTTTTCAGAGTTTCTATGAATATTTTACTTTCTTCTAAGCATATTTTGAGTTGATTGATTTCATCAAGAAAATCATTGTCCTCTAAAGCATCCATAAAAGTATCTTTTTCTTCTTTGGATTCTTTTTCAAATGCCATGAGAAGTCTAACATCTTGTTCACATTCTTCCTCACTGTCAGATAACCCATCACTGTCTTCATGAGTATAGTAGCTTTTTCTAGTGCTAAACCGATTCTTATTCCTTCTTGCTACTTTCTTCCATTTTTCATGTATTTCTTTATGAGGACACTTAGCAGCATAATGACCAACTCTTCCACAAGCAAAAAATTTGAAAGGAAGCTTACCTCTGAATCGTCCTGTGCCAAGTTGGAGTTTCTTTACAAAATTTACCTCATCTTATTCTGAGATACACCCTGATCCTTCTGTCTCTTGTACTTCTTTCCCTTTTCTAGAAGCTCTAAAGATGGCTTCTTTGACTTCAGATGGTCCTCCTCTTCTCGTTTCACATGCAGTTAGTATGCCATGAAGTTGCACAACAGTAAGATTTTGAAGATCCTGCTTTTCTTCAAGAGGAGAAACTTTTGACTCAAATTTTTCCATTGGTGATCTTAAAACTTTCTCAACCAAAGTAGATTCGGTTATTGCTTCTCCCAGATTTCTCATATGATTTACAATATCATGAAGACATAAAAAGAAATTGGAAATGCTCTCCTCATTATGCATTTTTAGATTTTCATATTGAATTCTGAGAGTTTGGAGTTTAGCACTTTTTACCTTTGCATCACCTTCATAACTTAGAATGATTTTGTCCCATATTGCCTTTGTTGTATCCAGCTACATGACTTTGACAAATTCTGATTCAGTTAGACTTCCCAATAGAGCATTGACCACCTTTTCATTTGTTTCATAATTATTTTTTTCCGTTGGATCTGTTGGTACTGCGGCTGGATATTGATATCCTCCTTCAAAAATAGCCCATACATCTGCTCCTAGAGACTAAAGATAGGATCTCATCCTTGTTTTCCAAAAGATTAAATTATTTTCGTTGAAGAGCAGAGGCTTGATAGATGTTGTTCCATATTGATTGATCATCTTGTTTGATCTTCCTTCTAGTGGGTAAGCTTTTTCAGAAGGACCTGCTTTGATACCTATTGTTGGGAAAAATACTGAGAGGGGGGGTGAATCAGTATTTAGAGTTTATAAAATAAATTCAACCTTTTCTTTCAGCGGATTTCCATACACGGTTTTTATGAACAGAACTTGCGTATGCACATGGAAATATAGAAGGAAACTCGTCTATACTGATTTACCTTTCATATTTAGAGAAATTCTCAAGAATAGTCTTTTAAACAGATTTATCAGATATGAATAAGGCTAGATAATCAGAAGTTATGAGCAGTAATCAACCGTATAAAGCATCACACACATGAACACCGATATTTAAGGTGGAAACCCAATTCGGGAGAAAACCACCGCTACTATCTTCTCTATCTTCAATCTTTATTATATAGAAAACCTTTTACAACATTGTATTGATGCAGACTTATACCAGTATGCAGGCTTCTACCTACAGAAGGCTGCAACCTTCTCTCGTTTTCCAGCTGCAACTGGAAGGGAGCTCCAACCCCCTGAACTTGTTTACCAGCCTCTCCTGGAAGGGAGCTTCGACCCCCTGATTTCAAAACCAGCTTCTACTGGCTAAAAGCTTCTACTTCCATACTAAAGTCTTCAACCTTCAGACCCACTGCAGACCACGTTTCATCAATTTTTATACTAGATCAAACAGCTTCAACATGACCCTTCACTTATCATAAAACATATTTTTCCCAATACTTCAAATATAATAGTGGGACCACTGTAACCAGAATATCAGAAATAACCTAGACTTAAGAATAGATATGCAGATACAAACTCAACCCTGAACATTCATTGATTCAAATAGCATATGCTACTTTGGTTCACTGAAGCCGCGTACATACGCGCTTTTCTGCACATCAACCCACGTATACTTCTGTGTATTTTATTCTTTAGAAAAAACCTAACTATCATACGTGCTTTTCATTAAGAAAACGCTCGTATATACGCACTTTCGATGCGACAAACCTGCGTATAGATCTGAGAAAAAAATAAATTTTGCAGAACAAACAAGATGTATAAGACTTACCCAGATTTATTCATTTTCTTCATCATAATTGCGCCAGTTTCTTCATCATTCCTTCAGTCGGTCATTCTAGAGATTCATCATCATCAGATCTAGAGACCTTGAACCATCATCATATCCATGGGTGCATCATAGATTCAGATCTATAAATTAAGAACATAGTTCATCCATGCAGATATTCCTTAGAGAAATTTATTCATCAACAACCCTTACACATGCACACATTGCATTATGATCCTCTTCTCCTTATATAGTATTAGCCGTTATCAATACCATGAGTCAAAACCACTTAATCGCTGATGGTATTCCTGGATGGGTTCAAATAGATAATCCAACGCTCAATACTGTGGGCCAATACCATGGTCATGTCCCCTGGTTTTATAAATTTAGAGCGCAAATAGGCATACGCTACTTGGTATGTACTTTTACGCGTACATACGCTACTTTGCCTTTACAAACTCGCGTATGCTTTGTGACATATCTTATTCATCATTAATCTGGCACTTACTAGAATTTATTTCTTTGTTACTTCTGAACTGCTCTGTAGATACATCAAATTTACATCATTAAAAAATAGGTTGCTATCCAAAGACAACTCATCAAATCAGCTTTCATGAAGGACAACTTCATCAAGTAGGTTGCCATCAAGGACAATACATTGCATCATATTTCCAACACAAAGAGTGGCCTGTGCCTACTAATGTATCTACTGTAAGATTCTTTATTGGAATTGTAGGGTACTGTAGGAGGTTTTTGGAGTTATTTTCAGCCTTATCTTACCCCATTACATCCCTACAATGAAAGGAGTTAAGTTTCAATGGACTAAAAAATTCCAAAAAAACATTGAGCAACTCAAATTGAAACTTACTACAACACCTATTGTAAAGATTGTTGACCTAGATCACGAATTTGTAGTATGCATAGATTCTTGTGGAGAGGGATTAGGAGGAGTGCTATTACAAGAGAATTCTGTTATAGCCTATGAATCAAGAAAACTTAAGAAGCATCAACAGAATTATATTGTTTATGATCTGGAATTAGTTGTTGTAATACACACCCTCAATATGTGGAGACATTACCTTTTAGGGAAAAATTTTGTGTTGATGACAGATCACATTAGCCTAAAGTATTTCTTCACGCAAACATATTTGAATGCTAGATAAGCTAGGTGGTTGTCCTCCCTTAGCAATTTTTACATGGAGATCAAACATATTAAAGGTAAGGAAAATAAGATTGAAGATGAATTAAGCAGAAATCCTTTGCAAAGTGTGAGTAATATTGGAAGTAGTGCCCATTCTGACTTAGAGGGACTAATACAAGAAGTGGTGAACCAAGACCAAAACTATGAAAAACTTTAGGCAAAAGTACTGAAAAAGGAAATGAAAGGGTATACACAGAATCAAAAAGGGCTAATTTTTTACAAAGATAGATTATACATTCCTGATGTAGACTCCCTAAAGAAAGAAATTCTGGATGAGTAATATAAAAGATCCTATGCTGGACATCTTGGATACTAGAAATTATTCTTAGCTTTAAGAAAGAACCTGTTTTGGCTTGGTATGAAAAAGGGTGTGGCAAATTACTTGGCTAGATGTATTGAATGTTAACAAGTGAAGGTTGAACATCAACATCCAGCGGGGTTGTTGAATCCTTTACCCATTCTCGAATGGAAGTGGGAAACTATTTCCATGGATTTTATTACTAGTTTACCAAGAACCAAGTATCGACATGATTCTATTATGGTTGTAATGGATAATTTTACTAAAGATGCTCATTTTATACTTTTACAGTCTACCTTTGGTACAACCCAAGTAGAAAATGTATTGATGAAGGAGATTGTAAAACTACAAAGTGTTCCTAAAATGATCATCTCAGATAGAGATGTGAAATTTACTATAGCTTTCTGGAGGATTTTGTTTGGAGGCATGGGTAACAAATTAAATTTTAGTAATGTCTACCATCCAAAAACTAATGGTAAAATTTAAAGAAAAAACCAAATCCTAGAGGATATGTTAAGAATGTATGTTATGGATAGGCCAAGAAAGTGGGAAGACTATTTACACTTAGCAGAATTTGCCTACAACAATAGCTACCAAGCTTCCATAAAGATAAGCCCTTTTGAAGCACTTTACGGTAGAAAGTGCCATACCCCCCTAAGTTGGATTAAACTTGAAGATAAACTAATATTTGGACCATAAGATTTATAAGAAATGGAAATTTTTTTGAAACTAATTCAACAAAATATCAAAACAACGCAAGACAGATAGAAAAGCTATGCAGAAAAAAGCGAATTCACAGAGAATTCAGTGTGGGTGATCATGTGTATCTGAGGATAAAGCCTAAGAAGAGTAATTTGGACATTGGAAGTTGTGAAAAATTAACTCCCAATATTGTGGACCTTTTGAGGTGTTAGAAAGAGTCGACCAGTTGCCTATAAGCTGGCCTTACCCATTCACATTAAGGTTCATGGTGTATTTCATGTTTCTTTGTTAAAAAAATATGTACATGATTCTGCTCATGTTATTGATTGGACTATGATTCAGGTGGAACCAGAAGGGGAATTCCTTCCAAAGCTGCTTCAAATCTTGGAGTGGGAAGAAATTGAACTCAAGAACTAGACAGTGGCCAGGGTGAAAGTGCAGTGGAGACACTTTACACCCGAAGAGGCTACTTGGAGCGAGAGGCTGATATGATGGAAAACTATCCATTACTATTTACACAATGATTTAGTTAATTATTTTGTCAACACTGAGGATGGTGTTTGTTTTAAGAGGGAGAATATGTAATACCCCGAGTTTCTATGCTTTTAATTTGACAATTGAACCAGTCCAAAGGGAAAAGTGGACCCCAATGGAGAACTATTATGTGAATTTATTTTATTATTTTATTATTTAATAAAATAAAATGAAAAATTATGTGTGCATTGACTAGAATGAGAATTGAAATTTGAAAACCCAATCCATGAGGATGGATAAGGTGATAAGACTTTCCCACAACTTCCAGAAATCCTTGGAAGGAATAAAACAAGTTACTAAAAAAAATAAATTATATTTGGAGATAAATATCTAAATTCCCCAATAAAGAGGAAAGTATTGGGAAGAGGTGGAATAAAGCTGGAAAAGTGGAAAAGACAACTTTAAAAGTACCTCTATGGAAGAAGCAGAGGGAAAGCCTAGCAAAACAGGAATAAAGCATCCTGAATTTATTGGATGCAATAAATGGAAATAGGCAAGGGGAAGAAAAGCTTAAATAAGCTGTTCCAAGATAGAAAAAGGGTTTTGTATCACTGGATCTAAGGATATGTGCTCGGGGGTGAGTTGCGGAGAGAGAACTCTATGGTTGGGAGGCAACTAGTCATAGCTAACTTTCAAAAGAAATAGTCTGCATCAAAGACAACTGGTTTATACCATCACAAGGCGATAATGATAGACAATAAGCTTTAAAGTTCCTCCTGAAGGAAGTTCCATACTAATCAAATGTTACTGTCCTTATACAGTCCCAACATGATATAGTTCTATAAAATAGTACAGATTTGGGTGGAAGTGATTTAAGGAACTATATTTATGACATATGTAAAATTAATGACATTCTGTCTCGTATATACCAGAACGTCGAATACTTAGATGCAGATGAGAACCAGCCTAGTGCAAAAACCCCACAGTATTAAAACAGTTACGAAATGATGCATGCAAGGATTATATGTAGACACTCTCCATATATAAATTTAAAACTTCTTACTTGTAGACACAAATAGAAGAAAGTTAAAAGTGAACTACGACTTTATATGAATTAGAAATTATGGAGTTTGACATATCATGGTACTTTAACTCAATAAAGGGAAAATAAATAAGACCTGATGCTAACTATGGAAGAGGAAGAGGACTAATATAACAAAGAAATAAATTGTGACCATACCGATAACTAAAAGAAAACGTTTATGAATAATACAACTGACAAAGACAATTTATGTTAAACATAGAAGGAAGTTTCGAAATGAAATTTATACTTGGTTTGATTTCAAGCATAAGATGGATAGAAGATCAAACTCCAAGCATGTACACGTTTAACTGTTGATTTCATTCGAAACCATACAATCACAATGCTAAACGTATGAGTAGGAAGAGTGAAAATCCATGACAACATTGTTGAAGAACTTGGAGGCTTAGTAACTCTGCGAGTAACTCAGAAAAACAAAGTGAACCTTTAGTTATATGATGGGATGGGTATAACTAATAAAATAGATATTAAATGACAAATAAATAATGGTATCTAACTTTCCAAATTTATGAGTAAGAGTATGGTTACCATTCTTGGTTGAAAGGAAACCAGAACAACTAAAATGAAAACTATATTTTCTTTTACCTCATATAAAATAGATTGAGGATTTCCTATACGAACATGACTATGAAATCGCATACTCTAGAATAGGATGTCTCCAAATTAGGTGCCAGTATGGATCAGAAATAATTAGGTTATAATCTTAATAAATATTACCAAATGAATAAGAAAAAACGTCATCAATCCTAAGCTAACTAGATAATAACGAGAAGATATGAATTGACACAGTAAATTGATAACCAAGAGGACATAGTCGCGAAGAAAAAAATAAAATGCAAGAAAAACCTTTCTCAACTTAGCGTAGAAGCATCTACAGGTTTTAGTCAAAACGACATGAATAGAAAGCCTACAAAATTAGAATGGGAAAAATAGAGTCAAATTGAAAGAATTGTATTGATGCAGTTCACCTGAACTGTGAATCTTTGTTCCCAAATGAATTTAGAAGGAGCGAACTGTGGCTCTCATTAGAAACCCCAAAGAGTAATGATCACTGTAGATTGAACCTCTTAAACAAAAAAATACTTTAAACCCTAATCGATCTCCACCATACACGTGTCACTAGATTGAGAACTCCACTTGGATCGCGACCTTGGAATTGGAAACAAGAAATATCACATGAATGAGTACGGGAGGAATTTATGGTAGACGAGTTATTAATATGGACCATAAGGTACCTTTAACTTAGATGGACAGCTAGAAATTATGGAAAATCTCCATCAAACTCTCATCCTATCCAAGGAATGGATACGTGAGTTGAATCCATTAACGTGGCCTCAAAATCATGATAGAGTTAATAGGGTAGGTATACCATGTTTATGAAATTGGTTCAAAAATGGAAAATGGTACCTGTGGTTAGGAACCCCACGCTATTTCTCTTAATGTAGGAAGTAAGTTAGGGAATAATAATGAAAGGATTAAAGTCTGTGTCATGGCGTATAGTATAATTGTGCTATGGGTTAGAAAAAGGGGACCACAAACTAAGTAGTATAGATATGAGTATAGAAAGTATATTATGAGGATATTATGTAAGTTCCACAATAGATGGCTTAATATGTATGCCAAGGAAATTAAACAGGCCTCGTACACACATACAAGTCTATAAAAAAAAACTAAAGAGGTATTATAATAAATATTAATGCCTCTATGAAGTCCCAACAATAGTTAAATGTATATACAAGACTATGTTGTTCTCGAATAAAGGAGGGGATAGAAATTTACAAAAAAATAGAAAAGAGTACTATTATAACTAAATGGTAAGTAACTTTCTAAAGTGTGTAATTGATGGAGATTACATTAGTGATAGAATTTCATCAAAGAGTGACAAAGACATATGTTGTTGACAATTGTTGTTGTCGCCCCTAGAGACAGCCTAGAGTTGCCATAGACCAGTGCCTAGGACATCTTGTCATAGCAAGGAGCACATAATATAACTTGGGTGTCAATCCAAAAGGCTCTCCTGCTATCTCTTGTAAAACAAGGAAATTGATTTAAATGGAACCAGAATTTATAGAAACTTCCACAGGGAAAGCAATGTTGCAGAGGAACAATGCAAAGCTCCAATATAAAAACATCAGACAGTTAAGAGACAATTTACTGTAAAGAGGGCCGGTTCAAGTAATATGCCACAAAAATCAAATATCAGAAAGTGAATGCGGTGAAAGAAACATTAAGAAGATACTAGTCAACATTGGGTTGATACCCAGATACACAACATAACCATATATGGGCTTATCAATCTAAGAATCCATACATGACAATGGAATTTTAAAAGGACCATCCCAAAGCAAATAATATAGCAGAAAGATGGTTGAGATGAATATGGAACAGTATATCATGCATGAGCCATATTTAAAGCGCTTGACTGATTTAAGTATGGGCATCAACTAGGATGAATCCTTACCAAACCAGTGAGCCACTCGCATTCCAAAACATGATACAAGAAAATGGATGAAATGAGATGTTATATTAAACACATAAGAGAAAGTTACATACTGTGAAATATCAAAGACCAAAATCCTCATTACAGATAGAACTCCTCCTCACTGAGACCCTATGGGCTCTGAGCCTTCACACAGAAGCTTTACAAGATGTATAAAAAAAACGCCTTTCACTGCACAATTTTATGATAAAAGTCTGGAACCCTTACAATGAGTTTCCTCATGGTTTTTATAGCTGAGAGACCCAAAAATATAGTAAAAGGGGTAGGTAGTGAACATTTAATTTGCCTAATTTAAATAAAATGGCACAAACATTTGCGCCCATACTACTAAACAACTCTGCTGTACTATATGTACTCTATGTTGGCTTCCTGAAATAAATGTGCTGGGTACCCTCTTCCTTCTAACTTTTGAATTGGGGCTTGAAACATTGAATGCTGGTTGTTGAATTTCTCTATCTTCTACTGATATTCTTTATCTGCACCATTAATTCTCCATCTGCTCGACCTATGCATTCGAATGACTTCTGGAGGGTTCGACAGATTTTTTACCCTGCATCTTTAATGGAAGTCTTATCGGCATATCTTCCTGGATCCTTGATCCATAATTCTGCCTCATATAAACAGTCCTTTGGATTGTACTCAACTTCTGTAATGGATGCTGGGAAATATGGCAACTTTTCGCCGCTGTATCCCTGCAAAAACCTGCAAACTCGTTAAGAAAACCATGCATATGGGGGTGATTATGGAGGACGGGAGAACAATGGCACGGCGGTGATGAGACAGTGTTTTATGTGTAAAAATGATGAAAAAATGCAATGATACGATATATAATGGGTTTTGGTGGAGGAATGCATCGTGGGTCGTTTGATCATGGTCTTTAGGCGTAAATCAACTGTGGAGCTCAAACGATGGAATGATATATGAGATCGGAGAAATACATATGAAACATTTACATTTTAATGAAAAATGTGAAACTTTAGACTTTGGTGGAAATGCAAAGGACATACATGAAATGCAACGGAAACGCGGATGAGGTGGGACCCATATGGAAATGCAAACCACAATCATAGATCAGGAGTAGGGACTAATCACAATCGCAAATTGGGGAATGTGCGATGCGATCAATCGCAAGGGATGGTGATCGGAGGGGAGTTGTGATCGGAGGTGGAAAGAGTGATAGGAGGTGGATATGTGATTGCGATGGGGAAGGAACTTGCGATGCGATCAATCACATCGCAAATATTTGCGATGGACTGATCGGGAGGCTACATATGAATTTTACAATTACGATGGTGCAATCAGCGGCTTAAGGATCAGCGCTCGGTCTCAGGCTAAGGGCATATGTGGGGAAGTGGTTGGGGTCTGCGGTAGAGGGGCTAGGCCTTATATATGTTCAAATATGGGTTTTGTGGCCTTTTTAATGTAATTTGAGGGCAGGAAAATGCAACGATAGGCAGAAAACGGATCTCTTAGGCAGTCAAAAGAATTTTGAAGGGTTCGAATGGAATGATCTGCCAAAATTTTAATAGGATTTTGACATGGTAAACATCGGCTCCATCTGGGGATGGCACGTTCATCCTTGGACGTGTCGAGAACTTGCAGACCACCTGATCATCCTATATGTAGACTCTGCTCCCCAACACTTTTCCCTCTTCACTTGATAATTCATTACAACACCCACATTATTCAAACAAAGATAGAAACAGAAACAAAAGATAGCCGAGCCAAGATTAGACTATCTGGCTCACTAGACTTTGTAGAAATTAAAATGACTAACTACTTGCTCATAGGTTGAGCTTTATTCAGCTTTTCCTACCTACCCTACTCTAACATGGGAGTCTCTGATGCTTTAGATGATACAATAATGCCAGTGCAGCCAGTCGAGTAGTAACAAAAAATGATATTATCACTGACTGCCTGTTAGAGATAACCACAGGGTGCTCTGCATGTGGTTCTTCAATACTGTGGTCACCATCAGTGGTGGCCTCTCCTCATGAAACTGGCCCTGGCCAAGGATCAATGCTGGAGAATTCGAGCAAATCAGGGCCCCCATATATTCTTCCATAGGGTCAATGAACACATGATATACCACCTCATCTTTTAGGCCTTCTGTGATTGGTAGGCCGTCTTCATCCTGGGCAGCTATGATTTCTGCATTTTCCACTGCATTTTCAATATGGCTCTTGGAAGCTTGATCACCTTCTTCTTGTATTTCGAAAGGCCATGGTATCTCTTCTTTTTGTTCCATAATAGCAGCCTTGAAAAAATTTCTTTCTGTTTGCAACATGCTGCTCAAAAAGACCCTAGATCCTTTTTCAAATGTGTTCAGGAAATTATCGTAAGGATCATGAAATAATACCTGGTTATGAATATCTGGTAGGTAGGCTTCATCCAGGATTTCTTCTTCTTCCACTAGATCCAGAACAAGACTCTCTTGGGGAAGAGAATCTCCCTCATTTTCTTCATTTTCTGAACTGGAGGACTCATCATATATGACAGTGTTGTCCTCTTGGAGCTCTGACATGTTTTGCGCTGCTATGCTGAGCTCCATGAAGAGATCTATGTATTCTTGAGCAAGGGCTTGTTCCTTTACTTCCTCTTTTTCAAGAGAAGGCTTGATATTTTCATCTTGCTCAAGAAACTCTTCTTTGCTCTCCTCCTGTTCTTCTGAAAGGAAAGACTACTGATCACCGATCACATGGCACTCATCATTGATGCTTTCATAACTCTCCCCATCAGCATCATAGATTGGCTGACTGGGTTCACTGCTCCTCTGGAGTTGTTGGCCCTGAATTTGCTCCCATGGGTCTACTGA
The DNA here is from genome assembly GCA_034641835.2 of Pinus albicaulis. Classification (NCBI taxonomy): domain Eukaryota; kingdom Viridiplantae; phylum Streptophyta; class Pinopsida; order Pinales; family Pinaceae; genus Pinus; species Pinus albicaulis. The sequence continues at coordinate 1,686,020,834 of CM076578.1, forward strand.
TGATGGTTCTGTAGGCTCAGCTTCTCTCTAGAAACAATCATCATCAAATAGATCATAACTAGGAAAGTCATAATTGTAAGCAATGTCACTAATCAAACCTATCGGATTCTCAGCAGGTTCTTCTTCATCCTGATTCACAGAGGGGTCTTCTAGATCCGTATCATCAAACTCATAAGATGAATGGGCAAGAGTGTGCATTCTATAAAATATTTCTGAGGTGGACTGCTGATTTGATATCTGAGTGATCTCTTCTTCTGTCAAAAGAGGTGTTCCCCTTTCATCATGGACAAAAGAACAACAATCCTCTTTTTCTTGCATTAGCTGACTGGGAGGCGGGATGTTCTCTTGAGCCTCCTCTTCCACATTAGATTCTACCTCTTCTATGTAGTCTCTTCTTTCCTCGAGGCAGCACTCCCTATTTTCCATTGCTATTAGATTGTGATACTCTTTGATCAGCATAATACAAGATGTAGGTAAGGAATCAGGCAGTTCGTGATCACTTTCCTCCTTATCTTCTGTGGGCTTCAAAGCATCATAAGTGTCTTGCTCATTGTCTAGGTCTTGAGTTTGTTCTTGCGATTTCACGAGTTTGATCTCAGCTTCATATCTTTCAATCATCAATCTTAGAAGGATTTTCTTAAGCACGGGTGTGCAACTTGGGATGAGAAGAGTGATCCGTGGAAGGTCTTCCACTTCCATTTTTGCCAAGCCGCGTGACATTTCATCTCGACACTCAGCCATCAAAATTGGATGAATTTTTGCAAATTGCTCAGAGTCTTCCATTGGTGAAGCGGCTTGGTCTTCGACATGGCTGATGTTGTACTGCGACATGGTCTCCTAGTGGAGTCTATTAATGATTTAGGAATTGTGGAATCGCCAAGTTTATGGTTTAAGATCTTACTATCCACCACAGTGATTTACCAAATCAAAGCCATTTGTCTCTTCCCCAGCGGAGTCGGGATTTACAACAAGAACTTCTTGGGAGGAAGAAGAGGGATATTCTTCTTCAGAAAACTCTGGAATTTCAGTGGACAATGATTTCTTTTCTTTCCAACTTCTCCTATGTATGATCTTTTCTGGGTCAGACAAGGAAGGTGTGTTTGGCTGGGATGTATCTGACCTAAAATGTGGCTTACGAGGAGCCAGGAATACAAATAGATTTATCAAATAAACAACAGTGGAGTTGCCAAGGTGAGAGATACGCAACTCTTCAACTCTCTGTGCTCACCTGATTAGAGAGTGAATATGATTTGTCGAGGCCCAGGGATAATGATTTTCTTAACTTCGATCCCCGACAACGACGCCATAAAGATGTTGTTGACAATTGTTGTTGTCGCCCCTAGAGACATCCTAGAGTTTCCATAGACCAGTGCCTAGGACATCTTATCATAGTAAGGATCACATAATATAACTTGGGTGTCAATGCAAAAGGCTCTCCTGCTATCTCTTGTAAAATAAGGAAATTGATTTAAATGGAACCAGAATTTATAGAGACTGCCACAGGGAAAGCAATGTTGCAGAGGCACAATGCAAAGCTCCAATATAAAAACATCAGACAATTAAGAGACAATTTACTGCAAAGAGGGTCGGTTCAAGTAATATACGGCAGAAATAAAATATTAGAAAGTGAAGGTGGTGAAGGAAACGTTAAGAAGATACTAGTCAACATTGGGCTGATACCCAGATACACAATAGAACCATATATGGGCTTATCAATCTAAGAATTCATACATGACAATGGCCTTTTAAAAGCACCATCCCAAAGCAACTAATATAGCATAAATATGGTTGAGATGAATATGGAACAGTATATCATGCATGAGCCATATTTAAAGCGCTTGACTGATTTAAGTATGGGCATCAACTAGGATGAATCCTTACCAAACCAGTGAGCCACTCGCATTCCAAAACATGATACAAGAAAATGGATGAAATGAGATGTTATATTAAACACATAAGAGAAAGTTACATACTATGAAATATCAAAGACCAGAATCCTCATTACAGATAGAACTCCTCCTCACTGAGACCCTATGGGCTCTGAGCCTTCAGACAGAAGCTTTACAAGATGTATACAAAAAATTCCTTTCACTGCAAAATTTTCTGATAAAATTCTGGAACCCTTACATTGAGTTTCCTCATGGTTTTTATGGCTGAGAGACCGAAAAATCTAGTAAAAATGGTAGGTAGTAAACATTTAATTTGCCTAATTTAAATAAAATGGTGTAAATATTCGCGCCCATACTGCTAAACAACTCTGTTGTACTGTATGTACTCTATGCCGGCTTCCTGAAATAAATGTGTCGGGTACCCTCTACCTTCTAACTTTTGAATTGGGGCTTGAAACATTGAATGCTGGTTGTTGAATTTCTCTATCTTCTACTGATATTATTTATCAGCACCATTAATTCTCCATCTGCTCGACCTATGCATTCGAATAACTTCTGGAGGGTTCGACATATTTTTTACCCTGCTTCTTTAATGGAAGTCTTATCGAAATATCTTCCTGGATCCTTGCTCCATAATTCTGCCTCATATAAACAGTCCTTTGGATTGTACTCGACTTCTGTAATGGAGGCTGGGAAATATGGCAACTTTCCGCCGCTGTATCCCTGCAAAAGTCCGCAAAATCGTTAAGAAAACCATGCGTATGGGGGTGATTATGGAGGATGGGAGAACAATGGCGCGGCGGTGATGGGACAGTGTTTTATGTGTAAATATGATGAAAAAATGCAATGATATGGTTTATAATGGGGTTTGGTGGAGGAATGCATCTTGGGCTATTTGATCATGGTCTTTAGGCATAAATCAACGACAGAGATCAAACGATGGAATGATATATGAGATGGGCGAAATAAATACGAAACATTTACATTTTAATGCAAAATGCGAAACTTTAGACTTTGGTGGAAATGCAAAGGACATACATGAAATGCAACGGAAATGCGGATGAGGTGGGACCCATATGGAAACGCAAATCGCAATCAGAGATCGAGAGCAGGGACTAATCACAATCGCAAATTGGGGAATGTGCGATGCGATCAATTGCAAGGGACGGTGATCGGAGGGGAGTTGCGATCGGAGGTGGAAAGAGTGATAGGAGGTGGATATGCGATTGCGACGGGGAAGGAACTTGCGATGCGATCAATCACATCACAAATATTTGCAATGGACCGATCAAGAGGCTACATATGAATTTTGCGATTGCGATGGTGCGATCAGTGGCTTAAGGATTAGCGCTCGGTCTCAGGCTAAGGGCATATGTGGGGAAGTGGTTGGGGTTTGTGGTAGAGGGGCTAGGCCTTATATATGTTCAAATATGGGTTTTTTGGCCTTTTTAATGTAATTTGAGGGCAGGAAAATGCAACGATAGGCAGAAAACGGATCTCTTAGGCAATCAAAAGAATTTTGAAGGGTTCGAATGGAATGATCTACCAAAATTTTAATAGGATTTTGACATGGTCAACATCGGCTCCATCTGGGGATGGCACGTTCATCCTTGGACATGTCGAGAACTTGCAGACCACCTGATCATCCTGTATGCAGACTCTGCTCCCCAGCACTTCTCCCTCTTCAACTGATAATTCATTACAGCACCCACATTATTCAAACAAAGATAGAAACAGAAACTAAAAATAGCCGAGCCAGGATTAGACTATCTGGCTTGCTGGACTTTGCAGAAATTAAAATGACTAACTACTTGCTCATAGGTTGAGCTTTATTGAGCTTTTCCTACCTACCCTACTCTAACATGGGAGTGTCTGATGCTTTAGGTGATACAATAATGCCAGTGTAGCCAGTCAAGCAGTAACAAAAAATTATATGAGCACTGACTGCATGTTAGAGATAACCACAGGGTGCTCTGCATGTGGTTCTTCAATACCGTGGTCACCATCAGTGGTTGCCTCTCCTAATGAAACTGGCCCTGGCCAAGGATCAATGCTGGAGAATTTGAGCAAATCAGGGCCCCCATATATTCTACCAGAGGGTCAATGAACACATGATATACCACCTCTTCTTTTAGGACTTCTGTGACTGGTAGGCCATCTTCATCCTGGGCAGCTATGATTTCTGCATTTTCCACTGCATTTTCAATATGGCTCTATGAAGCCTGATCACCTTCTTCTTGTATTTCGAAAGGCCGTGGTATCTCTTCTTTTTGTTCCATAATAACAGCCTTGAAAAATTTTCTTTCTGTTTGCAACATGCTTCTCAAAAAGACCCTAGATCCTTTTTCAAATGTGTTCAGGAAATGATCGTAAGGATCATGAAATAATACCTGGTTATGAATATCTGGCAGGTAGGCTTCATCTAGGATTTCTTCTTCTTCCACTGGATCCAGAACAAGACTCTCTTGGGGAAGAGAATCTCCTTCATTTTCTTCATTTTCTGAACTGGAGGACTCATCATATATGATAGTGCTGTCCTCTTGGAGCTCTGACATGTTTTGCGCTGCTGTGCTGAGCTCCGTGAAGAGATCTATGTATTCTTGAGCAGGGGCTTGTTCCTTTACTTCCTCGTTTTCAAGAGAAGGCTCGATATTTTCATCTTGCTCAAGAATCTCTTCTTTTCTCTCCTCCTCTTCTTCTAAAAGGAAATATTGCTAATCATCGATCACATGACACTCATCATTGATGCTTTCATAACTCTCCCCATCAGTGTCATAGATAGGCTGACTGGGTTCACTGCTCCTCTGGAGTTGTTGGCCCTGACTTTCGTCCAATGGGTCTACTAATGATGGTTCTGCAGGCTCAATTTCTCTCTGGAAGCAATCAACATCAAATAGATCATAACTAGGAAAATCATAATCGTAAGCAATGTCACCAATCAAACCTGTCAGATTCTCAACAGGTCCTTCTTCGTCCTGATCCATAGAGGGGTCTTCTGGATCCGTATCATCAAACTCATAAGATGAATGGGCAAGAGTGTGCTTTCTATAAAAGATTTTTGAGGTGGACTGCTGATTTGATATCTGAGCGATCTCTTCTTCTGTCAAAAGAGGTGTTCCCCTTTCATCATGGACAAAAGAACAAAAATCCTCTTTTTCTTGCATTAGCTGACTGGGAGGCGGGATGTTCTCTTGAGCCTCCTCTTCCACATCAGATTCTACCACTTCTATGTAGTCTCTTTTTTCCTTGAGGCAGCGCTCCCTATTTTCCATTGCTATTAGATCGTGATACTCTCTGATCAGCATAATACAAGATGTCGGTAAGAAATCAGGCAGTTTTTGATCACTTTCCTCCTTATCTTCCATGGGATTTAAACCATCATAAGTGTCTTGCTCATTTTCTAGGTCTTGATTTTTTTCTTGTGATTTCACGAGTTTGATCTCGGTTTCATATCTTTCAATCATCAATCTTAGAAGGATTTTCTTAAGCATGGGTGTGCAACTTGGGATGAGAAGAGTGATCCGTGGAAGGTCTTCCTCTTCCATTTTTTCCAAGCCGCGTGACATTTCATCTCAACACTCAGCCATCAAACTTGGATGCATTTTTGCAAATTTCTCAGAGTCTTCCATTGGTGAAGTGGCTTGGTCTTCGGCATGGCTGATGTTGTACTGCGACATGGTCTCATAGTGAAGTCTATTAATCATTTAGGAATTGTGGAATTTCCAGGTGGATGGTTTAAGTTCTTACTGTCCACCACAGTGATTTACCAAATCAAATCCATTTGTCTCTTCCCCAGCAGAGTTGGGATTTACTATTGGAACTTCTTGGGAGGAAGAAGAGGGATATTCTTCTTTAGAAAACTCTAGAATTTCAGTGGACACTGATTTATTTTCTTTCCAACTTCTCCTATGTATGATCTTTTCTGGGTCAGACACAGAAGGTGTGTTTGGCTGAGATGGATCTGACCTCAAATGTGGCTTACGAGGAGCCAGGACTACAAATAGATTTATCAAATAAACAACAGTGGAGTCTCCAAGGTGAGAGATATGCAACTCTTAAACTCTCTGTGCTCACCTGATTAGAGAGTGAATATGATTTGTCGAGGCCCAGGGATAATGATTTTCTTAACTTCGATCCCCGGGAACGGCGCCATAAAGATGTTGTTGACAATTGTTGTTGTCACCCCTAGAGACAGCCTAGAGTTGCCATAGACTAGTGCCTAGGACATATTATCATAGCAAGGAGCACATAATATAACTTGGGTGTCAATCCAAAAGGCTCTCCTTCTATCTCTTGTAAAACAAGGAAATTGATTTAAATGGAACCAGAATTTATAGAAACTGCCACAGGGAAAGCAATGTTGCAGAGGAACAATGCAAAGCTCCAATATAAAAACATCAGACAGTTAAGAGACAATTTACTGCAAAGAGGGCCGTTTCAAGTAATATGCCATAAAAATCAAATATCAGAAAGTGAATGCAGTGAAAGAAACGTTAAGAAGATGCTAGTCAACATTGGGCTGATACCCAGATACACAATAGAACCGTATATGGGCTTATCAATCTAAGAATCCATACATGACAATGGCATTTTAAAAGCACCATCCCAAAGCAACTAATATAGCAGAAATATGGTTGAGATGAATATGGAATAGTATATCATGCATGAGCCATATTTAAAGCGCTTGACTGATTTAAGTATGGGCATCAACTAGGATGAATCCTTACCAAACCAGTGAGCCACTCGAATGCCAAAACATGATACAAGAAAATGGATGAAATGAGATGTTATATTAAACACATAAGAGAAAGTTACATACTGTGAAGTATCAAAGACAAGAATCCCCATTACAGATAGAACTCCTCCTCACTGAGACCCTACAGGCTCTGAGCCTTCACAGAGAAGCTTTACAAGATGTATACAGAAAATGCCTTTCACTGCACAATTTTCTGATAAAAGTCTGGAACCCTTACAATGAGTTTCCTCATGGTTTTTATAGCTGAGAGACCGAAAAATCTAGTAAAAGGGGTAGGTAGTGAACATTTAATTTTCCTAATTTAAATAAAATGGCACAAATATTCGCGCCCATACTGCTAAACAACTCTGCTGTACTGTATGTACTCTATGCCGGCTTCCTGAAATAAATGTGTTGGGTACCCTCTGCCTTCTAACTTCTGAATTGGGGCTTGAAACATTGAATGCTGGTTGTTGAATTTCTCTATCTTCTACTGATATTCTTTATCCGCACCATTAATTCTCCATCTGCTCGACCTATGCAATCGAATGACTTCTGGAGGATTCGACATATTTTTTACCCTGCTTCTTTAATGGAAGTCTTATTGGCATATCTTCCCGGATCCTTGCTCCATAATTCTGCCTCATATAAATGGTCCTTTGGATTTTACTCAACTTCTGTAATGGAGGCTAGGAAATATGGCAACTTTTCATCGCTGTATCCCTGCAAAAATCCGCAAACTCGTTAAGAAAATCATGCGTACGGGGGTGATTATGGAGGATGGGAGAAAAATGGCGCAGTGGTGATGGTACAGTGTTTTATGTGTAAAAATGATGAAAAATGAAATGATACAGTGTATAATGGGGTTTGGTGGAGGAATGCATCGTGGGCCGTTTGATCATGGTCTTTAGGCGTAAATCAACAGTGGAGATCAAACGATGGAATGATATATGAGATGGGAAAAATACATATGAAACATTTAAATTTTAATGCAAAATGCGAAACTTTAGACTTTGGTGGTAATGCAAAGGACATACATGAAATGCAACAGAAACGCGGATGAGGTGGGACCCATATGGAAACGCAAATCGCAATTGGAGATCGAGAGCAGGGACGAATTGTAATCGCAAATTGGGGAATGTGCGATGCGATCAATCGCAAGGGACGGTGATCAGAGGGGAGTTGCGATTGGAGGTGGAAAGAGCGATAGGAGGTGGATATGTGATTTCGATGGGGAAGGAACTTTCAATGCGATCAATCACATCGCAAATATTTTCGATGGACCGATCGAGAGGCTACATATGAATTTGCGATTGCGATGGTGCGATCAGCGCCTTAAGGATCAGTGCTCGGTCTCGGGCTAAGGGAGTATGTGGGGAAGTGGTTGGGGTTTGCGGTAGAGGGGCTAGGCCTTATATATGTTCAAATATGGGTTTTGTGGCCTTTTTAATGTAATTTGGGGGCAGGAAAATGCAACAATAGGTAGAAAACAGATCTCTTAGGCAATCAAAAGAATTTTGAAGGGTTCGAATGGAATGATGAATATATATATATATATATATATATATATATATATATATATCTCGTAGGAGAGGTGTTACTTTCAGAGCTCTTATTTTTGCCGAGAGTCTTATTAACAAAAAATTCAATTTTTTGTTGAAAAAGGTGCAATTTCAAAAATTATCAGAAGATTCCTGCACCTACTATAGAAATCTTGTACTTAGACCTGTCGTTCTTTATTCAGAGGAGACCATAATAAATACACATTTTTGTCCATCAACACCTTGTGAGAAGGCATTACTGAGTATTTCACCAGTCTAAATACGTTGGAAAAATTAAAGTGAGTTACGATACCAGAGAAGGGAAATAAAAATAGAGCAACATGACACTTTCCTAGACCAATAAACAAATTCAACACTAATAAATTTTGTTGTCATCTAGATGCAAAAGTAAATCTCTCCTAGTCTAGTATAAAGAATCACCTTCACTAAGGGTACCATATCATTTAAAGATTCCTAAAAAATAAAACTAAAAACATCATGCTCAAATCACCTTAAAACCATTGTCCAAGAATAAAAATGATGAGTTTTATGGAAAGATAAGGATAACCGAGTAAATCATAATATGTAATTAACTTTAATACCACAAACATGGCCCTGCTACCGGTAGGAATCTATAGCCTCGACAGGGATGTATTTTGACCTAGGGAAATGTATGTGTCCACTCACTAGATATACATTCAGAGTTATCTTATTTTATTTAAAAACTAGATGAAGGTCACTCTCCTGCTTGGTAACCAACTGGTAGCATTACCACTCACGAGAAGTAACATGGATGAACAAGCTGACTCATGATGACAGCTCCTGTCTTCCATCTTTTCAGCTGAAAGCCATTACTCTGGCGTGGTGAGTAGTAGCAGTAATGTCATGAATGTTAGGTCTCATGGTCATGATAGGCCAGCTCATTACTAGACCTCTTATCCTCCCCTAAATATTTTGTAAACTTTGATTATAATTAACTTCAAAGGTTACTTAATAAGTGGGGATACAAAACTACTCCTTAAGAGTATGAGATGGTGTAAATTTTTTTTAATGACTATCATTACTGGCTATTTTCTCTCCCCTAAAGACTTATTTTACATAAAATATCATAGATAATGATTTAAAGATTCTTTGAGTTAGTAATGCTAGTGTTCTTATGAACAAATCATTATGATCTTCCCAAGAATGGTCCCCGATAGGGGCTATCCAATAGTACCTTCTAAGCGAAACTGGAAATATTTATCTTGGATGACAACTCATTAGAGTTGCTAATTATGTAAAACCATAAGGTGTTAGAGTGAATCATACTCAACACAATCTGTCATAGATGTGTGTGTTAACAACCAATGTGGACCGAAAGCAATTTCAATGGATATGCTTTGAAATTTAAGACCCTAATAGCATTTGTTGGGAAAAATACTGAGAGGGGGGGGGGGGGTGAATCAGTATTTACTGCATATTCAAACTTTTTACTTTTTCATTCCTTAAAACCCATACGCTACTTTACTTCGGTAAACTAGCGTATATACGCGGATCCCCTTTATGAAACTAGCGTATACACAGAGATTTAGATATGTCATTAAATCTTCACTTAAACCATTCCATCATTTATTCATCAGATATTCAATAAGCAGTAAACAGGTGCAGTAAGAACAGAATAAACCATCACACAAAGCATCACACATGAACACCGGGATTTTTAGGTGGAAACCCAAATCGGGAGAAAACCACCGCTGCAGTTGCTCAGCCTTCAATATTTTATTATAGAGAAAACATCTTACAACATATGTGCTGGCGCAGACTTGACCAGCACACAGGCACCCACCTGCGCTCGTTTACCAGCCTCTCCTGGAAGGGAGCTCCAACCCCCTAACTCGTTTACCAGCCTCTCCTGGAAGGGAGCTACGACCCCTCGATCTCGTTTACCAGCCTCACCTGGAAGGGAGCTACGACCCCCTGACTGAAGGCTACAACCCTCAGCACCACCTTGGACCACGTTTCATCAATTTTCACCCTGGATCCAACCACTTTAATAGAACACAACTTGCAGGCCACAATTCATCATATTTCCAGACCGAACCCTTTCCATACTTTTAAGCACAACCATACATCACCAACGGATACATATCCCAACACGGATCGGAACACGACGGATCGGATCGGATGTTCATGCCCCTTGGCCCGGCGAACTGGATTTGCATACGCGCTTTCCCGCTTCAACGATGCTTCGGCGTGTGTACGCGCTCCGAGTCCGCTCAACCGGCGTATGCTTGATGCCTGTTCCGTGCGCATGCGCGCTTTCTCTTCGGCGAACGCGTGTATGCGCGCTTCCTCTCGCGACGAAGTAGCGTGTAGATCTTCAATCATTACGAGGCATCATGCTTCATCGGATCGGATATTCGGTTCGGATCTGCCACTTTGCTTCGGACGGTTGTTCGCCTGGTGCTCGCCTCATCACAGATCTAAGCCTTCCATAATCGGATCTAGCAAATACAAGAGCAATTCAGATCTAGATCCCCTTCTTCATCATTGGTGCATCATACATTCAGATTTATCATTCAAGTGTAACCCTTTCCATTCAGATATACTTCAGAGAGAAGTATTCATTCAAGCTCAGACATCTTGCACCCACACATGCATTTTGCACAATGAATTTCTTCTCCTTATATAGGTTTATCCTTTTTCAATACCATGAGCCACTTTTTCAATACCATGGGCCAAAACAATACCACGAGCCCAAAACTACTTGGACGGGGTCAATTAGGCGGATCATTACCCAATACAATGGGTCAATACCATGGTGGTTACCCTTGGTTTTGCACTTTTTGAGCGCTTTAGCCCATACGCTACTTGGCACGTTCTTTTCCGCGTGCATACGCGACTTCCCCTAGGCCAATCCGCGTATACAAAGAGACATACTCTTTTCATCATATTTTGAGCACATTCTAACTTCCTTTCTTCATTGCCTTTTGTACACACTGTAGATACATCATATTTTCTTCATCAGGAACATATTCTCTCAAGCACAACTTCATCAAGTAAGTTTTCATCATCTTCATCAAGAGGGTTGCCTTTCAAGTACAACACTCAGCATCATATCATCAACAAACATCATATCACATCATTTACCAAGTCCATCAAGTCAAGAATAACTTCATCAGGTGGATTTCCATCAAGGACAACACATGTCAACAGTCACATGTCTTCATCTTCATTCAGTGGGTTGCCATCAAGGACAACACTCTGCATTATATTTCCAACAGCATTTTTGTAACATATTTATTCATGACATTGATTTATTCTTCTACTCTACTCTACCCTAAGGAGTGAAAGACTCCCTTTTAAGTATAGGAGTACTTCCAATGCATCCATGTGTGCAATAAAAGGACAATCTTACTCATGTTCAAATTTGAAAAGAATATTTGACGAAATTCCTCAACATGAGAAACCCATTGCGTTAACTAATGTCATGCTACAATATGTCGAATCATAAAGTAGTGGATACTCATAGTCATATGAAACCAAGATTCTATTGGATCCATATACTCTTTGTGATTTGATTCACGAGAAACATCTGGGGCATCATGCAAATCCTCCATACTTCTTTTTTAATCCTTCAGAGTGAATGTTGGATTAGATGGATGTTCTTTAATCTCTGCTTCTGATGTCTTCTCCTCATCAAGCATGATGAATAAATTCTCCATTTCCCTAGGAATATGTTATGGTTCTTCATGAAAATCTTCTTCCAGAGGAGTATACCTTTCTTTGATTGATGCCAAAATGTTCTCTTTCTATGAAGCGGAGACCCTATCTTCTGCCAAAATTTGAGATAGATCTTAAGGTAGCATCAAACTACCTTGCATTTTCTACTAGATGGAAACTTTTTTCAGTACTTGGATTGAGAGCAAGGGGTTCTTTTAGTACCTAAAAAATAGAAACACACTAAATAAAAATATCAATTACAGTTAAAGGAAAAAACCAAGATTGTAAACTAAGAAAATCAAACTTGCGAAAATGAATTAAATAATCTCAACTGCAGTAAAGAAAAAAATCAAGCATCACAACTTGCATTAAAGGAAATTTCAATTTTTGTAAAGGAAAAAAATTAGGCTTCACAATTTGCATTAAAGGAAATTTCATTTTTTGTAAAGGAAACAAATTAGGCATCACAATTTGCAGTAAAAGAAATCACTCATTTTCAGTAAAGAAAACCTGGCTTGTGAGCTCTCTGGAAATACCATCCATTATGCTTCAACAAGCAAGGGGAATCTCATTAATATAGAAATTCAATTGCAAAGGAAATGGGAAAAGAAAGATGAATCATGAGGCCTTACCATACAATTCCTCCCCGGCAACGACGCCAAAATGTCGGGCAGTATAAATTATAGATTTATACCAACATTTAAATTTTAAATCTGGGTTGGTAGACTTAGAGGTGTAGCATATGAAATTCTAGAATACGACCTTAGGGATTATTCAAATAAATATCAAGCTATACAAGAAATTCAAATGACATCATTCAGGAAAAAGGAACAAGACTCTTCAAAAAAACACTTTGGGAATCTAAGTCTAGCTCCTCTTCTAGGTTGAGTTGACTCCTTTAGAAATTCTTCCTCAATTTTCGAGGGGAGAAGGGAATGTAGGCTCCATTCAAAAGAATGCAATTCAGAAATGAAAAACCTCTTAAGGAATTACTACCATGTTTTACATACTAAAAACATGATATTAAACTAGAAATCACAAGGCAACTTCATTTAAAGAGAATCAAGATGATAATGCACTTGTTCTCTTAAATATAGTTAAGTAATTAGCTATAAGAAAAATATGCAATAAAAACAAATAGGATAAATAAATTTCTCATTGGTTACCTTTATTGTATTAAATACTTCCTCAAAATAATATATATGATGTGTGCAACATTTAATTATAATGAACAATTCTGTGAGTGCTTCGTCAATAAGATTCACAACCTCTCCTTATGTTGATCATGGCATTTGTAGAGATAAATGTTGTACAATTTACATGAATCAATTTCATATAATAACTCAAAGGAACTCATGAATACATGTTAAGTTCAGTTGACCAAAATTCTTATTCAGCAGTTGTTTCACCACTGCATCAGGAGAAAATACTTCGTTATGCAACAATGGAATCAGGGCAAGTAACTAATCTTGTAATAAAAGGAATGAGAGAGGAAATAGTAAAGAAATTGTTTTTTACTTGAGTTCAGAATTTTAAATAACTAAATTAACAAAATGAATTTATGGAATGAAGTTAAAAATTAAATAACTGAAAAGAAGAGCTATGGAATGAAATTGTAGAGCTATCTAATATCACACTCACACCATGCAAACTAGAGTGAAAAAAAAAATTGTAAGGGTTTGGGGCAACAAACATGCTAGTAGGCCCAACCACCCATCTTGTTTCCCTTGCAACAATTTAAATTAAAGTCTTGAAACATTCAAGAGAAACGAAAACTCATAATCGAATGCCAATAAAATCCCTTGTGAATTTCTATTATAGAATCATGAAATAATGTAGCACTAGCTCCAGTGGTTTCTCATCTAAAAAGAAATTTCCCTAATTACATTAAATGAATATTATGTGACACAAATTTCCTCTCACAAATATTTATCATTTATATCAATAATGCATGGTTTTAATAAGGGCTCATAAAATGCATAATTAAATGAATGAGCATCTCATGAAAATAATAATTTTACCTACTTAGGTACTTTTTCACCAATTTCAAATCAACATGGCCCAAAGCTCTTTCACGTGCAAAGATCCTTTTGTATCACACGTCCCCACAAAGAATCTTTTGGTCTGCAAAAGTATCAGCTTCAATCCATCACCAACTGTATGAAAATGTCTTTGAAAGGCACATACCCACATGAATCCTTCACCTGATGTACCTCGGAATCGGAACACCATGCCAACACCTACAACTTCTGCAATGCAGGTGTCTGAAAAGGCACATCCCTTGAAGACTCCTTCACCCAACGTACTTCAGAATAAATATGCAAAGCCAACATCTGCAAGTCTTGCAACACAGATTCTTGAAAAGGCACATCCCTTCAAGACTCCCTCACCTAACGTACTTTGGAATTGGGATGTAAAGGCAACATCTACCTAAAGCTGCAATGAAAATTTCTAAAAAGGCACATCCCTTCAAGATTCCTTCACCTCGATCCTTCAGAATCAAAATGAAAAAGCCCACATATGCTTAAAGCTGCAACCTGTAGCTAGTAATACATGTTTACATCTTTTCAAACAATTTTCAAGAGTTCATTGGTCAAGTTTACATGCCAAAATGGCTTAGGAAAATTGCCCCAATAAACTTCATTACAAAGAAGCCAACAAGGCTTAATGAAAAAAAATACACATCTCACTCTCCCTGACATAAGAGTGGCTAAAACAAGCCTTTTACAATGATTCATAATCATATTTTACATCATAAATTTCATGGAAAATATGGCCTTCTACATGGCATTCAACAATTTACATGCTAATTCTTTTCGATGCCAAAATATGATGGCAACTAGGGCCCTTTTGCATGTCAATTACAAAGCAATTTAATGTTCCAAATATGTGCACAAAAGGAAAAGTACACGTTTTTCAAGCCCCCCTTTTACATAATGTGTACATAAACAAAGAGAACTAATGGTGGAAAAATGAAATTTCCATCGTTTTACATGATATGTGCCAAATAACATATGCACTTGCAATGTGAAAATAAGTCAAATCCTCCATTACAAAACATGTGAATCATAAAAGTGCCCCCCCTTGAATTTTTTGGCATAGGGAAAATAATGGGAATATGGCATGGGTTTAAAAAACTAAAAAAAAAAAAAAAACCACCATAATTAGGCCAGGCACCATAGCATAGGGTGTCCAAAGTAATTTACAACTGGCATCTCAGGGTGCCAATCCAACAATGTCATGAATGTTTTTGTTCTTTGGATTCACAATCTTAAAAGCAATGATAAGTATTACACCACATACAATTAAAAAAAAAAAGGCCATAATAAAACGATCTGTAGGCACCTATTTATCAATATCCTTCACCAGCTGAGTAGCCTTTTTGATCGGAAACTGAATAACTTATCTAGTTCATTGATAATCCTTCCCATTTGCATTAAAGTGTTTTTTGAAGAATAGGTTACAGAGAGTTTAATGTACCTTCGATGGAATTTCATAGGGGTGGTGGCATCCCTATATCACAACCGATAATGACTTCAAACCCTGCACTGGTAAAGCCTACAAACCAAAAGCAACATTCACTCATGAAACAAGCCCGTTTTGAAATTGATGACACCTCTCTGGATGGGCAGTTTTTTTATAGCTAGATTCCTCCTGTGGCAAGATTTCTACCAATTATTTATTAGTCAATCATAAGGACTCTCATATCTAGGACTCTAAGTGTGCAACTGCAACAATAGAAGAAGAAAAATTTCTTCACCTCCAACTATAATACCAAGTGTTTTTTATTTCTTCTAGTGCACTTAATTATTTGTTTTTCGGATTAATTTTCATTAGCGAGCCAAATTTGGCTGAGGCTGAAATAAGCATTGGGAGCAACCACTCTTACTCGTTCTAAGCGATTTCCATCCCGAATTGACTTCTGAGCTATATGATCTCTGGTTTTTACACTAGAGCTTACACCAACAAGTACACATTTGGGAGGATCGTCGTGACATGCAAGCCATGGTTCCACCATGGAACCTTCAAAGGAATCCATAATCTCTTGAAACCAATTTTTTCTGTGAACATCTACCCCAACATACAAAAATCCCATCGATATAAGTCCAAGAGATTTACTGCACTCAGCAAGGTTAGCCTTCTTCCCCAATCAACAGAGAGCCTCAAACACCTCACCAAATCCAATTAGATAATGGTTCTCAGGGGCATGCAGGAAGCCTACCGCTATCCTTGTAGCATTACTCATATCCCCGTCAGCATGTCAAATATATATTTAATAAGTATGGAATTATTGTCAAAATTGACCAATGTGCACACATTGTTAAAGGAGATCATGATAGCCTTCTCCCTTGCATGTAGAACTCACCAGTCGCCAAACCTCTAGGGCTTGAGGCTGGAAAAGCCTGCACTTACACCTTGGTCTTTGCAACTCCTCTTCGAATCCAACGATTACACAGGTGAAGAGTGTGCGATAAATCTGGTGGAACCGTTCTACGATTTTATCACCCGAATGTTTATTTTGTGGAAAAAAATCTGGTGTGATTAGTTTAGAATCCTATTGACAGTTGAAAATGTCTCCCCAATAGTAAGGGGATCTCCCCGGTGCAAAATCCCAACTAGACTCTACACCATTTGGCTTGGGGATCCCATCTGGTATGTAGGCCCGGTTTCCATTAAATTGGTGAATATTTTTTGTAGATAGAGAGGAGACTCACTGGGATGGAGAATGCATGGATGTTGAATGAATACAAGTCAGTGATTGACGAATGCCCTGTGGAACATAATACCATGTATAGAAAAGTGGAATTTAAAGAATGAAACTTATGAAAAGCATTGTTAGCAAAACTTTACCAAGATCATACTTATTGCAAGATTCACTTAACAAACGAGAAAAATTTTACAATGGTTAAGTGTTTCATTTATCAACTATGCACACCCCAATAAATATTTAAAGAAAATATCGACAAAGCATTTCACCAACATTTATTTAAGTTAGAACATCATATATCATCCACGTGTTGCAAGAAATCTCATAACACAAGGTAGAAATGTGCACCAATATTTGAAAGAAGCATTCATTCATTCAAAGAGACCATATTCATAGCATAACCACACAGGAGACTTCCATCGGATTCAATAGTGAGATCCAATAACACTTCTTTGTATTCATCAAGAGGCATCCATTCAATAAAAAGCAATGTGTCTCGCTCCAAAGTCCACAACCAAAAATTCCTTTACAAAATCGCTAGAAGATCTACATATAGGCCAAGGTGACTCTTGGGTTTCTCGTGACCTTTGGTCTTCCCTGATTCTTGGGATTACTTGCGACTTTACGACCTTGCGACCTCGCGACCTATGCTAATTTGTGAACAATGCGACTTTGCAAATTTGCAACGTATGTGACTTTGCGACCTATGCGACATTGCGAAGAATGTGACTTTGTGACCTTGGGACCTATGCAACTTTGTGACTTTGCGACCTTGCGACTTATGCGACTTTGAGATCTTGTGACCTTTGCGACTTTGCGACTTTGCGACCTATGCGACCTTGCGACCTTGCGAATTTGCGACTTTGTGACCTTCCGACCTATGTGACTTTGCGATCTTCCAACCTATGCGGCTTTGTGACCTATGTGACAAATGTGATTTTGCAATCTTGTAACCTTGCGACCTCGCGACCTTGCGACCTATGCAACTTTACAACCTTGCGACCTTGCTACCTTGCAACTTTTCAAACTTTGTGACTTTGCAACCTATGTGACTTTGTGACCTTGCGACTTTGCGACCTATGTGAATTTGCGAACAATGCGACTTTGCAAATTTGTGACCTACGTGACTTTGTGACCTATGCGACTTTGGGAACAATGTGAATTTGCAACCTTGGGACCTATGCAACTTTGGGACCTTGTTATCTATGTGAATTTGTGACCTTGTGACCTTTGCGACTTTGCAACATTGCGACTTTGCGACCTATGTGACTTTGCGACCTTGCGACCTTGTGACCTTGCGACCTTGAGACTTTGCGACTTTCTGACCTTGCAACCTATGCGACTTTACGACCTTGAGTTTTTATCCCTTCTTCATTCCTCTTTTGGAAATCTTCGATTTTCACAAAAAGATGCCTTTTCCTACATATCAGTCCTGTGCAAGTGACTAGGTGCCTTTGAGCTTAAAGTGAGGCTCTTGGGGATTCGTGAGGATCCACCTCACTTTGAAAGGGTCCTCCGTCTTGCTGGGAAAACCTTGGCTCTTCGTGCAAACCAATAGCTTCCACATGGATGATTGGAACCTCATCTTGTAGAGTATTTTAATGGTGTCATGCAAATTGACTTTTAATGAAACAGATACGTTTTTTGATGTATACTGGTAGAACCTTTGACCAATTTCCTGAAAGGAATAATATGAGAGTGAGTTAGCTCTCCGTAATAATGAGAAAAATAAGTGACTCGAAAAAATAGCTCATTCAAGGAGCAGAAACATTTAAATATCCAACCTATGATATTGTAACTTATTTCAATTGCTTGAGCATCTCTAAGTTCGAAAACCAGCTTATAACTTATATACCCTAAAGTAGTCAAGAGATAGCAAGACAAGTGGGTGAGGTGACAGGGTTTTGGAGAAATAGGTCATGTGGATATTACCAACTGAAGGCCGAGTCGAAAACTTAGGGGGTTGAGCGAGCAGAGGGGGGCCCAAAATTTTCAATATACCTAAAATTTTAGGTCGTGTTGTAGCAGCTACAACAAATGGCGAACCACTGGTAGAATTTAGCATCTTTTTCAAAATCCCAACAATAATTTGAGTCTAGATAGTGATGCAAGGGAATATTGAACAGGTTCTGCGGGTACCCTTTCTATTACTTTGGCCTTTACAGATATGCCCAATTCTTGTGCCTTAGCTAGGTCTTGTTAATCAAAAAACGTCAAAGCGAGAGTTCATAGATGCCAGTAGTTTGATGATGATGTAGAGATCAAGGCAGCGGTATTATTATATTCCAAATTTTAAAATAATTTTTGGTGTTTCTCCGCTACCAGCAAGCTTGGACAGTACCCCGGTGGAGTCACTTCAAGAAATCACAAACGTTGCTCCGCTGCCAACAAGCTTAGTCAGTACTCTAGTAGAGTCATTACGCTACCTCTCTGCATAGGAAGCCTTTCTCAATCCTTTGCCCTTATTTGTTTCATGTGCTTGTAGCACTTATTTTCATGTGCTCGTGGCACTTATTTTGCATGGGTGGATGAGGGATCCCGACTTATTTTACAAGAAAGAGAGGTTGTTTCTTGTTTGACAGAAACTGAAAGATATTATGATTTGGGTTTGCCCCCATGCCAAGCCTTCACATCCCATCTACCACCCACAGGCAAAACATGCAAAACAGAACATTAATATGTTCAAGACTATGTCGGTAACAAGGCTCAGGTTACGGGTATAGGTCATTCAAACTCATTAGGGTTCCCCAGAAGCAACTGGTTCATATCTCCCTGGATAATGAATTTAAACCCATAGGCATTACGTTGAGAATGTGACTTTGATGAAATATTCTAAGAGAAGCTTCCTCTTGAGGTAACCACCACAACCTCATGCAAACAATGGAGTTAGGGTTTCAATAATCAGGGAAAATCAAGTATGAAATATCATTAGGATTTCGATGTGTGCAAAGAGGTAAAAGCAATCCATCTAGCTTTAAACCCGTGTAAGGGGGATTAAGAAGGCTATTCTGGGCACTGAGGTTTTCAAGGCCCCGGGTTCAATGAGGGCTCATGCAATGGTATGCAATGTATGAAAACTTTCATAGCTATCTCAACAACTAGTGCAAATATTTCTAGGAAGAAAGCGTAAAATGTGATGTAATAGACGAGGCTTATGACGCAATGCAATGCCATGTGCAAGAAATATCAACTAGTTGCATGTGGAAAAAAAAAGGCAAAGCACATGCAGTGGTATCTGAACATTATGTAGCAATAAGAAAACTGAAAGAGAAATGAGTGCAAAATAAATGGAAAATTATAATGCATAAAGCTAGTGACCGTAAGAGAAGACAGTGAACATAATTTTTAACCATAAATCAAATATTTCACAAGTAAACCTAATTAACAACTTGAACTAACAAAATTTTATTAACAGATCCTAGCTAGCCTAAACCTAAAACCCTAGTTTAACCAAAGAGGTAGTCGGGCTATGTGAAATCAGCTTTCTAGTGTAGTCGCTGCATTCGTTCTCATCTTGTAAGAACAACAATGTTCACAATCAGAGCCAACATACAAAATTGTGAACCAACAAGAAGACTTACCTGAAGAGCATGTGCAACAACAAGAAGGTCATGGCTACTTACCAGAGAATCTACCAGAATGGATTGTTCAAGCTGAATTTCACTTTCATCCTGATGCATAGAAATATGTACTTGAAACCTAAAATCATCTATAAATGACACACATCCATGTGTGCACAACCCTAAATTCGATGGAAGTGAAGTAAGAAATTTCCTATTTTTAGGTATATTCATCAGATAGGATCCCTCAAACTACCCAGTAATCTCATCATGATGTTGAGGATGATCAATTTGATGGAATGGAAAAAATAGGCATCTACCAGGAAAATTTGAGGTGCTTGCAAATCCAAGTGCAAAAACCCTAATTATGAAAACCCTAGTTCGAAGTCGTCCCTGGGTTTCATCGGGACTGTGAAGATCTGAAGTAACCGTCAGCAGAGGCTGAAGTGCCTCACTGTCCTGGACAAACCCTGGAACTTCGAGCGGGGGGGTTTCAAACTTCGATGGTTTCGTGAGATCAACTGGCGAATGGATGTGATCATTGTTTATGGTGATTGGAAGATTGTTAGTGGGCTTATTATTAATTCAGCCAAATGTTTGTGCACTGACTGATTAACAATCTAATGTATCAGATTCTTTATATTTCCCAGGATGGGATGAATTGACTAGAAAATTTTTAGCCAATAGAGAAGTTTGCAAAACATCACACGCTGGTGCCTGAATGCAACTGGTACTGGGGGGGGAACAACCAAAAATATTAGAGTCAATGGCTGGTGTTTTCCTTTCAGTGAATAAATTAGGGTATATTGGTTGTTCATATCAGCTATCAAGGGATAGAAAGATGTGCTTAGAGAAACATCACTCGTATGGAAGGCTTTCCCAGATGAGCTCACATCAGACACAGTTATGGTGAGAGGAGCGTGATATCTGGGAACCGTCATTTCAAAAACCCTAATTTGACTTGTTTCAGGGGTCTCATTAGGATTGTGAGAACTTGAGATAATTGAAAGTAGAAGCTTAATTGCTTCGATTTCCATATGGGTCCCTACATCATCACATAGTGTGTCATCGAATTTTGGTGGCTTCATACGGTTGAAAAATATATACGAATGACAGTTCTGAGAGGCGTGAGTGAATATGTTTTCAGATGAGTAGAAATCACTGGATCCATCAATTTTATCAGGTTTGGTACCTATCATGTTAGGCTCCCCTTGGATAGAAAATGAGGATGAAACAATGAGAGAAACATCTTGAGATTGCTGAGACATAAGGTATCTTTCATGACCGAATAAGAACTACGAGTGGAAGAGATTAGGATTAAGAGATTCATCATCCTTGTAGTGCAATTGTGAAACATCACCCTGGTGTTCATCACTAACACCAACACTAGTAGAACAAAGTTCTGAGTTATTTGTAGAAATCACTGGTGTGGCAGACTCAAGAAATGAATCAGGGAATAATGGATGAAATGAATCATATGAGGGAGTACCAATCATACTAGGACCTTCACCTCGCACATTATTGTCATCCAAAAGGAACAATGAGCCTGCATGAATGTCATGGTGCATGGAGTTTACAGGACAATCAAATCCATTCGAGACAAATCCCAAGTTATTGCAGATAGGTGAATGATATTCTAGACTAGACCCAGGCTTATGTTCAATAGAATGGAGATTGATTTCATTAACATGGAGAGATGTTAAATCAATTTGTTTTTTGAGTCTTGATTTGATAGGGAGTATGAAATATGCGAGGTGATACAACATGGTTCATTTTCCTGCAAGCATATTTCATCACTTAAACTATTTGTGAACAAAACTCCATTAGGTAGCAAATCAGGAGGAGGATGAGACACGTCACAAATAGTAGGTTCCTCCTTGGAGGCTTGAAGTTGTTCCTAAATCAGAGATATGGGAAAGAAAATATTTGGGACTGAATTTAGACAGTTAGTAACTTGAGGATTATCATGACATCCATAAGGATCAGGAATTATTTTAGATTGAAGGTGTTGCAGAGTAACAAAAATAAACTATTGAAATTGTTCAATTAAATATGCCCAATCGACATATCTTTCAGGGAACTCAAAACAAGTATGAAAAAATCTAATAGAAAAATCTTCTATAGATTCATAAGGTTTCATTATAATATCATTTATCCTTATTAATACATCTTGAAAATCGTACCTGTGAACAGTTTGTTGAAGCTCATCGACGAGTTGCTCAAACGAATGGATGGAAGCTGCTGGCAGCATACGACACCATTTCTTGACACGTCCTTCAAGGTTGAGGGATAAAAGCACACAAGAAAACTCCTCATCATCAATTTCATAATATTCACAAAACTCAAGAAAATCATATAGGTGGTCGGTTATGGAAATTCCATTTTCACCATCAAACTTCAAGTGAGAAAAGTGATAGAGAGGTTCGTTGGGGATTAAGCATCTACAAATAGATAAACCTGATAAACATCTCGGGAGTATGATTTTGGGATGAGCCATTTACAGATATGAGACTAAATTGCAGGCTCCAAGGGCTCAGCTTGTCATCAGGCCCTCCTTCTAGTGCCAAATTTGTTGACGATTGAAAATGTCTCGTCAATAGTAAGGGGATCTCCCCAGTGAAAAACCACAGACTAACCTCTATTGAGACCCACTTGGTAGAACTTACACTCCCCTCTTAGTTTCCCAACTCTGTCAGTCTCATCTAGAAACATGTAGATGAAGCTAACCATCCTCCCCTTTTTCAGTCCCTTCCTCAATGTCTGCTTACCTTTAATGTGTTACTTTTCCTCCGTTTTCCATCTATCGCTTTAAGTGAAAGAAGGATAAAGGACAGTGTCCCCATGGAGAATCATCTGCCTAGCCCTAATGAGACCTACGACCTTGCGACCTTGCGACCTCGGTCCCTGGTCGCTAAGTCGCCAAGTCGTGTATCACTTAAAAATCGAAATTTCACGAGCTTGCGACTCAGCGACCCGGTGACCCGGTTGCAAGTCGCTAAGTCGCAAGGTCGTGTCTTCATGAAACTTTTAACTAGTGTGACTCAGCAACATTCTGACCTAGTCGCATGTCCCAAAGTCGCAAGGTCGCTTTTCTTCGAGGTTTTAAACTAGTGTGACTCAATGACCCAAGGAAGAGGTCGCTAGGTTGCAGGTTCACCCCTTTTCTTGACCTTAGTTAGGTTGAGATAAAAGAAATTTAAGCATTTATTAACAAGGCATATATCTTATCATGGGATTTTTTTATGAACATTCTAGGGAACCTTGAAGAAGAACTAAAGTGCATTTCCATCTCTTCAGCCTTAAGTGATATGGGGCCTTCATTAGTTCACAGAAAAAGCAAGAGTCCAGAGATAGAAATCTTGGAAGATGAAATACCTATGTCTCCTCCCCCTATCTATGGAGATACCGCATGTATATTCAACAAAGGAGAGAGCATGAATTGGTATCAAGTATACCAAGAGTTTGCAAAACCTTAATTTCCAGAGGACCTCTAAGACCAGCAGGTATATGTGCAAGTTAAGAGATCAAAGCTTCACTATGTAGGGGCCCACCCATGTATATTCCCATGTGATGATATTATCGAATGGTTCTTAAAAAGGGTGAACCCCAGGTTCTGGGTTATTCAGGATCATGAGGGGAAAGCATTTGCTAATTTAAAGAGCCAGGATGTGGAATTATATTATGCACTTCCGACCCGAGAGCAGACATTCACATAGGAATGGGCCACTACCAATGCAGTTCCCATATTCAAAACCCTGAGAGGATGGTGGGAATAACCAGAAAAGTTCAAGGTCAAGAAGGACCAGGAGTATTAGGTAGCAGGCCTTAGGAAGGTCTATAAGCTCGTAATAGCTATGCTGTGTAGGATCTATGGTCGTCTCGATGCCACCACTATCAGCGGCTCTTGGGTATCTCTTATGTACTTTGTTACAGTACATGGTACCCACTTAAATTGGGCCATATTATTGATAGCAACCCTAAAAAAAAACATATCTACGGCACTAGCGCTCAAGGAGGGGTACTCGTCGGAATTTTACATGGTATCCTATCTATTAAATGCAGTTTTTTCCAGGTGCCATTTTGAGGGATGGGCTCAAAACTGGGATCAGGAGCGTGCATGTCCAATTCAAAAGGAGTTGCATGTATTATAGGACTTCAAATATAAGTAGGATGAGTAGGGAAATTCTATCCCTATATAATAGATTACAAGACTCCAAATAAATGACAGCTAGATCAAAGCAAGAGAAAAGGGCACTAGAGGAAGAATTTCAACAACTTCAGGATAGGGATGCCCTTATTAATGAAGTACCACTCACCATTAAAAAAGATCTGGTGACAATGGAAGCCACCATGAGGCAGGTATACGAGGAGTTGTTTACAATAAAGCAAACGGTTGCACCTTTGTTGAGAGGTCAAGCGGAAACCAAGAAGAGGAATGAGCAACTGAAAGAAGCCTCCAAAGCCTTGGATAGAATGCTAGAATGGGAAAAAAGGCATCCGCAGGCTCCAGATACTTTACCCAGAAAATATTAGATTCGCACTCAGAACTAAAAAGTCCAAATACACATGAAGGTGCAATCCAAGGAGAAATTATTCAAAGAACTAGAGAAGGTAATGACTACCTACGAACATTTGCTTAGTGACATTGACTCAATGGCTGAACTACACCATATTCATTCTCTAGGTACACTGGGTGAAGAAAAAACATAGGAACAAGTGAACCAAGACATTGAGGTGTTTCTACAACCTATTAGACAAGTCGCCGCTACTCCTAGTCTTCTAGCATCATAGGAGAACTTGGTTAAATTCATCGTGACGCCAATCTGGATTTATACCAAGTTGGCTTCCTTATCTAACCAAGTCACAATCAAAACAGAAAATATGATCCCAAACAGCTTAGAATTCCTCAATAGGTTAAGCGAAGATACTCCTTTGATCTCCCTAGTTGCTGCAGATTATCGAGCATGGCGAAATTTCCTTAAAGAGAAACAGGTAGATGTTCCCAAACTTGCAATCACTCACATTCTCCCATGATCAAGTTGCAAGTCACAGCCTACAGGAGGGGTCGTAGGTCGCATCATCCATGATCAGGTCGCAAGTCGCATAAGCGATGATCAGGTCACAGGTCACAACCAAGCACAGGGTCATAGGTTATTTTTTCCCTTCGGGTCGCAAACCATGCCAACAGTTGGGAAGGAAAAAATTCAAGGCACCCAACGGTCAATTTTTTCCTATAAATACTCCCTTCGGGGACTTGTAAAAGAATCTTTTTTTGGAGTCCAAAGGAGATAGGAGAGTTGTAAAGCATTGAACAGACCTTTTTGAATGAACACAAGAATTTGTCTTAAATCCACTTTTGGATCTGATGAGAATCGATGTGTTAATAATGTGAATATTTTCTCTTATATGTCTGATATCTTATGATTAACTGATCTGCGTTTTTTGCTTATACTCTTCATGCATTTCAGCTCACTGAATGTGTTAATGATGGTATGTTGTTTACCTAGGAGATGTTTGTAACTTCATTATTAACATCTATCTTATTGACGAAAAAACTTAATTAAGTATAGGATGTTCTTGCCAGGAAAAACTGTTTCTTCTATGGTTCGAACAACTTTTAAAAACACAACCCTAATGATATGCTACTAACAACATCTCCTTTGGCTCTGTGTCTTTATTCATCTTGCTATTTTTAGTGTTTTATGCTCATTAACAATCATCAATATTTTTCCTTGTATCATCCGATAATTGTATGTCTATAACTTTGCAGGGCTCATTTGTGTCCAAGAGAAGGAGTATTCAGTAGTAGCCGGACCCACACCCTAGACGGGATTCCTATCACAAACGGTTCAGAGTCTAATCGAGACTTTTTACCGCGGAGATCCCTTACTATTGGCCAGACAATTTTTCCCGTCAACAAATTTGGCACTAGAAGGAGGCCGTTGTGGAGTTCGAGGATGCACAAATTTTGAATGAATACAAGTCAGTTATTGATGAATGCCCTGTGAAAAATAATACCATGAATAGAAAAGTGCAATTTAAAGCATGAAACTTATGAAAAGGATTGTTAGAAAAACTTTACCAAGGTCATACTTATTGCAAGATTCACTTAACAAAAGAGAAAAAGTTCACAATGGTTAAGTGTTTCATTTATCAACTACGCACACCCCAATAAATATTTAAATATAATATCGAGAAAGCAATTCACCAACATTTCTTTAAGTTAGAACATCATATATCATCCACGTGTTGCAAGGAAGCTCATAACACAAGGGAATATATAAGTAGAAATGTGCACCAAGATTTGAAAGAAGCATTCATTCATTCGAGGAGACCATATTCATAGCATAGCCACACAGGAGACTTCCATCGGACTCAATAGTGAGATCCAATAAAACTTCTTTGTATTCATTAAGAGGCATCCATTCAATAAAAAGCAATGTGTCTCTCTCAAAAGTCCACAACCAAAAATTCCTTTACAAAATCGCTAGAATATGTACATATAGGCTAAGGTGACTCTTGGGTTTTCTGTGACCTTTGGTCTTCCCTGAATCTTGGGAATACTTGCAACTTGTGACCTTCTGACCTTGCGACATATGCCAATTTGTGAACAACGCGGCTTTACGACTTTGCGACCTATGTGACTTTGCGACCTATGCAACTTTGCGAATAATGTGACTTTGAGACCTTGGGACCAATGCAAATTTACAAATTTGCAACCTTGCGACCTATGCGACTTTGTGATCTTGTGACTATTGCGGGTTTGCGACCTTGCGAATTTGCGACCTATGTGACTTTGTGACCTTGTGGCCTTACGACCTTGCGACATCGTGACCTTGAGACTTTGCGACTTTGGAACCTTTCGACCTATGTGACTTTATGACCTTCAGACCTATGCGACTTTGCGACCTATGTGACTGATGCGATTTTGCGACCTTGTGACCTTGCAACCTCGCGACCTCGTGACCTATGTGACTTTGTGACCTTGCGACCTTGCAACTTTGCGAACTTTGTGGCTTTGTGACCTATGCGAATTTGTGACCTTGCGACTTTGTGACCTATGTGAATTTGCAAACAATGTGAATTTACGACTTTGCGACCTATGTGACTTTGTGACCTATTTG
The DNA here is from genome assembly GCA_034641835.2 of Pinus albicaulis. NCBI lineage: Eukaryota > Viridiplantae > Streptophyta > Pinopsida > Pinales > Pinaceae > Pinus > Pinus albicaulis. The sequence goes on from CM076578.1 coordinate 1,686,048,093, forward strand.
ACTTTGCGAACAATGTGAATTTGCAACCTTGAGACCTATGCGACTTTGTGACTTTGCGACCTTGCAACCTATGTGAATTTGTGACCTTGCAACCTTTGCGACCTTGCAACCTTTGCGACCTCATGACCTTGCGGCCTTGCGACCTCCTGACCTTGAGACTTTGCGACTTTGCAACCTTACGACCTATGCGACTTTGTGACTTTGATTTTTTATCCCTTCTGCATTTCTCTTTCGGCAATCTCTGGTTTTCATAGCAAGATGTCTTTTCCTCCATATCAGTCCTGTGCAAGTGACCAGGTGCCTTTGAGCTTAAAGTGAGGCTCTTGGGGATTCGTGAGGATCCACCTCGCTTTGAAAGGGTCCTCTTGCTTGCTCGGAAAACCTTGGCTCTTCATGCAAACCAATAGCTTCCACATGGATGATTGGAACCTCACCTTGTAGAGTATTTTAATGGTGTAATGCCAATGGACTCTTAATGAAATAGATACATTGCTTGATGTATACTGACAACACCTTTGACCAATTTCCTGAAAGGAATAATATGAGAATGAGTTAGCTCTCAGTAATAATGAGAAAAATAAGTGACTAGGAAAAATAGCTCATTTGAGGAGCAAAAACTTTTAAATATACAACCTAAGATATTGTAACTTATTTCAATTGCTTGAGCATCTCTAAGTTCGGAAACCAGCTTAAAATTTATATACCCTAAAATAGTCGAGAGATAGCAAGACAAGTGGATGAGGTGACAGGGTTGTGCAGAAATAGGTCATGGGGATATTACTGACTGAAGGATAAGTCGAAAACTTAGGGGTTGAGCGAGCAGAGGGGGACTCGAAATTTTGAATATACCTAAAATTTTGGGTGGTTTTGTAGCGGCTACAACAAATCCATATTAAAATTTTCATAAAATACCGGTTATAAATATGAAAACCTCTTAATTCGGTAAAAAATATATCCTTACGGACGAATTAAAACTACCATATTGGACCACAAGAAATGGAATGGTATCATTAATTCAAACTTCGTACGTGAAACAGGTTTCCATGAGTTGATGAGCAACGAGTGAAACCTTCCAATATATCATTGTACTCGCCTCAGGTTCGAATCCCTGAGAACTAGATCGACTCTAATAATTGATTAGATTTTCCAACAACAGACTTTGCACAACTTATCAGACCTAAACGAAATATAAGATCATTCACATATTTTTTCTCTATCTTCAGGAGTTGATACTTTAGAAAGCTACAACTCAACATCTAGAGACAATATTTCTTAGACTGCTAACTGAGAGAAGAAAAGTTCCTCATGTATTACAAAAGCTATCTTGGGTGAAGCCATATAAAATGGACTGCCATTGACATATAGTTGGCCTGTGAGGTGTAACCGAGGCAATGTAGCAAGTTGTATTTCTAGAAAATTTAGAATTGTCATCTTTCCAGATCTCGATGGCCCCATTATTGAAAGACGTTGCCCTGCTTTTGCTTCACCACTGGCATTTGCGAGAAAAAACCTCGTTAGTTTCCTGGATTTGTCTGATAAAGTGCATGTGATGTTATGCCACTGAAGCATAACAGAAACAACATTCCCGTGTATTTATTAATCTTCATTGTTTTCTTGATCTTCATATTTCCTGTCATCATCCTAGGATTGGGTCCGTCCATGAAATACAGGACCTAGTAAAGAAAATATACAAATTTCCAAAGTTACCACTAAGATTGCTAAAATTTTAGCAATCACAGGAGCCATGGCCTTCCTTGTAAAGAAACCAATTCTTTACTGATGAATGAAAAGTAACATGAAGATCAGATGGCACCTGTGATGAGCCAAAGATTCAGATGATTTTAAGATAATATAATCTAATCCATGTGGTAGATGGTACTTTGTAAAAAAATTTATTCAACACTAAAAATTTCGCAAATGAGAAAAATTAGACATTCCAGAAACCTCATGAATTTCTTACCAAAAAAGCACCAAGCACTTTCTTGTCATAATTTTTCTTTTAGAATGGTGGATGGGGCCTCTTTCTTCATGATATTTTTCACCATATGTCTGCTTGAATTGTGGCGAATTTCGGGGTGCAACTTCCAGCACTTCCTCTCCAAATGGCCACTAATTTTGTAGAAACTGGATAAATTATGTCGTTTCCCATTCAACTGTGTCTTCATGATAGGAGGATTCAGAAGGTTATTATTCTTCTTGGTCTCACTTCTCGTTGACACATCTGGATTCTTAACCCACACATTCTTTGCGTGATACTTAACTACATCATGATTAGAAGATCTATGAAAGCAATCATTTCTCTTATATATAAAAGAAGAATCTCAATGACTATCATACTTTCCTGACTTTTCCTTGAAATGATGGGGACTAGGTGGCTTGAATCCTTTCCTGGAATCATGTGATGAATATATGGTTTTTACTTAAGCTACCTTCAAGCATCATCCTTTCTCTTCCTGCACATAACCCAATCCTACAAATGGTTGTCTTGATACAACCTCCAATGGTTGGGCGAGTCCTTGGTCATTTATTCAAAGTCCACCTCCTCCATACCCCATCTTCGTGAGGATCTTCATGAGGATCTTCATGCCATCATTAGTTTCATATTGAGAGAGAACATAACATGAAGTAACATCATATACCTCGGTTTGAGATGCTACATCCATCGTTTCAACATTCTGCAACCTATCCAATAACTCCTCTTTGGATTGTAGCATCTCTTGAAGCTCCTACTTATCCTTTTTAGATACCTGCAACAGTCTTCATAATTCTGTATTGTCGGCTTGAATGCTCTTATTTATCTCTTGCAACACTTGAATTCTTTCAGCATACTTCACTCTTATGCCTATCTTGCAAATCAGTCACCTTCTTTGATACCACTTGATCCGATTATAGGTCGAGTACTACTCCAACCAACATTTATGATGTGCAGATCTTTTAATTGACTATGGATTATACAGGTCTAAATGAGAATGTTAGTCCATCGATTACAGTGCATAAAGACATAAAAATAAGTAAATGAACTTAACATATCAATAATCACATGCACGTAACTAAGAGAGAGACAACCAATTGGTAACGGAGTTGACCCCTCCATCTCTGGATCTGCTTCAATTGGAATGCAGATCTTCTATATTCCCTCTTCAAAGTAAGCTCTCCAATATTTCTTACATTCAAGCTCTATGGTCGAGCCTTAGCTAAGCATTATGCCTCTTAATAGCTAAGCATTCTTTGCTTTCTTCGGCTCTTCTCATGGCTTACATAAGGACTATATATAGTTTTCCCTCACCCACTCTCCAACAAAGAGAATTAATTGCAAGACCCACAATTATAGGGCCTAATTATGAGGAAGGAAAAAAAGATCCATGAAATTAGGATCTCCAACAATATCAGGCTCATAATTGGGAAAGTCTCAAAACCACCTAAAGACTTTTCAACCATGCCCTTGATTCTCTCGACCTACAATTGAGAAAAATAGAGAATTTGTGTGAGGTGGTTTCTCACCTAACAACCAATTTCCCTAATTAGATTAAATGAATAGTATGTGAGACAAAATTTCTCTCACAAATATTTATCATTTATATAAATAATGCATGGGTTTAATAAGGGCTCATAAAATGCATCATTAAATGCATGAGCATCTCATGAAAAGCATAATTTCACCCACTTAGGTACTTTGTCACCAATTTCAAATCAACATGGCACAAAGCTCTTTCACATGCGAAGATCCTTTCGGATCACACCCCCGCACATAGAATCTTTTGTTCTCTAAAAGTATCAGATTCAATCCATCACCAACTGTATGTAAATTTCTTTTAAAGACACATGCCCACATGACTCCTTCACCTGACATACTTCGGAATCAGAACACAATTACATCACCTACAACTGCTGCAACACAGATGTTTGAAAAGGCACATCCCTTGATGACTCCTTCACCCAAAGTACTTCAGAATCAGGATGTAAATCCAACACATGCAAATGTTGCAATGCAAATTCCTGAAAAGGCACATCCCTTCAAGACTCCTTCACCTAATGTACTTTGTAATTGTGATGTAAATCCCACATCTGCCTAAAGATGCAACGCAAATGTCTGAAAAGGCACGTGTCCCTTCAATATTCCTTCACCTTGGTCCTTCAAAATCAGAATGAAAAAGCCCACATCTACCTAAAGCTGCAACCTGTAGCTGATAATACATGTTTACATCTTTTGAAACACTTTCCAAGAGTTCATTGGTTGAGTTTACATGCCAAAATGGCTTAGGAAAATCGCCTCAATGAACTTGATTACAAAGAAGCCAACAAGGCTTAATGCACAAAAATACACCTCTCACTCTCCCTCAAATAAGAGTGGCTAAAACAAGCCTTTTACAATTCTTCATAATCATCTTTTACATCATGAATTTCTTGGAAACTATGGCCTTCTACATGGCATTCAGCAATTTACATGCCAATTTTTTTCGATGCCAAAATATGATGGCAACTAGGGCCCTTTTGCATGGAAATTAAAAAGAAGTTTAATGTGCCAAATATGTGAAAAAAGGGAAAAATACACGTTTCTCAAACCCCCCTTTTACATAATGTGTACATAAAAAAAGAGAAATAACAGTGGAAAAATCAAAATTCCACCCTTTTAAATAATATGTGTCGATTAACATATGCACTTCAAACGTGAAAATAAGTTAAATCCTCCATTACAAAACATGTGCATCATAAAACTGCCCCTCCAATTTATAGGCATAAGTAAAATAAACGAAATATGGCATGGGTTTAAAAAACTAAAATAAACAAAACCCACCATAATTAGGCCACGCGCCATAGCATAGGGTGTCCAAATTAATTTACAACTGGCATCAGAGGTTGCCAATCTAGGAATGTCACAAACATTTTTTTTCTTTGGATTCACAATCTTAAAAAAAATAATATATATTACACCACAGACAATTAAAAACAAACAGGACATAGTACAATGATCTGTAGCCACCTTTATATCAATCTCCTTCACCAGCTGAGTAGCTTTTTTGATTGGAAACTGAATAGTATCTAGTTCATTGACAATCCTGCCCATTTTCATTAAACTGTATTTTTAAGAATAGGTTCCAGAGATTTTACTGTACCTCCAATGGAATTTCACACGGGTGGCGGCATCCCTGTATCCCAACTGAGAATGCTTTCAAACCCTGCACTGACGAAGCCTGCAAACCAAAAGCAACATTCACTGATGAAGCAAGCTCATTTTGAAATTAATGACGCCTCTCTAGATGGGTTGTTTTTTTATAGCTAGATGCCTCCTGTGGCAATACTTCTACCAGTTCTTTATTACTCAATCATAAGGACTATCATAGCCAGGACTCCAACTATGTAGCTGCAACAAAAGAAGAAGAAAAATTTCTTCACCTCCAACTGCTTGACCAAGTGTTTTGCATTTCTTTTAGTGCTCTTACAAATTTGTTTTCTGGATTAATTTTCAATAGCGAGAAAAATTTGGTCGAGGCTAAAATAAGCATCGAGAGCAACTACTCTTACTCGTTCTAAGTTATTTCCATCTCGAATTGCCTTCCGAGCTATATGATCTCTGGTTTTTGCACCATAGCTTACACCGGCAAGTACACATCTCGGAGGATCGTCGTGAGCTCCTAGTCATGGGTCCACCATGGAACCTATATAGGATCCATAATATCTCGACACTAATTCTTTTTGCAAACATATACCCCATCATGCAAAACTCCCATCAATATAAGTCCAAGAGATTTACTGCACTCGGCAAGGTTAGCCTTCTTCCCCAACCAACAGAGAGACTCAAACCCATCATCAAATCCAATTAGATAATGGTTCTTAGGGGCAGGCTGGAAGCCTACCGCTATCATTGTAGCATTACTCATATCCTAGTCGGGATGTCGAAGATATATTTTATAAGTATGGACTTATTGTCAAAATTGACCAATGCGAAAACACGACCAAAGGAGGTCTTGATGGCTTGCTCCCTCGCATCTGGAACTCACCAGTCACTAATCCCCTACGGCTTGAGGCTATCCAAGCCTGCACTTACACCTTGGTCTTTGTAAGTCCTCTTCAAATCCAGTGATTACACACGTGAAGATTGTGTGACAGATTTGGTGGAACCGTTCCATTATTTTATCACCAGAATGTCAATTTTGTGGCACCAAATTTGATGTGATTAGTTTAGAATCCATATTAACATTTTCAAAAAGTACTAGTTCAAAATCTGGTAACCTCTTAATTTAGTAAAAATATAACCTTAGGGATGAATCAAAACTACCATATTCGACCATAAGAAATGGAATGGCATCGTTAATTCAAACTCCGGACATGGAACAAGTTTCTATGATGAGATGACCATTGAGTGACACCTTCCAATCTATCAATGTACTCATCTTCGGTTAGAATCTCTGAGAACCATATCGACTCTAATAATCAACTAGATTTTCTAACAACGGACTCTACACAACTAGCCAAGTCTAAACAAAATATAAGATCATTCACATATTTTTTCTCTATCTTCAGGAGTTGATACTTTAGAAAGTTGCAGCTCAATAGCTAGAGACAATGTTTCCCGGACTGTTAACTGAGAGAAGAAAAGTTCCTCATGTCTTACAAAAGATATCTTGGGTGAAGCCTTTTAGAATGGACTGCCATGTGTTAGCTCCTGATTTGGACCCTAGGTTGAAAAAGGGCAAAACAGGGTAACAACTAAACCACGCTCAGCCTTGTAGCTAGCCCTACAAGGACGGGAGAGGGATCTCTCTCTGAAAGGATATTCAATAAAGTGCAATAATGATCTGATATTAGGCTAGGTATAATAATGGGAAAGAATTTTAATAAATGAAATTGAATTTTCAGGGATGTGTGGGATAAAATTGGACAGTTGAAACTGGGGAATTAAATTAGGACACAGGGTATTTCATGGGGCAAGGTAGGTAGGAAATTTTAGCAAATAAATTTTAACTAATGATGGGATGGAAAGACTGGTGAGGAGCTGAAAAGGGCACAATAAATGAATCCTTTTCAAACAAAAGAAAAATATAGAGTATGAATGATTCCCCAAGGCAAAGCATAAAAATGGATTCTACCTTTCTGTCTTGAAAGCATTCAAAAAGAGATGTTTATGGATGATAAGTGAAACATAACAATTTACATATGAAACAAAGGAGATAAAAAATGCTAAAAATCATACCACATGGATCCAAAAAATTAGAGCTGCATCTCTTATTAATTCCCTGTCAAACTGTACAATGGAGCGGAGAGCGTTCTTCCACACTATTCCCCTACTTCTGAGTTAGAGACTACTTTACAGATGATTTACAATTACATTAAATAGACCATATGTGTGGGAACATAGATCCATAGAAAGAGGGAGTTGTTTAACAACTCAGAACTAAAATCTAAAGATAGAAAATAGAACCAACAATCTACCCCTAAAGAAGGAAAAACATTACATTTTATTACTTGGGCAAATTCACAATTTTGTTGCTGAATGATAAATAGGCGATTTTGAGGAGCAAATCCCTATTTTTATGCTGCCATAGAAATCTCTGTTTTATTTATCTCTTAGCCAGCTGACTGTTGCTTTCCATTATTCGTTTGAATGAACTGACTTTTTTAATACTATGCCTTTTGAAAAACATAAAATGAAATTATGCCATGAATGAAGGGAAAACCAATTTTTTTAATGAATAGGAGAGAAGGAAAGGAGGCGGGACCTGCATCGCAGTCAGAATAGGAAGGGGTGAGAGGAGATAAAGTCAAATAATAAACATTGAAAATATACGTTTGTGATGGTGCCATCGCAATCGGGATCGGGGGTTGAATGTTTTTTGAAACAAAGCCAAAAAGCTCTGATGCGATTGGCGTAAGTCTGATGGGTAATGTAATAAGGGAGCGGGAAATCCCTTTGAAAATAAATAAAAACAAATTTTCAATTTATACAGAGGGACGAATGGTTTTTTTAAAAGGGTGGAGGACTTTTATGGTTGGACCGGGATATGAATAATCGCAATTGCAATCGGGAGAGGGAGTGGGGTATACAATACTTCTGATGCGATGGGGAAAGGGCTTTGTATAAAAAAATGAAATAAAATTTAGATCTTACAAAGGAAAAGACCCTTTTTATATATAAATGCGCAGAAGTATTATGTGGTGGGCTCGGGATTAATCGAAATCAAGAGGTGAAAGGGAGGGCAGAAGCGAAACATATATGGGAATGCCGATGTCGATGAGTGATGGGCTGTGAGCTATTGGATCGTTAGGCAGATCGACGACGACAGTATGATCGGAGGATATAAATCAGGAGGAGGGATTTGGGAGTGCCGATCAAATCTAGGCCATCTGATCAGATGAGCAGATCGATGGCCAGGATAACATCGGGTGGGGTCAATCGGGGTTTGCCATTGGAATCTGCTTAATGTAATCGCATTAGAAGTTTGGGCGATGGGCCAATCGGGGCACATTTACAAAATGTGCCAATGCGATGGGAAAGGGACTTTGGGTAGGTGGGGTTTTATATTATAAAACCTTAAAATTTTATTGTAAAGTTTCAAAGTATGGTGGGGAAGTGGTTTGGAATGGCGAGGGGTACTTATAACATGAAACTTTGATTTTATCATAAATTTTCACGGTATGGAGGGTAAGTGGTTAATAAATAAATCGCATATGTATTTAAATGATTTTATTAATGTGCTTTTGTAATCAGAGGGGGGGGGGGGAAGGGATTTATAAAGAGAATATTAAACTTTAATAATATAAATTTTAAGGGAAAGAGGGAAAAAGGGGAAGGGTTAGGGTATAGAGGACTTTTTACTTCACTGAGGCATAAATTTCAATCCAGAAGTCAGTTTTGAGAGTGTAGTATACCGTTGGAAAGCTCTTTCCGGTCTCTTTTTGCTAAATCTACTTGGAACATGATTTGATGTTAAACATGCTTTGGAAAACTTCTCTGAAGGAAGGGTGATGACTTTGTGGAGAAAATAGCTTCTGAAATGTGACTTATTACATATGCTGACATAAAATTACATAATGAATGATAATAAAAGAAAAGTATCATGTTTTCACCCAAAAACATGGTTTTGAGGTGAAAATTACATCAAACTAAATAAAATGTTTCTCTGATCTTCCAAGTGCTATGACTTTGAGTTTATTGACTTCCTCATGACCTTGTTGATATTTATTGACGCTTGACTTATTAATTTGACCATGGCGAGATCCTAGAACCTAATGAGACCCATCCTATGACCTATTAACATGACTCACAAAGTGAAAGTATCTCATGACTAAAGTCCATAGAGAGGAGAATCAACAAGTTTCACATGAGGGAAAACTGATGAAAAATCACTACCATCAATGAATCCATGACCTAGCGGAATGGTGAAATTTTTTGGTGTGGGACTCCTAATATGCAAATGAAAAAGAGAAATTAGGATCACTGATGGCAGTATGACTAGACTAACACTAAAATTGGCTCCAATGGGGATAGTAGCTCCTTGGAGTTGCCAAGAACTCCATAGACCAAGTAGCCTTATCCATTGGGCATGGAGTCAAAAATACTGAAAACTGACACAATGCAAACTACCTCTGACTCAAGACTAAAACTGAAAACTAAAATAAAACCAAACCATACACATGATATTCAAGTTTTATAGCCTCCACCTCGGGCCCCAAACTTCAATGACTCTGTACTTGAACTGTGACAAAAAAATAACATGGTATAGAAAATGATGATGACATAGATTCTAATCCATTGTCTTCAAAAATGGTAGTGCTTCAAAATCTTACCATTCATTTCTCCTCTAGGGCAATCTTGGCCATCCATTTCTGAAATTAAGAAAGCATTTTGTCCCCTGTATGTTGAAATCATGTATGGTCCTTTCTAGAGGTTGTTGAACTTACCATGCTTCCCTTTGTCCTCTTTTCTTGCATCCCATCTCAACACCACATCATCTAGCTGAAAATTTTCTTCTTTGGTCCTCCTGTCATAGATCTTCTTTATCTTCTCCTATAACTGAGTAGCATTCTGTGACACTTCTTCTCCTCTTTGCTGAAGGTGGATCATCTGATTGATCCTTCGCTCGTTGTCATCGTCTTCACTGCCAAACTCTTGCAATAATCTCATAACTAGAACTATAAGTGATGTAGGAAAGACAACATCAGTACCATAAACCAGCTCAAAATGTTACATACCTATTGATTTCTTACAGCTAACTATGTTTGCCCATAGTGCGTTGATGAGCTTTCGGTGCCAATTTTTTTTTTTTGCCTCCAACATTTTCTTAATTATATTTATCAGTGATTTGTTGGATGATTCTGCTAAGTCGTTGCCTTGTGGATAGTACACTGTCGAATGGCCCAGCATGATATTATACTTATCGTAGAAATCGACCATATTCTTGGATCTGAACGCTATTGCGTTATCTGTTACAATTTTGTGAGGGCATCCAAAACGAGATAAAATATTCGATTGCAGGAATTGAATAATTACCGTATCATTTGCTTGCCTTGCTGGGACGGCCTTGATCCATTTTGTGAAGTAATCAGTACCTGTCAGGATCCATCGATGCTCTGTGGATGATGCCAGATGTATATCTCCTATGAAATTGAGTCCCCACTGCTGAAAGGGCACGTTCATTGAAACTGGTTTCAAAGGAAAAGGAAGCAATTTCTTCTTCCCTTGGAAAATTTGGCATTCATGAAAATTCATCACTGTTTTATATAAGTCAGAAAATAACGTGGGCCAATAATATCCCGCTCTTAATACCCTGTTAGCTGTAGTATTCCAAAACAAATGACCACCACAATCACCTTTGTGGAAATCATGCATTACCTTCTGAGCTTCTTCTTCAACCAAACAATTGAGCAGAACATCTCCTGAATCTTTCCAATATAGAGCACTGTTTAAAATCCAGTATTTTGCAGATTTAAGTTTCAATTATCTACCTTTACTTTTATAAACTCCTGGAGGAGGTGACAGATGCTGAAGGACATAAAAAATATTAGAATACCATGGATATTGTAGAAAAATATCTGAAATAGGAACAAGAAAACCTTCATCTTCATCCTCTGACACTGCTGTAATGAGGTTTATATCCAAGGCATGCAGATTTCATTGGGCCATCAATTTATCCAAGCCTTGGCCTTTGATCAACTTCGTGGGCTTGATCTACAGATCATACTCCAGCATTGCTGCTATCCATTTACCTCTTTGACCTTTTGGATCAATTTTCATCAGCACATCTTTCACTGTTGTGTTAGGGACATATGCTATAGTATGTGAATCCAAAATATAGACCCTAAAATCCTTCAATGCCTTTATAAGAGCCAATGCTTGTTTTTCAATAATGTTATACCTTAAAGCGACATCTCTAATAGTTCTACTGAAAAAGGCAATTGGATTTTCAACCTGATCTCTCTTTTGCATCAAAACAACAACCATAGTATGCTCTGAAACAAATGAAAAAATCATAAAGTCTTGAGTGTAGTCAGGACTAATCAAGACTAGGGCATTGGACAAAGAAAACTTTACCAGATTAAATGACTTGATAGTTTCTTCACTTCATTTAACAGTGTTGTCCTTCTTCAACATGTTAGTCATTTCTCTCAGATGTTCAGCCAAATTGGGTATAAATCTACGCAAGAAGTTCATCTTACCATTAAATGCTTAAATCTCCTTTTTGTTTCGTGGAAGATCTATGTGTTGAATTTCCTCCACTCTAGATGGATCAATGCAGATACCATCTTTAGAGATGATATGCCCCAGTAGCTTGCCTTCATCCATGGCAAAAATACTCTTCTTGGGATTGAGAGAAATCCCAAACTTTCTGCATCGCTGAAAAAGAAGTCTCAAATGGTGCAAATGCTCATCATATGAACCCGAAAATACTGTCAAATCATCCAAATAAACAACAAGAAAAACATCTTTTTCATTTTCAAAAGCAATGTCCATTGCTCACTGGAAAGTAGCTCCAGCATTCTTCAGTCTGAATGGAATTTTAGCATATTGGAAGGTTCCCCAGGGTGTTGTGAAGACAGTTTTGTCTTGGTTCTTCTCATGCACCAAGATCTGGTTGTATCCTGAGTAGCCATCAAGTAGTGACATCCTAGATGCTCCAACTACTGTCTGCAAAATATGGTCCATCTTCAGAAGTGGATAATTATCCTTTAAGGATGCCTTATTCAAATTCCGAAAATCTATGCACAATCTTATCTCTCTTGTCTTCTTACGTACTGGAACCAAATTTGAAATCTAGTCAAAAAATCTAATGGTGACTATGATATCTGCTTTTTACAACCTTTTTACCTCTTTTTCAATGGATGGAAGCAACTTTGGATTGATTCTTCTCAGCTTCTGTCTAAATGGATTCTAATCCGGATTGATGGGAATAGTATGTTGGATTATGTTCTTATCATACACCTTCAAATCTGAATAATCCCATGCAAACACATCAGAGAATTCAGAAAGTAATTTAACATACTTTTCCTTTACCTCAGGGGACAGTGCCTTTGACAACTTCACAAACTTGGGCTTGTCAACTGTTCCAAGATTCACATTTTCAACTCCTTTCTCAGTAGGCACCACGATTGGCTTTTTTGCAACATCATCCTGATCAAAAAGCTCCTCTAAAGGTATGAGAACTCTAGGAATTACATTATCCTTTAGCTGCAATATGCCCATCTAGTTTTATTCCATCTCCTGATCATCAACCTCATACTCACCTTCTATTGGAGTATCTTTGAATTTTCCATCACTCTGAAAAAAGGCATTAATCTCATTATCATCTCAAAACACTTGCGAATACCTTAAATTGTCCGGAATAGCAGGCCTATGTCTAACATAGATCTCAAACTTGTTGCTGGAGTTCATCGAAATTTTCAAGTTGCTGGCAGTAGTGGTAAGAGAATTGGCAATAAGATTTTGCATCCTAGGTACTGCTTTCAAAGTGTACTCAGGGAATGTCTTCAGGATGTCCAGGACTGCATTTCTGTATGCCCTCAACCTTGGATGTTTTTCTTGGTATTCTCCTTTCACCTGTTTGATTATTAACTCAGAGTCGCCATACACATAAATCCTCTTTGCATTCAACTTATTTAAAATTTTCAGACCTGCAATCAAAGCCTCATACTCTTCTTCATTGTTAGAGAACTCAAAAGCCAACTTATAAGCACATACTCTAACATTACTAGAAACCTTTTCAGGCTGGAAAACAGGGCTCCGAATCCATATTCCAATACCAGCTCCATCCTTACCAATAGCTCCATCAAAGTCCATGCTCCAAAGGCGTTCTTCTTCTTCTTCTTGTAGATGCTGAAACTTTGCCTCTTTCTCTTCTTTACCTTGGTAGATTTCTGGTTGTTCACTGTATTTTTGTTGCTGGCAAGAAGGAGACTTAGAATTGCTTGTTGTTTTGTCTTTTTCCTGTTTGAGGACTTCCCTAAAATTTTCTGAAATTTCAGGTATTTCATCTACTTGTACCAACTGAACATTCTCATCATTCAAACCACCATCTAAATATAAGACAAAAGACTCTAAATCTGTGTGGACAACATTAATGGGATGGTTGAATGGCTTGTCTTTGCTGGTAATCATATATTTCATTTTCTTCTCCCTATATAGTTTTCTCAACTGGCCAAACACGGGGATGGTGGCATAAGAGAAGTCAAGTTGCATGGTTCCCTTAAGTTTTGCACCCCAAGACCTAGAAAGGAGCATTCCAAATCGTGGTGGAACATCAGCAACAAAAACATCCATCAAAACATTTTTGGCTGGGATTTGATCTAAAGACACTACCAAGTCTTTGATAAGACCAATACAATTGACCCTACTTGAGTCAAAGGAATATAAATCATGGTATTTTTGAGTAATATCAAGGCCTAACTTCTCCATGACGGCTTTGGGCATCAAATTATGTGAGGCTCTGGAGTCCAACATAGAATTATGCAAGATGAACTCATGCAACCTAAGACTCAGGTAAAAGGGAGGGACTTCACTTTCTTCAGATTGATCTTCTGAGGTTGGACCAAATATGAGTTCAAGGTAATCATCTTCAACATTAACCATATCAGAAACAGAGTCTATTTTCAAAACTTTAGACACTTGGTGTTTATAAGTACTATTTGTCACCAACTCAATCAGGGGCATAGATACTTTCAGTTTAGAAATTTCATTTTCCAAATTAAAAGAAGGAACTTTTCCTACCTCTTTAATGGGAGGGTCTTTCTTTTATGTTTTCTCCTTTTCTATGGTTTGCTGATTCTTTTCATTTGCTATGTTATTTGCTGAAGGTGCTTTGCTAGAGGAAGGGTCGGCTAGCTCTTTCCATTTCTTCTTAGCATCGTTCTTCATTTGGAGATCCTTTCTCCTCTGAATGGGACTGATTAGAACATCTATGTTCCTCAAATAATATTTCCTTTTTTGGGCTCAGAGAGCATTCATATACCCTCTCTGGTAATCATCAAATTCATCTTCTAATACTGTGTCATTGGCCAAAATGAAAACTTCATCCCTTTGAATGTCTGGAGTCGCCACTGTGTATTCTTCGTCTTCAGTGAGATAGATGGGTGCACCATTAGCTGTGAAAAAGTGATTGGCTTCAATCAGAGGATCATCATCCTCATATATCTCTATTCCTTGCACATAATTCTACTGCAATGGGGTCCTGATTTGTTGCTATGGTGGCTCTACTTGGTCCTGCGTTCTCTGCTCTCTCTGCTTAATCCTGAATTGTGGCTGCTGCACTCTAAACTTTGGATTCCTAATTTGAGGCTCAGGTCTATCAGAAATGGTTAATTGATCAACCATATTCTCCATTGTCCGAATCAGAGTGTCCATTTTGCTGTCTGAACGAGAGGCTTCTTCTTTCACTGTGACTCTCTTTTCAGCTCTGGTTCGTGCTCTCTTGGCCAGCAGATTTGCTTCTACACTTACTGCTATCTTCTGCATGTCTTCAAGTGAAGAAGGATCTCTTTCACACAGCTGATATTCCATATCAGCGTCGAAACCATCTGGAAATTTAAGCAAGGCTAAATCCACAGGAGGTTTCAGGCTAGCTAGAATAGCATTGTATACAGCATTGAATCTCAAACAATAATCTTGTATAGTTTCACCCACATTTCTCTTAATATTTTCATATTTAGACAAAATTTGGAATAGGTTTTTATTTATCTCCCACCAGTCTAAGAACTTTGTGTGAAACTCCTGTAAAGTGCGAATTGAGCCTGCTGGTAAGGCTTTGAACCACTTTCTAACTTCACGTTCGAAGCTTTGAACAAACAGCGTGGTAGTTACATTCTCTACTTCCATCTCATGTAGATGAAAAAAGTCATTCATCTTATCAACATGTTGCTGGGCTATAATTCTCTAAGTGACATCAAAGATAGGGATTTTAATTTGATAATCAGCATGCATATCATTGAGAACCTGAGGTAAGACCAGGGGTGCATACCAAGCAACCATGACTCTAGGTGGATTTACAACAGGATTTGTAGGATTTAAGGGAGGTGTTGATGGAGGAGATGACAACTGGGAATTGACTGATGGGAATGATAATGACTCTAAAGGCTCATGGATATTAGTTACAGTGGTAGATGACTGTGGGGAATTCAAAATGTAATCATCAATTGAAGCATTTTCCCTTTGAACTTCAATATCTACGAGGAATTATGGATCTAAAACTATGTCATCAAGTGCAGTTTCAGACTTATTTCTAAACAAATAAAGCTCAAAACTCTCATAAAAAGAAATATCTTCTACAAAAAACCACTCACTGGGCCAAGTATGGGATCTGAAGATAGGTCTGGGACTTAGTGATCCTTCTTGTCTTCTGACAATTATTGGGATAAGATTTGGATTTTCAAACACGGGGAGGATTTGGATCTGGATTAGCCCTTGTGTATCTTCTTGAATCCAGTGTGTGTAAATTTATACTGTACAAAAATTCTATTTCATCCTAACAGACTATGAAAATCATTTTCCAGAACCGAGGAATTTACAAGAATAATATTTACTGGGGTGATCTGACTTTAATGCTTTGATAGCAGAAATATATTATGACTGAAGAATAAGTGGTTGTAGTTATATTCCCTTCCCAAAGTGCTGTAACAATACTCGCTTTTTAATGATATTTCAAACCTTCTTAAGCAAGTATACGATATAAGGGAATACGCTCAAAAAATATTTAAGAGACTTTATCCTATCGTAATATCAAAATAATATAACAATGGCGCGATCCTTTAAAAGCACCAACCTTCGAACTTATAACATAAAACCCTTTCAACATGACATAAATTTCATTCAGCAGGGGCCCACACATCCACTATTCGCCTTTTTATAAATACAATCAACATTAAATAATATCAAACCGCTGGATTATAACTTGAGTTACCACTTGTGCACTTTACTGCGCGATCACCGTCAGATCTAGAGCTCTCCATATCGAACGATCCTCGTTGATTTCACGTTTTCTCAAAGTCCAAAGTTTAACATCTAAAAGCTATGCGATATGGGTGGTATTGGGGATATGACATGCCCTAATCTCACTGGATCACATTTTTTTGAAGTGGTTTTTCTCCTGGGCAAAAGCGGCGCGACATAGGTGGTTTTGGTTTCTGAAACCTTCCGGTGGTAAACGAACCGTGCTTTAACTATGGTTTGTACTGTGGTTTGCACTTTAAACTCGTCATGTTAATTCAGGCTGGGTCCCACTGATATCAACTTGCCAGCAACAAAACAAAGCCTTTACTTTGACAATAGATATTTCCAAAGATTGGTCGCGATTAATATAACCAAGGTTTAAACTTAAGATAGAGTTTCCAATACTCCACAGAACCGACTATGATTTCATTTTGAAAATAGAATAAACATAGTAAACGCTGAGAATACAAGCTCACAGACAGTCATATCGGCTTCCCCAGTATTGTTGCCAGAGATGGTAGCTCCTTATCTGAACCCCAGGCTGAAAAAGAGAAAAACAGGGTAACAACTAAACCATGCTCAGCCTTGTATCTAGCCCTACAAGGAAATGAGAGGGCTCTCTCCATGAAAGGATATTCAATAAAGTGCAATAATGATCTGATATTAGGCTAGGTATAATAACGGGAATTAATTTTAATAAATGAAATTTAATTTTCAGGGATGTGTGGGATAAAATGGGATAGTTGAAACTGGGGAATTAAATCAGGACACAGGGTATTTCATGGGGCAAGGGAGGCAGGAAATTTTAACAAATAAAGTTTAAATAATGATGGGATGGAAAGACTGGTGAGGAGATGAAAAGGGCACAATAAATGAATCCTTTTCAAACAGAAGAAAAACATAGAGTATGAATGATTCCCCAAGGCAGAGCATAAAAATGGATTCTCCCTTTCTGTCTTGAAAGCATTCAAAAAGAGATGTTTATGGATGATAGGTAAAACATAAAAATTTACATATGAAACAAAGGAGAGAACAAATGCTAAAAATTATACCACATGGATCCCACAAATCAGAGCAGCATCTCTTATTAATTCCTTGTCAAACTGTACAATGGAGCACAGAGCGTTCTTCCACACTATTCCCCTACTTCTGAGTTACAGACTGCTTTACAAATTATTTACAATTACATTAAATAGACCAGATTTGTGGGAACATAGATCCATAGAAAGAGGGAGTTGTTTAACAACTCAGAATTGAAATCTGAAGATAGAAAAGAGAACCAACAATCTGCCCCTAAAGAAGGAAAAAAATTACATTTGATTACTTGGGCAGATTCACAATTTCGCTGTTGAATGATAAATAAGCGATTTTGGGGAGAAAATCCCTATTTTTATGCTGTTGTAGAAATCTTTGTTTTATTTAGCTCTCGGCCAACTGACTGTTGCTTTCCATTATTTGTTTGAATGGATTGAATTTTTTAATACTATGCCTTCTGAAAAACATAAAATTAAATTATGCCATGAATGAAGGGAAAACCAATTTTTTGAATGAATACGAGCCAAGGAAAGGAGGCGGGACCCGCATCGCAATCGGAATCGGAAGGGGTGGGAGGAGATACAATCAAATAATAAACATTGAAATATATGTTTGCGATGGTGCCATTGCAATTAGGATCGAGGGTTGAATTTTTTTTGAAACAAAGCCAAAAAGCTCCGATGTGATTGGCATAAGTCTAATGGGTAATGTAATAAGGAGTGGGAAATCCCTTTGAAAATAAATAAAAATAATTTTTCAATTTATACAAAGGGACAAATTTCTTTTTTTAAAAGGGCGGAGGACTTTTATGGTGGGACCGAGATATGAATAATCGCAATCGGCATCGGGAGAGGGAGCGGGGTATACAATACTTCCAATGCGATGGGTAAAGGGCTTTGTATAACAAAATGAAATAAAATTTAGAACTTACAAAGGAAAAGACCCTTTGTATATATAAATGGGTGAAATTATTATGTGGTGGGCCTGGGATCAATCAGAATTGGGAGGTGAAAGGGAGGGCGGAAGTGAAACATAAATGGGAACGCCAATGCCGATGAGCGATGGGCTGTGAGCCGTTGGATCATTAGGTAGATCAATGACGGCGGTATGATCGGAGGATATCAATTGGGAGGAGGGATTTGGGAGTGCCGATCAGATCTATGACATCCGATCGGATGAGCAGATCGATGGCCAGGATAACATCGGGTGGGGTCAATCGGGGTTTTCCATCGGAAGCTGCTTAATGCAATCGGATCGGAAGTTTGGGCGATGGGCCAATCAGGGCGCACTTACAAAATGTGCCGATGTGATGGGAAAGGGACTTTGGGTAGGTGGGGTTTTATATTATAAAACCTTAAAATTTTATTGCAAAGTTTCAAAGTATGGTGGGGAAGTGGTTTGGAATGGCGGAGGGTACTTAGAACATGAAAGTTTGATTTTATCATAAATTTTCACGGTATGGAGGGAAAGTGGTTAATAAATAAATCACATATGTATTTAAACAACTTTATTAATGCAATTTTGTAATCGGAGGGGGGGAAAAAGGGATTTATAAAGAGAATATTAAACTTTAATAATATAAAGTTTAAGGGAAAGAGGGAAGAAGGGGAAGGGTTAGGGTATAAAGGACTTTTTACTTCACTTAGGCATAAATTTCAATCCAGAAGTTAGTTTTGAGAGTGTAGTATACCGTTGGAAAGCTCTTTCCAGGATATTTCTGCTGAATCTACTTGGAACATGATTTGATGTTGAACATGCTGCGGAACACTTCTCTGAAGGCAGGGTGATGACTTTGTGGAGAAAACAGCTTCTGAAATGTAACTTATTACATATGCTAACATAAAATTACATAACGAATGATAATAAAAGAAAAGTAGGTGAAAATTACATCAAACTGAATAAAACATTTCTTTGATCTTCTAGGTGTTATGACTTTGATTTTATTAACTTCCTCATGACCTTGCTGATATTTATTGACACTTGACTTATTAATTTGACCATGGCGAGATCCTAGAACCTAATGAGACCCATCCTATGACATATTAACATGACTCACAAAGTGAAAGTAGCTCATGACTAAAGTCCATAGAGAGGAGAATCAACAAGTTTCACATGAGGGAAAACTGATGAAAAATCACTACCATCAATGAATCCATGACCTAGCAGAATGGTGAAATTTATTGGTATGGGACTCCTAATATGCAAATGCAAAAGATAAATTTTGATCACTGATGGCAGGATGACTAGACTGACACTAACACCATGGACATATAGTTGACCCATGAGGTGTAACCAAGGTGATGCATCAAGTTGTCCTGCTAGAGCATTTAGCAATGTCGTCTTTCTAGATCCCATTGGCCCCATTAGTGCAAGAAGTCACCCTACTTTTTCTTCACCGCCAACATTTGTGAGCAGAAACCTCGTTATTTTCCTAGATTTGTCTACTAAAGTGCATGTGATGTTCTTCCACTAAAGCATACTAGGAAAAATATGCCCGTGTATTTATTAATCTTCATTGTTCTCTTGATCTTCATATTTCCTATCATCATCTTGGGATTGGGTCCGTTCATCAATTACAGGACCTAGTAAAGCAAATATATGAATTGCCAAAGATGCCACTAAGGTTGCTAAAATTTTAGCAATCAAAGGAGCCATGGCCTTCCTTGTAAAGAACCCAATTCTTTACTAATGAATGCAAAGTAACATGAAGAGAAGATGCCACCTACGAGGAGCCAAAGATTCAGATGATTGGAAGATAATATAATCTAATCCATGGGGTAGATGGTCCTTCGTAAAAAAGTGTATTTAGCGTGGCAAATTTTTGCAAATGCTAAAAATTAGACATTGCGGAAACCTCATGAATTTCTTACCAAACCAGCACAATTAAATTTCTTGTCATAATCGTGCTTTTAGAATGGTGGATGGAGCCTCTTTCTTCATGATATTTTTCACCATATGTCTCCTTGACTTGTGGCGAATTTTGGGGTGCAAATTCAGCACTTCCTCTCCCAATGGCCACTGATTTTGCAAAAAATATAGAAATTATGTCATTTCCCATTCAGCTGTGTCTTCATGATAGGAGGATT
Organism: Pinus albicaulis; assembly: GCA_034641835.2. Classification (NCBI taxonomy): domain Eukaryota; kingdom Viridiplantae; phylum Streptophyta; class Pinopsida; order Pinales; family Pinaceae; genus Pinus; species Pinus albicaulis. The sequence goes on from CM076578.1 coordinate 1,686,068,628, forward strand.
CAGAAGGTTCTCATTCTTCTTGGTCTCACATCTCGTGGACACATATGTCTTCTTAACCCGCACTTTCTTTCTATTATTCTTAACTACATCATGATTAGAATATCTATGAAATAAATCATTTCTCTTATATGTAAAAGAACAATCTGAATGAATGTTATACCTTCCTGACTTTTCCTTGAACTGATGGAGACTAAGCGGCTTGAATCCCTTCCTAGGATCAGGTGATGAAGAGATGGTTTTTACTTCCGCTACCTTCGAGCATCCTCCTTTCTCTTCCTATCCAAAACCCAAGACTACAAATGGTTGACTTGGTACAACCTCCAACAGAGGGGTGAGTCCTTGGCCATTTATTCCAAGTCCACCTCCTATATACCCCGTCTTTGTGAGGATCTTTATGAGGATATTCATGCCAACATTAGTTTCATATTGAGAGAGAACATAACCTGAAATAACATCATATACCTCGGTTTGAGATGCAACATCCATCATTTCAACCTTATGCAACTTAGGAAATAACTCATCTTTGGCTCGTAGCATCTCTTGAAGCTCTTGCTTATTATTTTTAACTACCTGCAAAAGTCTTGGAAATTATGCATTGTCGTCTTGATTGCTCTCATTTATCTCTTGCAACTCTTTCATTCTTTCAGCGTGCTTTTCTCCTCTGCCCATCCTGCAAATCAGTCACCTGCTCTGATACCACTTGATCTGATTACGGGTCGAGTACTACTCTAACCAAAATTTACAGTGTGTAGATCTTTTAATTGACTATGGATTATACAGGTATTTATGAGAATGTTAGTCCATCTATTATAGTGCAAAAACACATAAACATAAGTGAATTAACTTAAAATATCAAGAATCACATGCATGTAAGTAAATGAGAGACAACCAATTGGTAACGGATTTCACCCCTCCATCTCTCTAGGGCTACATCTTCGTATTTGCTTCAATTGGAATGCAGATCTTCTATATTCCTTCTTTAAAGTGAGATATCCAAGCTTTCTTACATTCAAGCTCTATGGTCTAGCATTAGCTAAGCACTATGGCTCTCAATAGCTAAGCATTCTCTACTTTCTTCTGCTATTCTCATGGCTTACATAACGCATATATATAGTTTTCCCTCACTGAATCTCCAACAAAGAGCATTAATTGCAAGACCCACAATTGTAGGGCCCAATTACAAGGAAGGAAAATCAAGATCCATGAAAGTAGGATCTCCAACAATATCAGGCTCATAATTGGGAAAAGTCTCAAAACCACATAAAGACTCTTCAACTATGCCATTGATTCTCTCAAACTTCAATTGATAAAAATAGAGAATTGGTGTGAGGTGGTTTCTCACATAGAAACCAATTTCCGTAGTTACATTAAATTAATAGTATGTGAGACAATTTTTTCTCTCACAAATATTTATCATTTATACCAATAATGCATGGGTTTAATAAGGGTTCGTAAAATGCATAATTAAATGCATGAGCATCTCATGAAAAGCATAATTTCACCCACTTAGGTACTTTGTCACCAATTTCAAATCAACATGGTGTAAATCTCTTTCACGTGCGAAGATCCTTTCGGATTAGTAAGCTGACCATATCGCATGTCTTGTTCTCAAATGTATTGTTAATAAAGAAATCACATTTTCTTAAGTTTGGAATTGATTCAGGGCACCTTTGTTGGATGTATTTATTTTAATCATGTTGCTAAAGCATTGATGTGGCCAACGTAAAGAGATATTTGCAAATGGTCGTAAATAACAATCTTGATCAAAGGAAATGCAAGATGGAAACTTCAAATTTATGTGTTGTGACTTGAGCTCTTGAAATGAGAGGAAAGTAGAGCATGGTTAGATACTTTCCAAGGCTTGAATTTTTAAATTGTAGACTAACTTATATCCAACTTATTAATGGAACACAACATCATAGAAATTTGAAAAAATAAATTACACGATCGAATCAGCTGACTGGAAAAGAGACAATAGAAAATCATTGTACGAGGTCCCACATTTCGAAATAAAAGATTCTAGATGAAAGAAAGAATTCAAGGCGAGGGATTGAAATCAAGAAGCATATGGCTGATATCTATGAATATGAATCCATAACTTTCATATTTAACAAAAAAAGGAAACATATCGATGCACCCATATCGCATAAATTTGTACAGTCGATCACGCTCCTTTTATTGCACATGCATCCTTATATCCTTAACCTATGAACCTCGGATAGTCAGGAAAACCCATTGTGTTCCTCCAGAATGATGGTTTTCTCCTTTAAATATCTAAGAGTTGTTGTTCCCAGTATCAAAATATATAATTTTCCATAAAAATGATGAATATTGGAAGCATGACTTAAGAGTACAAATGCAAACTCCCCAATATGAGCCATGGTATTACCACTACCGCATCCATGCCTATTTGTGCTCTTTATCAAATGTTTTCTTTGAGAATCGTCCAACGTGATCGCAATTTGTCTACCTAGGTTTGTAGAAAAATGAACAAGTTGCTATATAAATGATCTAAAAATGTGAGAACTTCTTATTTCTAATACATAGATTGACTGTAGGGGCATTTACTCGATATGTCACCTTCAAAGAAAGGATGAGATCCAGAAGCTACCTGGCCCTTTACAGACTCTGTCTAGAGAAATAATAGAAGTAATCACTAATGATCTGGAAATGAAACTACTTGTTTTCTGTTCAAGGTATTCATTATCCATAAACTTATGTGTGCAAAATGTTTTATATGTTTTTCAATTGGAATAAAATGATTTTGGTAAATTTATAAGTCTTTTTGTGTGTAGGAGGCTTATTTCTCTTTACTGTTTAACATATTTAACTCTGGAAAAACACAACAATATAAATCAAATATATAACTCATCATATGATAAGATAGTTCACCCCTCCTCGGCTACATCTGTCGGGTCGAAGACCCCCAAATGGGCTTGTCCTTGCTCTTATTATGCTCAAAATTGGTTATGCAGTGTGAAGAAAGCCTAAACAGGAAAAAATAGCTGTAGAAATGAGTTCAGAACATAGAAAACAGTAAATATAGGCTTTTGTTTCACCTCCAAAGGTTAACCATAGCCCAATATAGCTCCAACACTCCCTAGGCCCTGATGGCTCTCCAAGCTTCTTTGTTGAAAAAGTACCTGAAGATGAGCTCTGTTGCCTCTACAACCTACATCATTGGCTATGGAATGCTCAAAATACCCGAAATAAAAAAACATTTTGTCCAAAAATGTTCATCCTAGTGAAAGTTATGTCCAACTGAAGTTTTGTCCAAGTTGGCCTAAGGAAACTCCACCAAAAGTGGGATAATTGTAGTTAGCCCTGCTAACTTTGGCACCTCCACCAAGAATGGTGTGTTCTGCCAGATTCGTCGGGGCCGTTAAGCTTAAAATTTAATGTTGGGTGGACGGGGTCACATGGACCACCGCCCAACCCGCCGACATAACCGTGGATCTAACGGTTTTCAAACTGTAGCATTAAATCTTCCGAAACCACCACCTTTTTTTCATGTGACTATAATTATAATAACCATCAGATTTTGAAATAACCACCGGGCCATATCCTGAGGTTCTGCGCTTGGTTCTGTGTAGAGGGGGATGGCCCCCTTTTGGCCCCAACCAAATTCAACATAAAACTTAAATATAAGTGGTGGCCCTATGGGGTTAAGAACCACCACGAGCCTGGGAAGTAAGGCCTTGGGGCTACCACCCGCTCGACCCGTGATCGAAACCCATTGACTCCAATATATTTTTCCCATTAAAAACATCTGTAGACTTGGGGCCACGTGGCGGCCTCCGGGAAGGCCACGTGTCGCCCATTGATTGGTCCTTATTGAATACGGTCAACCCATCATCCAACTGAAATGTGCCAAGTGTTGAACGCTGGTTGGTTGATAGAGAATATTCTATGGAATATTGTATGGAATATTTTGTGGAATATTCTTGGAATATTCCTGGAATATTTTTTGGAATATTCTTGGAATATTCTGTGGAATATTTATTTTTTAATATTTTTTTTAATTCAAAGTCAAACCAAGTCAATATGGACTTTCACGTGAAATTGTGAAATCTCAAACTTGAATATCTTTCACATACACTATCAGATTTGAGTGCCATTCATGGTTACAGGATCGTTTTGACGAGGCCTCTCCTATCATTCTGGTTTCAACCAATTCTAAGAAAATAAAATTTGTGTATTTTCTCCAATTAGGACATGATCACCTTATCACACCTCCCATATGGGAAGCTTTTGGACCCACAAAAGCTCTCTGATTATAGAAATGAAGATGAGGAGACTGATTCTCCACTCGTCCAACTTTAAACCACTGAAATATTCCTGGCTTCATGAAATTGAGCTTCTCATAAAAAGATAAATTGTTCTTTGAATTCACTGACCGACCATTGCTAACATTGACTGAGTCATGACAGAAATTCTTGAAATTTGCAGAACAAAAACTATAATTTGCAAAAAGCATTCTGTTTCTACAATGGTCAAACTTCAAAGAAGACTCAAATTAAGATTCTCCTTGCCAACTATTCACCTAGCGATTTTTTGTTGAAAGAACCTTGTACTTGTGCTGAATCCCAACCAAGTTTTCTCGCCATACAAATCTGCCGTTATGAAACCAACTTTGACCCATGTTGAACTATGTGCCCTCTTTGCTTGCATGCCTTTCCATCTCATGGACTCTTTCACTGCTTTGCACCAACACTTCATTCTCTGCACCGATCGTCACCAAAGGTACCTTGTGCAACATAACGTCATATTCTTTCAAAGACAAACTGTTATCAGATTGAAACATACCATCATTTATATCAACAATATCATGAAAAGGAAAATGTACAAAATCTTCTTGTTTAACCATCAACAAAGTCAGATTTTCACTTTCATTAACTAGCCTTTTCAATTGCCCTGCATGGACTAAAGAATATTATAGCTTCTTCTTATGTGCTCTCACAATGTATTCTTTTCCATCCTTGAACAAGTGATACTTATTCTCATGGTGATGGAAGATGGCCTTTTTTTCATATAAATATGGACTACCCAACACAACACCTATAATGTCAGGTAGTACTACATCCAGTTCAACCCAATCAACATAATGAGTTGTTATGGTGAAGCGCAAGATACACTTATTTGAGACTTGTAAGTTTTCATCCTTGCATATCCACCTAAGTGGATAAGGCTTTGGATGTGGAATTGTTTCAAGTTTCAGCTATTTGACCAAGTCTTTTGATATGACATTAGCTTGAGACCCACTATCAAAAAGTGTGTCTATCTTTGTGTGGTTTGAGATTATCCTCACATGAAATAGCTCTATCCTCCTCTTTTCATTTTGATTTTTTTTGTAACAATTTAATGTGCTAGAGTTGGGATTTGTTTCTTGTACAACCTCTTTCCCCTTTATGTTCTTTAATACCATCGCAATACTTTTTGTCTCATCACCTGATTCAGACCCTAAGTCCTGTTCAACAATTGCAACAGTTTTTCCCTTTGCTTTGGTTTTATCTTTGTTTTTATGTTCCTCTGGTTTCAACTCCGGATGAAGCTTCCAACAGTGATCTTCATCATGGCTTGCTTTTGAACAATTCTTGCAAAATAATTTCCCTTTTTCCTTTCCAGAGTTTGCAATCATTTTTCTTCCTTTGCTTTTAAAATCACCACCCTCATTCAGAGAATCAAACGTGTTTTTTCCTCTAGCCTCTAAATGTGTAGCTTGTACACAAACTTCGTCTAGAATAGTAGGATTAAACATAAGGATAGTATTTATAATGTAATTATGTAAACAACCTATATACTTCAGCAAAGTATCTTTACTTTGTAAGTCTACTCCTAACAACAATGCTCTTCTCCTAAACTCTTGAGTGTATTCTTGAACACTTTGTCCTTTAAGTTGTCTAATGTTTTTCCAATTCATTATATCCTTTCGTAGATGAGCAAGAGGATAAAATTGCTTCTTAATTGCGGAAATAAATTCAATCCATGATAAAGTAAGCTTACCATGTTTTCGAATTTCCTCGTTGGTCTGGGCTTCCCACCATACCAATGCTTCTCCTTCCATCCTTAATGAGGCTAACTGAATCTTGGTGTCATCATCATGAAGGTTTTGAATCATTAAATAAACTTCCAATTGTCTAATCCAATTGTCTAGTTTCTCTGCATTGACTTCACCGTTAAACATGGGAAATTCAAATTTGACATCAAGCTTTAAAAAAGGATTTTTACCAGTGGTTTTCGAACTATGTGACTGATTTACCATAGTCAAAGAAGATGATGATGAGGAAGAGGATGATGATGGAGATGATGGATCACCATTTCCTCCATTCCCTTTCTTTGACTGATCATTACCCTTCTTTCCTCCTGAGGAATCCTCTCCTTCCTTTTGGTTTTTTTACCCTTCTCCAGCAATCCTATCATTTCTTTCTTGATAGAGGATCCTTACCATTCCATTCATATCCAAGAAAGCTTTCCGAAATACCCTTTCTTCTTCCTTGGGATCCATCTCTTCATGAGCTTCACCTTCTCTTGAATACATGCTTGTAGCTGCTTCTAGGGCTCTGGGAGGTGGTTCTCTGACCCTTCTTGGTTGTGGATTAGTTTGTTCACTAACCAAGTTTCCTTCACCTCTCTTTTGTTTTAACCTAGTCAGCATCAAATCTTGCAAACAAATGACTTAATCTTTGCACACAAAAAATGCTAAGTAAAAACTCTAGCTCAAAACCATAAAATCTGATACCAATCTGATATGAAAAAGTGAGAACTTCTTATTTCTAATACAGAGATTGACTATAAGGGCATTTACTGGATATTTCACCTTCAAAGAAAGGATGAGATCGAGAGGCTACCTGGCCCTTTACAGACTCTGTCTAAAGAAATAATAGAATTAATCACTAATGATCTAGAAATGAAACTACTTGTTTGTTGTTCAAGGTATTCATTATCCATAAACTTATGTGTGAAAACTGTTTTATATGTTTTGCAATTGGAATAAAATTCTTTTGGCAAATTTCTAAATCTTTTTGTATGTAGGAGGCTTATTTCTTTTTACTATTTAACATATTTAACTATGGAAAAACTCAGCAATATAAATCACATATATAACATAACATATAACAAGTTAGTTCACCCCTCCTGAGCTACATTTACTGGGTCCAAGGCCCCCAAATGGGCATGTCCTTTCTCTTATTATGCTCAAAATTTGTTATACAGTGTGAAGAAAGCCTAAATAGGAAAAAAAAGTTGTAGAAATGAGTTCAGAACATAGAAAATAGTAAAGATAGGCTTTTGTTTCACCTTCAAAGGTTAACCATAGCCCAATACAGCTCCAACACTCCCTAGGCCCTGATGGCTCTCCAAGCTTATTTGTTGAAAAAGTACCTGAAGATGAGCGTTGTTGCCTCCAAAACCTACACCATTGGCTCTCAAATGCTCAAAATACCCGAAATGAAAAAAAAATTCATCCAAAGTTATTTCCAACTGAAGTTTTGTCCAAGTTGGCCTAAGGAAACTCCACCAAAAGTGGGATAGCTGTAGTTAGCCCCGCTAACTTTGGCACCTCCGCCCAGAATGGCGCACTCCGCCAGATTCGTCTGGACCGTTAAGCTCAATTTAATGTTGGGTGGACGGGGTCACATGGACCACCACCCAACCCGTCGACATATCAGTGGAGCTAACGGTTTTCAAACCGTAGCATTAAATCTTCCAAAACTGCCACCTTTTTTCATGTGACTGAAATGATAATAACCGTCGGGGTTTGCAATAATTGCTGAACCATGGCCTGAGGTTCCGCGCTTGGTTCTATGTAGAGGGAGCTAGTCGCCTTTCGACCCCAACCAAATTCAACATAAAACTTAAATATAAGTGGTGGCCCTATGGGGTTAAGAACCACCACAAGCCCAGGCGATAAGGCCTTGGGGCTACCACCCGCTCGACCCGCGATCAAAACCTATTGAATCCAATATATTTTTCCCATTCAAAACCTCTGTAGACTTGGGGCCATGTGGCAGCCTCCGGGCAGGCCACGTCGCGCCCATTGATTTGTCCTTATTGAATACGGTCAACCCATCATCCAACTTAAATGTGCCAAGTGTCGAACGTTGGTTGGTTGATAGAAAATATATTATGGAATATTCTATGGTATATTTTGTGGAATGTTCTTCGAATATTCTGTGGAATATTCCTTTTTTAATATTTTTTTAAATTCAAATTCAAACTAAGTCAAACTAGACTTTTACATGAAATTGTGAAATTTCAAACTTGAAAATCCTTCATATACAGTATCGGATTTGAGTGTCATTCACGGCTACATGATCGTTTTGACAAGACCTTTCCTGTAGTTTTGGTGTCAACCAATTCTGAGAAAATAAAATTTTGAGCATTTTCTCCAATTAGGACATGATCACCTGATCAATAAATCTCTTCGTGGTTGTTTTCAATACCCACAATGGAATTTCTAAATTTGTGGCATATCCTATATATGTTTGAACTAATGTTCTCTCTCATACAACACATGTTGCACTATAACCAATCATCCACATAGGTTGCATCTTTTCTCCTACTGCCTAAACTACCTTTTCATGCAATTTTCTTGACACATCCATGCCAATATACAAGAAAATACCGAAGAGTATAGATCTTGCATTTTTAGAGAGTGCGGGAATGTGTGGTGTTGGAGCATCATTCAAGAATTCGTGGTGCAGGAATGCGGGGTGCAAGAGCATGGTGGAGGAACTTGTAATATATAGGAATTTTTCAGTTGCCACAAAGAGACCTGGCTATTAATTATATTTTTATATTAAATACTTTTCAAATTAGAAAAAAAAATAAGAGTTCATGATCACAAACTTTCAGCTCTACATGCCTCTAAATAACTCAATAATGCATAAAAAAGAATAATACTGACTTAAAAATACTTAATACAAGCATAGAGTTATTCATTGAAAAGCATAGAAATGTGGACAAAATAGAGGCTCAACAACAATATACCTCGTGTCATCTCTAAACACTTGTTTTTCTTGAGGTCTTTCTCCTCCAAGTCACTGATGAGATATCTATTCCCTGTCATATGCAAAGAAGCACCACTATCAAAGAAGCACCACTATCGAGATACCACATGCATCCCATTACAGTTCTGGCTATGCATGCAATCAAAGTGAAATCAAGTTTGAACTATGAAGATAAAGCTTCACAAGCTGCTGCTACTGTAGCCTCCTTCTTTCTTTCCCTCTGTGGACATTTCATGGCATAGTACCTGAACTTGTGACAGTGAAAATACTTCATTTTGGAGAATTATTTGTTGTTACCCTCTTCATCTAGGGACTTATTTTCCTTGTCTTTCTTTCCTTATCTAACTAATGCAAAATCTTATTCTTTGTCTTTCGAAGAGGTCTTGTTTATGGCGTTCCGCCTTAAATCTTCTTGCACCAAGTCATACCAATATCTCTCTCATTTTGGTAGCTTCTCCCTCCCATTTACCAAATACTGGTAGTTGTGCGAGCTCTTGAGATGGCCTAGAAGTTCTAGGCTCACCAAATAATCCCGGGAAACTGTCACACCAACACTTCCGAGCTCATCTCAACATTGAGTGAACTTCGTCAAGTATTTTGGTATCGTCTCGCCCTCTTCCATCTTGATCATTCTGAGCTTCTCCTTCAACGCGAACTTCATGTGGTCGAGAACCTCATGTGGCGAAATAAGATAAATTAATTAAATTAATTAATTAATTAGATAAAAATAAATAAATCCATAAATAAATTAATTAATTAAATAAGTAAAATAAATAAATAAAGTAAAATAAGATAAATTAATTAGATAAAAATAAAATTTATTAATTAATAATTAATTTATAAAAGAAGTTTTAACTATCGTTTTAGTTTGCTAATTTCATGGTGACTTGCCAAACTAAAATAATGATTTGTTAGTTTGCTCATGACTGGTAACGCTCACCATAACTCCTTAACATAACATAAATGGGGTTTTAAAACTTGCAGTTAGTTAAACGATTACATGTCGTAGATAACTATAATACCATCTTTATATTATTAAATCATCCGTACAACATTATACGAATGCCCATCTTGAAATCCGATTCGATTTAAATAAAATAACACTACTTTTAACAATAGAGAAATGCCTCCCGTGCATATTAATGAAATGTACGCATCAACTACCATGCGTATTCAATCATTTTCTATATTCTTTGGGATTTTGAACTATTTGTCCTTCTTAAACATATTCCTCTAAAATACAGAAGATTCCATTCTAAAAAATTTTAAGCCTTGTAAGGCGATTAGAAAATTAGTCTACTCGCCTCGGTCAATCACCATCCGTTTCTTGGCATAATTGTCATTTTAAACGCAATTATCCATTAACTACTTATATTTATTCGTTTTGCGGGGAATCTACCGAAACGACAATCGACAAACTAGCTGTAAGTATTTTCTGTTTGTTGAGAAAAATTGGGAGAGTTGGAATGTTGATCATGTGGATGCATTTACCACAAAGTGCAGGTCTGGTGGAAACTGGAATATGAGTATGAATGCTGTCCAAAATCAGAGTCTTATATATATATATATATATATATATATTTTGAAAATGTTAAAAAAAAGTGTGCCAGAAAAGAGTACGTATTTTTTATTTTTGGTAAAAAATAAAAACAGAAACCGCTAAAAGTTTGTCTAGAAACTTAATCACCTCACCTCTATATTCCATAAAATCTGTAATTCTTAACTTGGAGATTCTAGTTACCATTTTTAAAATTTAACAATATCTGTAAATCTTAATCACTTCCAAATCCATAAATAAGATCCCCAGGGTGAAAATTACGGTTACTCCAACACCCCCTTATACTTATTCGTTTTCCTCTTACATTTATTCGTTTTGCGGAGAATCTACCGACACGTCAATCAACAAGCTGGCGATAAGTATTTTCTGTTTGTTGAGAAAAATTGCGAGTTCGAATGTGGACGAACGCAAATGAACGCTGTCCAAAATCAAATCAGAATAATAAGAAAAGTAAATATTTTTTTTGAAGAAAACGTCAAGTATTTTCTGTTTGTTGAGAAAAATTGCGAGAGTTCGAATGTGGATGAACGCAGATGAACGCTGTCCAAAATCAAATCAGAATAATAAGAAAAGTAAATATTTTTTTGCAAAAGTAAAAAAAAATGTAGGAAGAAAAAGTATGTATCAAAAACAGTTAAGAATTTGTTTAAAAACTAAAAATATTTATTGTAGAACAAAAAAAAGTCAAATAAATTAATTGGATATTAGACAATTTGTCCCCTAGGCCATAAAATTAAAATAATTTCTTTCTTTCTTAACTACTACATGACATGACTTATAGGGAAAAAATGTATGTATTTTTTTCTTTCTTAAAAGTAAAAACGAATTTGTTTAAAAACAATATATTAATTAGATATTAGACAATTTGTCCCCTAAGCCATAAAATTTAAAATAATTTCTTTCCTTCTTAACTAGGACATTACCTAAAAGCCTAAACAGTTTTTTCTGCGGCTACCTAGACTAGATCAGGATTTTTGGATCAAACGTTAGAGCGAGTTACCTAAACTAGTTTTCTTCGCCTACCTAGACGTACAAAGGTTGAGTACCCTTCTTACATTAGTGTGCAATTCCTCATGCAGTTTCACCATTAGTATTCTCATCCTGTGAATTTCCATGTCCAAAATTTCGTCTTGTTATTCTCACCACTTACTTTGAACTAAATATCTATTTTGAATTTTTTTTGCATCGAAAGAAAGGCGCATTCTACAGGCCAGTATGACTTCGATGTGTAAGTATGTGAAGCCAAAAAAAAAAATGTCGGCTTGAACAATAGCTTACATAAACATATAAATGAACAATTAAAAATTTATTAAAAATAAATTTAAACGATATAAACTTAAAATATGAAGAGTTTACTAACACTCAAAAAAGAGATATGGTAAATAAATATAATATGGTAAATGCGTAAAAATATAAATAAACCATAGGTATGGTAAATAAATAAAACCTCTATTTATATTACTCAAGAGGTATGGTAAATAAATAAAACTAATTTTTATATTTACTCAATAAACCACTTTATATTTACAAAAACTCAAAAACATGTTTTATTTAGGTGAAGCCTATGGGACAAATTATTATTAATACCATGGGACATATTATTAATAATACCATGGGCAAATACCATGGGCCAAATAATATATTTATAAAATAGGTATGGTAAATAAGTAAATATAAAAGAGGTATAAAGAGGTGAGGTAAATAAATAAAAATATAGCAAATACGATTAGAAATCAAGATCTAATTATATATGAAGTATAAGGGTCAAATACCATGGACCAAATTATTATTAATACCATGCAAAAAAAATTATTAACCCTAACATTAATATTAAAATATTAATATTATTAAATTTAATATGTTTAGATTAATAGAATATTAAATTTATTATATTGTAATATATATTAATATATCATGATATATGATAGAGGTGGAGAAATAGGGGGAGTGAGAAGGGAGATATGGAGATAAATTGAAGGAGAAGGGAGAAGAGGAATGAAGAGAGAGAGAGAGAGAGAAGAGTGAGAGAGTTAGAGAAGGGTAAGAGAGGGAGAGGGAGACAGAAAGATGGAGGTGGGAGAGAGATAAGGAGAGAGTGGGGGAGGATAGAGGATTGGAGGGTAGAGAGTGAGAGAGAGAGAAAGAAGGGGGGAAGGGAGAGGGAGGTAGGAGATAAAGGGAGAGAGAGAAAGGATGAGAGATGGAGAAGAGAAGGAGGGATAGAGAGATGGAGCTGGAGGCAGAGTGAGGATAGGAAGTAGAAATACATAGAGAGGAAGTGACAAGGGAGAGATGGAGAGAGAGTGTGTGTGATTATGGGTGGGATAAATATACATAGGAGTGATGGAGACAAGGGGGAGAGAAGGATAAAGGAGGAGTGATGGAGACAAGGGGGGATAGAAGGATAAATGGATAGAAATAGTAAGATAGTTGGAGAGTGAGATAGAGTGATGGGGGAAGAGATAGGATTGGAGGACAGAGGGAGAGAGAGAGAAAGGGAGCTGGGGGGTCAAATAGAAGGAGGTGACAGAGGAATGATGAGAGAGAGGAAGAGAGTGATGGGGTAAGAGAGGATTGTAGGAGAGAGAGAGAGAGAGAGGTGGGGGAAGATAAAGGGAGGTAGGAGATAAAGGGAGAGAGAGGAAGCAAAAGGGAGGGGACTTTAAAGAGAGGAGGAGAGAGGTAGGGATATAAATATGGATTTGGAGGGGGAGAGAGGGAGAGATTGAGGGATGGAGAGAGAGAGAGATGGGGGAAGAGTAAGGGAGGTAGGAGAGAAAGGGAGAGAGAGGAAAGAAAGGAGAGGGGAGTTGAAAGAGAGGAGGAGAGAGGGAGGGATAGAAATATGGATTTGGAGGGGGAGAGAGGGAGTGTAACACCCCCAGTTTATGTGTTTGAATTTCAAAGATAGACATTTGGACTCTAATCCTAAGGGGAGTGGACCCCAAAGGACAAGTATTTTGTGAATGTTATTAAATATTTAATTTGAGGAAATGAATAAAATGATTTTGTGCAAATTGACCAAAATGAGATTTATGAGATCAATTACTAAACCCATGAGGATGGATAAGGCAAATACTTTTCCCACAATCTTTCAAAAATCCTTGAAAGAAATTATTTCTAATTTAGATTTTTGAGGAAAAATCTAAATTCCCCAATGATGAGGAAAATAGTTGGGAAGAGGTAAAAAAAGTTGGAAAAGCTAGGAAAAGCATAAAACAGCTTTAAAGAATCCCTAAAATGGGAAGCCTAGGCAAACAAGAAGAAAAGCATCCTGATATTCTGGACGCAGAATTAGAAATAGGCTTTGGGGGAACAACAGCTTAAATAAGCTGCTCCTAAACAGATTAGAGGTTGACCTGTGCTAGGAGGGATCTCAGCTCAGGGGTGAATTATGGAGATAAACGAATTCTAAGGTTGGGTGGATTGGTCATCTAATTAAGTGGTATGCATAGTTTAGTTATATTTTTCTGTTTATAAGGTGTTGTAAATCTTATGTTGCATGGAATGTGAAAGTATTATATGTGCATGCTGTGTGTGATAATATTCCATACATTTAACAGAAATATCAGCAAAATTAGCCCTCAATTTCTGTACAGTTGTAGGAATCACATAGATGGGAAAGAATTCATCAGAATCTCTAAACCATAACTGGTTTAAATCTGAGAATACATATTTCCCAAGGATGATTTCAAGTTTAACTTTAATCTGCTTCTGTTTCCTAAATTAAATCCTAACCATTGAAAAAGGAACTGGATGTCAAGTATATTTACTTAGATTAAGATGTGAAATGAATAAAGCAGAAAATACAGAGTATAAAATTTATAACAGTACCAGGAAATAATTAGAAAATACTGGAGTCAATAAATGGTAAAAATATGAATATGTTACCATTATACTTATAAATTCAGCCACAGAATGTAATTCATTCTAAAATGTCATAAAGAGGTATACTTACTACATGTTACAAGTATTTATATTAAAATCAAAGGCATGTAATATACAACTGGTTACAGTACTAATTAGCCTTGTATATTATACATGAGAATGAATTATAATTACAGAAATTATCTCCAGCAAAACTAAAATGTCTAGGGAGATGATGACTGAAATTTCATACAACATCGAAATTTACAGATCTGGAGTTTTACCAATCACCAAAAAAGAAGTTAGTTAGCCATGTATACATTGAGACTGCCCTATGATGAATATAAAATAGTCAACAATTTGAAGGCATTATTTCCCTTCCCTAGGAATCTGTCACCAGGGAACCTACAATCTATTAAGAGGACAGAGAGTTCCTGTAGGAACCATACAACATATGCCAAGAACAGACAATGTAACTTAAATTTACTGATTTACTGTAAATTCTGAAAAGATGCCAGTAACGAGAAATATACATATGAGAGTCATAATTATGGTAAGAAGGCAACAAGGGAATTTACACATAATTGTTACAATTAGCTTAAATCGAAATGAAACAATTAGTTTAGTGTAAGACACAGGAAACGTCTATAAACTAATAAATTGGAGATTCGTGAAGCTGATACAAAATCATGAAAAATCTCAGTGAAGAAGATGTCCATGTTCGGCATATACATGTCCGAGGTCGAGCCTCTTGTGCAAAAGTCATTTAAAGGAGCCCATGTGCACTTCAAAACAAAAATTTATAGGTGCAAAGAATATTATCATACAAATGGAAATTGTTAATAGTTACAGTCTCTGACTGAGTCGATAAAATCTCAATAGACTACTAACAATTGAAAAAAGTTAACAATTCCTCCTAAACGAGATGGAACAATGCGACTGAAGGATGGTTCTCTCCACGCAGACATATACCAACCTGGAACGTCAAAGGAGTTGAAATTAATATCCACCGAAATGAAGTCTCTCATAGCTGCCGACATTGAAATGCGTAGGGAATGTGAATTACCTGTAGAAACGTAGCCATGGTAGTGGAACTATCAATAAAACAGCTTATAGAAAAACTTTGCCAATAGAGAAATTTAGCTGAACGAGGAGGGGTTACCTACTAAGAGGAAGACCCTCGTTCCTTCTGAGTTATCTGCCACCAGAATAGAGACATAATATTAACTGATTAGAAAGACAGAGGGTTAACAGTAAAATGGGAAAAAAATCTATTAATAAAAATACAATCTCAGGACGTCCTTGCCTGAGGACTATCGATCTTTTGTGAAGAGACAAGCCACGATGATAGATCGCCATCCCGAAACCAGCGCTCAAGTCACATAAAACGAGAAGAGGTATACCTATTAAGCAACCCTGCATGGTGATATCACACCTCATTAACCATAGATTTAATGAAAATGACGCAGAGATGGTGACGAGAAGAAACCAGAGGAAACAAATCAAAATGTTGGGACAGGAGATTTCCATGAGAGTAAACGAATCTAAACGGAGTTCAACCATAAACACTATTACAAAAAAAATGAAACCATTCGTATCATCATCGCTCGAGACTTCCATAGAGACAGATGTATAGTAAGTTCTGAAAATGAATATGATATTCTAGGGATAATGAAAGATGGGCGTGTAAAGTTCATAACTGGTGTAGTGGCCGACGCCTAGGCAAGCAGACTAGAGTGATGGGCAAACCAACACGTGAATTCATCAGCGTGCAAAGCCTCGAAGTAGAGAGGTTAACAAACCCAACAAAGGCCAAAGAAACTACCTTCAAACAGAAACGAAGACTTATATAACCATACTAAATTCCAGAAAACCCTAACGTGGTGAGAGAATCGTAACCGTCCACATGGCATGATCCCAAGTGTGAAGCCATGGATCGAATGGCTGGAGGGGAAATTACACCATTCGATCGACATTCAATGTGACAAGCAAGGCAATTAATTTCACGACATTCTGGCTGTATCAATAGAAATTGACGTGTATCCAGAGTAGTCTGGCATGGTGATTGCCATATCGACATGGAGGTATAGCACGTGAATGGGAATGGGATGAAACCCATCCCAACCAATACCATGAAACCGAGAAGTCTTATAGAACCTGACGTGGGGAAGTAATATCACGTCTCCATTACCTTACCACGATAAATCGACTTTACTAGGTCGTATTACGTGGAAGCCCAACATAAATGAGTTCACTCTCGACATAAATTCTGAGGTGAATGATATGTACAACAAATAGGGAAAGATAGGGACACAGATCATGGGAAAATGATGATCTCCGAAGCATTAATTAGCCATAAGTGCCATATAATCCTAGGTGTAAGGGTAGGTGAATTAAATCCCGCCAACGTTTATACGAGGGGTGCATATAGTTCGTAAAGGATGCCATGACCAACGTGGGTTTAAATTGGCTGACCCCTTATGTATATAGATTTATATCAATACGTAACAATAGATTAAATGCTCAAAAGTGAAATGTTATAAAAACGAAGGCGAGACAATAAATTGCTAAGAGAGACCTTTCATAGAAGGTGGTTCAGTGGTAAATAAATCCACTACAAAGTTAGCATAAAGACCATTATATTATAGGATATTGGAAATATAAATACCATTAGATTATATTGGGTTGGAAATTAATTCCAACAGCTATTGATTTGGATATAGTTGACATGGGGAATTAAATAGTTGACATGTGGAATTAAATTGTAATTGGGGAAAAAAAATGAGTTAACTAGATCAAAATCAAAATGTGATAGTATAACATTCTGTCGGAATGATTCTTGAAAATATGGCATACCAAAAAAAAAAAAAATTGTGTGGGAAAGTAAATGGGAGGTGTCACATGGAGGGATTAAGAGATGGAGCTGGATGAGGAGAGAGGGAGGGAAGATTAAATACATAGAGAGCGAGTAGTGGAGAGAGAGGCGGAGTGACAAGGGAGAGATGAAGAGGGATTGTGTATGTTTTGGGGTGAGATAAAGAGACAAATAAGGAGATATGGAGAGAAGGGGGGAGAGAAGGAGAGAGAGAGGTATATGGTAACAAATTTGGAAGGTGAAGATAGAGAGAGAGAGGGGGAGGAGAGAAAGGAAGAGAGACAGTGAAGAGAGGTAGGGAAAGAGATATGAAGATGGAGAGGGAGAGAGGGGCAGGTAAGAATAAAGACATAGAGGGTGAAAGGTGGAGAGAGAGAGAGAGGGAGTGATAAAGAATATGGAGAGAGAGGGAGAAAGGGTAACAGGAAGGAAGAGAGATAGAAGCGAGAGAGAGAGGGGTAGAGAGAGAGAGAGGAGGAGGAGGAGGAGGGAGTGATAGATAGATAGATAGATTGGAGAAAGAGAGTTTATGTTTTGGAGTTGATATAGAGAAATAGAGTGAGATATAGATATAGATGTAAGGTGAAGAGAAAAAAAAATAGAGTGAGATATAGATATAGATGTAAGGTGAAGATAAAAAAAGATAGATGGAGAGAAGGAGGGAGGGACAAGGAAATTTATAGATATGGAGTGAGAGAGAGAGAGTGTGTATGGTGGGGTGAGATAAAGAGAAAAATAAGGAGATATGGATGGATATATAGATATATATGGGGGAGAGAGGGAAGAAATTTTCTTGCAGTAGATGCATTGATTTCAGTGTAGATGGTGATTTCTAATCCTAATTGATTTCTTGCACTAGATGAATTGATTTTCATGTAAATGTTGATTTCTAATGATATTTGATTACTTACACTAGATGGATTGATTTTAATGTAGATGATTTCTAATCCTATTTGATTGCTTGCACTAAATGCATTAATTTCAGTGTAGATGATGATTTCTAATGCTATTTGATTGATTTCACTCGATGCATTAATTTTAATGTAGATTTTGATTTTTGGTTATATTTGATTTCTTTCACTAGATGAATTGATTTAAATGTAGATTATTTTTAATCCTATTTGATTTCTTGCACTGAATGGATTGATTTCAATGTAGATGGTGATTTCTAATCATATTTGATTGCTTTCACTAAATGCCTTGATTTCAGTGTAGATGGTGATTTCTAATCTTATTTGATTTCTTGCACTAGATGCATTGATTTCAATGTAGATGTTGATTTATAATTATATTTGATTGCTTGCACTAAATGCATTGATTTAAATGTAGATGATTTATAATCCTATGTGATTCCTTGCACTAAATGCATTTATTTCAGTGTAGATGGTGATTTCTAATCCTAATTGATTGCATGCACTAGATGCATTGATTTCAGTGTAAATGTTGGCTTTAAATCCTATTTTCCTACTTGCACTAGACTCATTTATTTGAGTGTAGATGTTGATTTCTAATCATATTTCATTAATTGCATTAGATGCATTGATTTTAGTGTAGATGTTTTCTATTATTATTTGATTTCTTGCATTAGTTGCATTGATTTCATTGTATATGTTGATTTCTAATTTGAAGTAATTGGATGTATGATGGTACATTAATTTTAAATTCAATGGATTAATAGTGTGTGTGCAATGATTTCAGTGTAAGAACAAAAAATTATTGACAATGTACATTGATTTTTGTGTTATAGTAATTCAACCTATTAATATTGGAGAGCAGAGACAAGGTATGATGTTTACTACAATAGCTCGAGCTAAATATTTAAATGGTTTACGATTCCAACTGTCCTTTTCAAATAATCAATATGAAAATATGACAAAACTAACATGGGTGAAAATAAGAATAGTAGAACAAAATAGTTTGAAATCGATCACAATGAAGACTATTCATAATTGACTACATTCTTATTATTCACAGTTTCTATCATTCAATATTATTAAATTGTCACTTTGCATTCAAAATTTTATTTCATCACTAAAGTTATTTTACAATATTTATCATCTCAACAAACTGAGGTAACTAATCAAATTTAAAATTAAAATGACTCAATAAATCTTAGACATATTTAACATATTTAAAATGGTTATGTTAATATTAGATGTATTTACATATTATTGATAAAATTAAGCATATGTTCCTCATATTATTGATAGATTTTCCTTGGTCACACACAACTAAAACCAGCCTAGATCCATCTTAACTCCGAATCTATCAAGCGCCGAGAGGGATAAAATCTCTCGAGGTGAAAACCTCTTTTTTGAGTGCAAAACTTTAGGAAAGGTTTTCAATTTTTCACTCAAAAAAGAGGTTTTCACCTCGAGAGATATGATCTCTCTCGGCGCTTGATAGATCCGGAGTTAAGATGGATCTAGGCTGGTATAATCTCAGTGGTCATTTAATTGTTTTCATAACCTCTCTTCTCACACTCTTCATCATCATGCATATCTTCCAAAAATTTTAAGTCACTTGAACGTCTTCTCCCATGTTGCACCACAAATGATAGAGTATTTCCTTCTTCACAATTATCAATTACGAATTCATCTTCATTATTGTCTTGAAATGAAATTCCTTGTTTTATATCTTCAGAATTCTCACTCTTTTGCTCATATGATGCTTTAAGCACTCCTTCTATGCCTACAACTTCCATGCAGTATTCTCCACCAATCCTCTCATTGATCAACCATCCTCCCAATATCCTCAACTCTTATTCAAAATTTGTCACTATCAAGTTCGAATGTTGTTCTTAATCTTTATGCTTCCTTTGACTATCTCTATGAGTCAATTCTTCTTTGTCCTCTACAAAAATAGATTTCTTTAACTCTCTATCAAAAATCTCTTTTTTCAATATGTATGGTTTTCATAATGGTTTTCTTCATGAGAGAATGATACCTCATCCTCTATCAGAATGAAATTATAAGTTTTTCTCCCTTCTATGCGCAGAGAAGACATTTCTTTTCCTTGCTTCACCTTCATGATAGTTCTAGCTGACTATCATTTTCAAAAGTATTTGTATTTTTAACCTCTTTTATCTCCTCTATCAATGAATGTGAATGTTGTTATGAACTATCCAAGTAGTTCATGAGACTTGCAAAATTTCCCTCATCTTCTGTCACATACCTCATTTCTAGTTTGTAAACATACTCCATTTTTTTTTTTTTTAATGCACCTTGTTTGGTAGTCATAAATGAATACAATAAGTCATTGGATACCTACATAAAGCCTCTCATATTACTTGATGATTACTTTACACTTCTTATAAATTTAAATTCCTAATGAACTTTCATGGGTAGCTTGCTTTCTACTATGTATCTTATATCTTGGTGGGGGTATATAGGTCTAGGTCGAATTCTAGCCTATGTACTATGGCTATGCATATCATATATTTCATTCATGTTTTTGACAAGACATGCTTGCAATGAAGTTGTTAGGTCCATATAATACTAGTGTATCCCCTTATATTTATTTTTATTTTAGCCCCTTATTGTTATTGTTTTTTCCCATGTAGTCCCCATATTGTTATTATTGTTACCCATAGAAGCCCACTATTGTTATTGTTGCACCCTTACATTATTATTGTTATGTCTGCCCTGATTGTATTGTGACCCCTTAGACTCCTATATATAGAAAGGAGGTTTTAAAATTTGAATCATCCAATAATTGTTTGTTTATGTAATGTAAAGCAGGCAGCCCCCTCGAAGATGATATTTTTTAAGTCGTTGATCTAATATTTCTATTTTTTTTGTGAGCTAGTTGTTTAACATTTGGTATCAGA
The DNA here is from genome assembly GCA_034641835.2 of Pinus albicaulis. NCBI lineage: Eukaryota > Viridiplantae > Streptophyta > Pinopsida > Pinales > Pinaceae > Pinus > Pinus albicaulis. The sequence goes on from CM076578.1 coordinate 1,686,089,765, forward strand.
GCATTGGATTCAAGGGTTTTGCTGCTGAAAAGAGGTCATGTCAGAATTTTCACTATAATTATTTTTCTATGAAGGTTCAGAAGTTGAAATTTTTACCACAAGGAGTCGAAATTCGGATCAACTTCGTATAAATATTTTAAAGCTTGGTTTGCTATGATTTTGGAGATATGATCCAAATAATTTAGGGTTTTTCATGCTCCACAATTCAGTCTCAAACAAGTGACTGTGGGAATATCATCATAACTTCCTTTACGAGAATTGTATTTGAATTTTGTAAGAAGTGATTAGAAGTGCACAAAATTTAGTATCATGTCTATCATTTTTTGGGCTGAAGGTAGAAACATGGACATCTGGAACACTGTAGAAGTTCGCTCTACTGAAAATTTCCTTAATCTGATTGTCGGGGGATAATGGGAATAACTTTATCTTTAGAAATCCAAATTTAGTCACGCCTATGGCATTGGAAAGAAGACTTAGAGGGATAACATAGGGCTAAATTTCAGATCTTGGAGATATGAAATCACAGAGATACAACAACTTCAATAGCGATCTCCTAAAAAGAAAAAACAAAAGTGTGTATTTTATAATTTTCCATAACTTTTGTTTGAAAAATTAGTTAGAAGTGATTTAAAGGGAATATTGAAGCATAGATATCAGAATTTGGTTCTAAGATTTCATAACCGAGTTAAAAGCATACGAGCCATGTATGCTATAGTAGATGTTATTAATTTTTAGTTTGTTCTTGTATTTAATTCTCCCTTTAATTGTATACTATTATGAATTGAGCTATGTTTCACTCCATTACTTAGATCACCGCACCCTAGAGGTTACATTAAATGGTTCATAATATATATTCGTTTTGGTTGTTAGTGGATGCACTATATGTTATTTAATTTCCAAATTTTCCAACCACATGTGATTGGGATCGTTTATAGTGTGACCTATAGAGGTTGGAAATGAAATTCAACTAAAAAGACTTGTCACAGTAAACATTTTATTTTTCCTAGTTTTATTTTTCCTTTTCCTCTTCATTGAACATTCCTTCGCATGCCACCTTAGATCATTCACATTCCCATGATATGGCCCTGACCTGACGCACTGTGTATATTTGGGATCGTCTTCATAGATCCAACTATGTACGACAACTAGAGCTTCTATTCTATTATGTCTTTCCCATTTTTTTCCTTTCGGTAATTTCCTTCGTCTTTGTCATCTAGATGTTCTGTCACCTAGTAAACTAGAGGATATGATGGATGTATGCATGATTTAACTCCACCTTACAAAGGTAAGCGAGCTTAATCGTTGAGTTAAATGGTTCTGGACTTAGTATAGGTGAGTTGAAGGAGGTTTCATTATTCGTCTTTCTTATGATAATTTGTAACACCATTTTTCTTTGTTTCCATGGCTACACCCGGAGATCGGTGTTACCATTCCGCACTTGGGTGGATTTTATCGAGCATATAGGAATTGGCTCGAGTAGAATGCATATTCCACTCAAAGCTACCCCATATCCTAACCGGTTGCTACTTCTAACGGTTTTATTTATGATTTTATCTGATGTCCCTTTTATTCCTGTGGTTGGCCTATTCATTTGGTTTATATGGCCATGAAGGTATGGTTTTTGGCTCAAAGTAATGTTATAGGTAGGGTTCATTTTATGTAGTAGTGGAGTCGCAATAACTCGAGATGACAACTTTCCTTAGAATCGAAGTTCTTACAAGTAAAAACCAATTTTTTTAGTATAACATTTTCGTTCCCTTGAATAGGATTAAATCGTACTATTTTTCTTCATATGAAGCTAATTTACCAACAAGCTAGGTTTAATTTTCACCATTAGGTTCTATGTAATTATTTTTTGTACTATACTATATTATATTTAAAATCTCAAAGAAATTTACTTAAGTTTGCACCTATGTTTATGCTCTTTGTTATATAAAGGGGATCCCTTCCCATAGTTTTTTTTCTTGTACCCATTTTCTTGAAATTTTTTGTCGCCCTCATAGGGTTTATTCCACCCTGGAGAGAAATAATTTATGTCTGACCTCTATGTGGATATATTTTTATTTTTCTACTAATACCCATATTTCATTTCCCTTATTAGGTCTCCGACATATAACATCCTTCCTATTGAAACTCAGGTATGAATTCAGTTGGTTTATTCTATTTTTGTTTCACCTAATTAAAATATTACTCAAATATTACCATTGTTTTACCCATGTTAATGATTTTCTTTAGGCACATAAAGGTGCATATAATGAGGAAATCATGACTTAATTTACAAGTACTTTCTCTTTCATATTTTTGTCCAACAATATCTCTATACCATGCTACTTCTTATTTTTAAAGCTCAACATTATTTTATTTTTCCTTGCCTTCTTTTTCTTCATTTTTTTTCTTTTGGTTGAGTTTGTTCGTTGGCTTGATACTATAGTCACCACTAATCTTCGTGGACATATAAAGGTACATTACTAGCACAAAAATCCTAGAAGAGGATTATTATATTGGGTCATGGGTAACTATAGTGCTGAATAATGATTGCTTCTCTATTGGCTTTAGGTCGGCACCTTGCATACTTAGCTTCCTCAGTGGGCCTTTGTTCAATTGATGGCGTAGTTGAGCTACTACCTATATTCCATTTATTTTTCTTCGAGTCCTTCTTGCTTGGTTGGAGCTATAATCCAAATTTATGCTCAAAATTTTAGGTTAAGAGCTTTGACTAGTAGGATGTAATTATGATTGATTTGGAAAAAATGTATTCACAGTTCATATATGGAAATATATGCTGCCATCCAAGTTTGTTGATAATGTATCTAATACTTTTAATTTTATTTCCTCACTCTGTACAAAATTAATATGTTCAATATATTTATAAAGGATTATGTCATTGTGTTTTATATGCAATACGCTTGGCCTCTTGCAGGTTATTTCTCTGTTATTTCAATTTGAGTATCAATTACATTCCGAAATACTTGGTCACATGTTTCCCACTCATGAATGTATTAGTAACTAATATATCTAACTCAATACTCGGTACCTATCCTATTGTGATGATAAATTCTTGTTCATATTGTTGTTTTTTTATAGGATGAAATCATAAAGAAACATATTAAAATTACACGCTGTGATTTCTATAATAAATAAGAAAACATAGATTTTATTTTTCTATTCTGGCTATAATAGAGGCCCCACTCCTGTGTGTATGGTTCTTTTCTTAGAATAGCCAAAAGGTCTTTATCCTGTAATCTTAGAGAAAGAAAGATTAAAATTTCCATTGTTTCTTTCTATGTTTCTGTCACTATGCGTATTATGATTCTATCATATGTTTTCCTCATGAAAAAATATAAATTACTATGGAAACATAGACCAACCGTTACAAAAAATGATATCACACATGAAAAATTAGATAAAATTCTAGGAGATATTATTTGTTCCCTCCAGTCGATAGTGCAACAACATAGTATACAACATGCCAATTTTCATTTCTCCAAAAAATTGTAAAACGACTACAATACTAGAAATCATATTCATATCTAAAAGACAACAACAAAAATTCTAACCAGAATTGTTGCTTATGAAACTGATCTAAAAAGAAACACATTCCTCCCGACCAAGAACAGAGTCCACATGTTCTCCCCTGAGCTATGATAATCCTACCAATGGAATCAACAAACCTATTTGATTATGAGGTAATGCATTTTATATATATCCTCCCTAGCATATTTTAGCAGCATCCCACTTTTTGGGTATACCAACCTACCTGCCTAGGATTTTTTTTTTCCAAAAAATATGTTTTCCTTTTTCTTTAAAGCCTAACTCTTATCTCCTGCAACACTTTATTCAAACCATACTTAGTGTCTTTCTCCCACTAAATGATTTAATATATATTTCTCTCACATCATATTAAATCTTGTATGTTTCCTCCTAGGGATTTTTAGGATAAGGGAATATTTTTTCTAAATTTCATAAACCAATAATGTTTTCCAATCTTGGCAAGAATCTCTTAACTCTTGTGTTTATTTCCCAAGTAATTTCCAATTTTTTTATTTATTAATAAATATTTACTAATGACATCACCATAACTCTATGGTTCACATTCATTCAAAATCTAACATGGACTTTTAGCCATCAAATTTTAAAATAGTCTAGGTCTAAGTATAACAACTATTTACATAAATATGATATGGGTATTAAATATTCCCCCCCTTTTTATTCAAAATCATTCTTAGTGTTCCTTGTCCATTTACTCCCCTGATAAAACAATGTTGGAAATGCCTCTCTCATTTTATTATTTATCTCCCATGTAGCCATCTTAGGTGTAAAGTGCTTCCATTGCACTTTGACATGAGCGATGGCTCAAGTCCAGAGAAAGATATGTCTTCAATCTAATATGCGAAGTGGCTCTGCCAGGAAGTATCCTTCTCGCTCCACCTGTAGTAAATTGCAATAAATTATGTGAGAATTTTCATGGACATATTTTTTTCACAAAGATACATGAAAAAAATTATGTACTTTTACATGGCTGGGAAATGCCACCTAATATGATACTAGAACAACCCTGTCCAATATTTCAAAAGGTGCACGTAACCGTGGTGCTAATTTTGGATAGGTTCTTGTCGTTAACATGTTTTTCATTGGTTTAAATATTAAATGTAGATGGTCTCCAATCATAAATTCCTTGTGAATTCTCTTTCTATCAGCATACCATTTGTGTCTATCTTGTGCATTTTTTATGTTTTATCTAATTTTCTACACCACCTATTTCATTTCTTGCAATGAATGTAGCCCCACTATTAGCCTTTCTTCCTATTAACTCCAAATGAGAGGTGTTTGGAACTTTATTCCATATATGGTTTCAAGGGTACTCATTTTTATTGAATCCTGATAATTATTATTGTAGGAAAAATCTGCTAAATGTAGGAAATCCTCCCACTTAGATGGTTTGTCCATGACATACACTCTTAGCATATCCTCTAAGATTTGATTTTTTTTCTTAGTCTACTCATCGTTTTGGGGTTTATATGCAGTGATAAAATTTAGTTTTTTTCCCATTTCCCCAAACAAAGTTTTCCAAAATTTGGAAGTGAATTTAGCATCCTTGTGAGACACTACCATTTTTTGTCTTCCCTGTAGTTGAAAAATTTCCTTCGTAAAGATTTTTTGGATCTAAGTTGTTCCATACGTACATTGTACAGGTATAAAGTATTTCTCCCTACTTAGGGTGTCTACTACTACCATAATGGAGTCATATTGTTGTCTTAGTTTTGGTAATTCTATAATAAAGCCCACTGAAATCACTTCCCATTTCCATTCAGGAAGGGGTAGTGGGTTTATGTGTCTGACTGGGTGTTGGTGTTTTACCTTCACTTACTCCCATTCTAAGAATTTAGAAAAGTATTCTACAACTTCCTTTTCATGCTCGACCAATATAATTCCTTCCTTAGTGCAATTATCATATTTTTCTATCTCGAGTGTCCAACATATGATTTCTTATGATATTCATATAATATTATTTCCTTTAGCACACTTACATTTGGAACATACAATCTATTCCTCTAGGCTAGAAACCTTTCTAGTTTTTCTACATAGCCTGGAATTGTTGTATGCTGCAATTTATGTTGAATTCTTAGATAGTTATTATCCTCCTGTATTGAATTTCGATCCTGGTAAAAAAAAATTGTATTGATACTGCTAATAGATATTGTCCTTAGGGTATGTGCATGTCTACTTCAAGAATCTACTATTTTATTTTCTTTCCCTTTAATAAGTTTGATATCAAATTCAATTTGACTATGAAAGACCATCAACCTAGCTTGTCTAGCATTAAGATTTGGTTGGATGGAAAAATATTTTAGAGTAATATGTCTGTTATCAAGGTGATTTTTAAGTAATATATTACCGTAGTCAGTCCTAAATAAGTTATTGCATAATTATTTTCATGTGATTTTAGTTTCCTAGACTCATAGGCCACTGCTCAATTTTCCTGCATCAAGAATCCTCCCAAACCTCCTAAATAAGCCTTTGTGCATACAACAAATTCCTTTTTAGGATTTGCCATTTTCAAAATATGGGCCACTGTAAGAAAATGTTTTAGTTTTTCAAAAATTTCCTGGCACTTGGTTGCCCACTCAAACTATGTTCCTTTCTTGTGTAAGGATGTGATAGTGATGAATAGTTTAGAGAAACCTTCTATGAATCTTTGGTAATACACTATAATTACCATAAAGGATCAAACAACATACACATCCTTAGGTGTGGTAAAATTCAAAATAGGCTTGAAATTCTTAGGATCAACAAACAATCCCAATTTTGAAATAACATGGCTCAAATATTGTATCGTGTCCTTATAAAACTCACACTTACTAAAATTAGCATATAATTGATGCTATCTTAAATTTTGCAGCAACAATCTCAAATGTTCCTTATGTTTCTCATTCCTAAAATACAATATAATATCATATATGAATACCAACATGACTTTAACAAGTTAACTACTAATTATGTTATTAATTAAGCACATAAAGGTTTTTTGTGCATTGGTAATGTCAAATGGTAACACTAAAAATTCGTAGTGACCATATCTAGTTCAAAACAATGTGTTATGAATGTACTCATATTTATTCTAAGCTAGTGAGACTAGGTTCTTAAGTTAATTTTTGAGAATAAGGTTTCCCATATTACTTAATCTAAAATTTCATCAATACGAAGCAGAAGCTATTTTTATTTAATGGTGAATATGATTAATTTTTGGTAACTATGCACATTATTAATATGCCATCCTTCTTCTTCACGAATAACAAAGGGCCCTCCATGTTGAAACATTGGGTCTAATATAGTCTTTATTGAGTATTTATTGTAACTACATATTCAATTCCAACAATTCGAGAATACTTATTCGATGAGGCACTCTAGACACGGAGGTTACTCTTGATACTAAATAAATAGAGAAATTGATGTCCATGTGGGCTATTAAACCTGAGATATCTTCTGGAAAAACATCTTGAAATAACCTAATGATGGGCAGGTCATATAATTTTTTTTTTCGATTTTGTGTTCCTCTGCTTCAACATACACTGTGGATAACTGAGACCCTTTCCTAACACTCTTTTTCAATTGTAAGGCTGAGATTTTTCTAACTATTATTGGTTTTGGTATGCCTTTTATTAATAGGGTTTGCCTATATTTACTTAGACATATTAATCCTTTATCTAAACATATTATGATAGCTCCATGTTTTTCTAACCAGCCAATGCCTATTAGCACATTGTAGGACCCTAAGGGGAGTATATTTAAATTTACTTCTATGGAAAAACCATCTAAATCAACGAAAAGCTATTGTAGTTAGCTAGTTACCCTCTTCTTTGTGCTAGTTGCTAACTATACCAACCATGTAGTATTTTTTTTTTCAAATTTCGATTTACATTTTTCCACAACCTAAGGACTAATGTAACTTAAGCTATCCCAAAGATAAATTAAGATAGAAACAGGTTGGTTTAGAATTGTACCTTCAATATCGATCATTATATATTGGTGCTCTGCATACCTACCCCCCATCACTACACTTATTGTTGGGATGTTTTTGGCAATATCCTTCACAGTCGTTACCTCATGGACAACTTTAATGTTTTGAATGAATATAGGATTTTGTGAGAAATCACTCAACAAATGGGGTTCCACGCATCCACAACACCATATTGGTGTTCTCTCTTTGACCCCACTTATCTTTTCATTATTCAAATCCATAGGCTAGATCCAATTCAAGATTGTTCTTGCTGGGTTCAATTCCCTTTGGTGAATTTCTTTCACTAGTGTTCCTTTCCCAAATGTTTAATATAAGAAGGTTTCTATATTTTTATCCCCATTGCATATATTTTTATGTCCTTACCTTTTACAAGGTTTTGAGCCTTCTCCTCTACTCTTGAATTGCTGATAGCACAATCTTCTTTTTATTACCACTTCATCCATGATTTTAGGATTGTCAAACTTAGTCCTTTCCTTGTATGAGACTGGTAGGGAAATTAAAAGTCGTCACACCTTGGCTTTCTCTTCTTTAATATAAGGAACATACTACAAACAATTTGTGAATTTAGCCACAAGTTCATCCATAGTTAATTGTCCCAATTTTAACTCAATGAACTCCTTTTCTTGATAATCATAATATCATTCATTTAGGTATTGAGACTTAAATTGTCTATAGAACTCCTCCCAAGACACTGTATTTTGTTCCAATGTATGTAAAACTTTGACCTCTTCCCACCACAGGGAAACATTAGCTTGTAACTAATAAATGGCCAATCTATCATTCAAATTACTCTCCTACTCATAAACTTGGAAATACTTTTTCATGTCAAGGAGCCAAGCCTCTGCTCATCCTCGTTTTCCCCGTAAAAAGAAGGAGGATTTTTTATTCCAATCTCTCGTTGAAGCTCCACTTTCTTATTCCTTTTATGTATTTTTGAATAATTTTTTTCTAAATCATCTACACTTTGAGACATTTTTGAAATTGTATCAAATGTTTTCCTTTTTAGTTTTTTTTTTCTATTGTTTCATGACTAGAATTTTCAATTAATTCTGTTATCATCCTTTATTGTTCTTCAATATACTTTAGCAAGTTTTCATTTTTGTTTTGAAGGTCAGCTAACTCTTGCTGTAAGCCTCTCATAATGTCCATGAACTGAATTTTTGGTGGAGTGATTCCTCCTCCCGAATCTACATATATTTCCTCTCCTTTTATTGTCGGTGGTGTAGGATCATCTGCCATTCTGTGTTGTAAACTTATTCAATTGAGTACCCTATGATAAACACAAAATAGTATTAACATCACGATACGTAAATCAAATTTTTAACTATGTGTATAACTATATTTTTGTATGGTGGTTCTCTTCAAGCCCAACTTTGAATTGGTGCTTTGATACCATATGTCACATACCTCAATTCTAGTTTCTAAACATACTCAATCAATAAATATATATATATATATATATATATATATATATATATATATATATATATATATATATATATATATATATATATATATGTATATATATATATATACCTTGTTTGGTAGTCATAAATGAATAAAATAAGTCATTGGATGTTGTGCAACCAACTCAAAAAGAGAAGAAAAGAGATATAAATGCCTTAGAAATGAGCCACTTCGAGGGGGCAACCTCCAATACATTACATAAATGAACAATTCTTGGATCCTACAAATGAACAAAACCTCCTTCTATGTATAGGAGTCCATGGGGCCACAATATAATCCTAGTGGGCCACAATGTAATCCTAGCCGACCTAACAATAATAATTTAAGGGCACAATAATAACAAAATGGGGGTTACAAGGGTACAATAATAACAATAAGGGGGTTACACTAACAACAATAAGGGACTATACTAGTAATGTAGGGACCTAACATGCCCCTCTCCTTCAAAAAAAGTGTTGTCCTCAACGCTTGAGTAGCTCTGGGTGCTTTTGTATAAAATTCTCATCCTCCCATGTAGAATCTTCAGTGGGTAAGTTCTTCCACTTGATGAGATACTCTGAAATTGATCGATTCCGTAGTTTTCGAGTTCTTGTTTCCGTGACCGCTTCCGGTTCCAATATGATTTTCCTTCCTCATCAAGTTCTGGCAATATTGTTTGAACTGGAAGATTTTCACCTATAACCTTCTTTAAGCACGAAACATGGAAAACTGGATGTACTCGCGAAGAAGCGGGAAGCTCCAATTTGTATGCCATAGTACCAATCTTTTGCAACACCTTGTAAGGACCATAGTACTTTGGCGATAATTTATTATCCTTCTTAGCTTGCTTGAGGGCCATTTGTTTATATGGTTGTAGCCGTAAAAATACCCAATCTCCTATATCAAAACTTCTCTCGCTGCGATGTTGATCTGCCTGTTGTTTCATTCGATTTTGTGCCAAATTCAGGTTATCCTTTAAGAGTTGGAGGACTTCTTGCTGATGCTTGACGTGATCTTCCACTGCTTGAACCTTCGAATTTTCCCTTAAAGATGATGTGATCGATGGTGGATGATATCCATAAAGTGCCATAAATGGGGTCATTTTTGCTGCAGTATGGAATGAAGTGTTATACCACCATTCAGCGAGAGGTAACCACTTGGCCCATTGTGTTTGTTTATCAGATACAAAACAACGAAGATATCCTTCCAAACATTTATTTACTATATCAGTTTGACCATCAGATTGAGGATGATAAGATGAGCTATGAGCTAATTGAGTACCCAAACAAGAAAATAACTCTGTCCAAAAATTTCCAGTAAAAATGGGATCTCTGTCGCTCACAATAACCCTTGAGCTTCCATGTAGCTTTTGAATTCTATCCATAAATGTAGTAGCAACTGTACTTGCTTTAAATGGATGAGATAATGCACAAAAGTGTGCATACTTGGTAAGTCTATCAACTACCACCATGATGACATTCTTTCCTTCGGACTTAGGTAAACCTGTGATAAAATCCATTGAAATCTCCTCCCAACGTTGACTTGGAATAGATAAAGGTTGTAGAAGTCCCGGGGTCTTAATTGTCTCCACTTTATTCTGCTGGCAAACCAAACATTCCGCTACAAACTTTTGAATATCAGATTTAAGGCCATCCCAAAAAAATTCTTTCTTCACCCTGTGGTAAGTTTTTAAAAATCCTGAGTCTCCTCCTAAAGGAGAAATGTGCAATTCCAAAAGAATATTTTGTTTTAGTTGGGAATTCTTACAAAGATATAAGCGATCTTTGTACCATAAGGAATCATTTTCCAACTAAATGTATCAGATGTACTAGGATCTTGCTGCAACTTTTGAATGAGTGTCCATACATCTTTGTCCTTCTTCCATTCATCTCTTGCTTCAGTTATCCAATCTGGTTGGATAATAGAAATGGCACAAGCAATGCTTCCACCTCTTCATTCTTTCTTGAGAGTGCATCTGCAACAACATTAAGCTTTCATTTTTTGTAGATTATTTCAAAGTCATAACCCAACATCTTTGTGACCCATTTTTGCTGCTCTTATGAAGATAGTCTTTGTTCCAAAAAGTGTTTAAGACTATCATGATCGATTTTACCTTGATCACCTCTTTGAGATGCAATTCAGGAGCCTGAAAAAGCACTACCTTCCACATATCATATCTCCAAAAATATTGCGAACCAAGCTCTGAAATTTTTTGACAAATTTCCTCAAGTTCAATATACATATAATTCAGACTCACGAACAGCCGATACCAATAAAATTACCAACACCATCACCGCGATGACCTGTTTATGAGCCTGAAAAAAATACCTAACTTCCACAGATGATATCTCCTCAAATATTGCGAACCAAGATCTGAAATTTTTAGAAAACCTTCCTCAAGATTTCAGCTTCGCACCCTAAAAATTTCAGCTTCTGAAGCTTCGTAGAAAAAAATTTATAGCGAAAATGCCACGATGACCTGTTTGGAGCAGCGAAACCCTAGAATCCCAAAGCTCCCCTAGAATCCCAAGCTCTGATACCAAATGTTGCGTAACCAGCTCCAAAAAGAGAAGAAAAGAGATATAAACGCCTTAGAAATAAGCCACTTCGAGGGGGAAACCTCCAATACATTACATAAATGAACAATTCTTGGATGATACAATTTACAAAACCTCCTTTCTATATATAGGAGTCCATGGGGCCATAATGTAATCCTAGTGGGCCACAATGCAATCCTAGCCGACCTAACAATAATAATTTAAGGGCACAATAATAACAAAATGGGGGTTACAAGGGTACAATAATAACAATAAGGGGGTTACACTAACAAAAATAAGGGACTATACTAGTAATATAGGGACCTAACATTGGATACCTACATAAAGCCTCTCATATTACTTGATCATTACCTTGAACTGCTTACAAATGTAATTTCCTAACACACCTATCATGGGTAGCTTACTTGCTACCATGTATTTTATATCTCAGTGGCGGTATGTAGGTCTAGGTCAAATTGTAGCCCATGTAATATGGCTATGTGTATTATAAACTTAATTCATGTTTTTCACAATAAATGTTGGAAATGGAGTTCAAAACTAAGTCAAAATAAAATTAATTATGTATGATATAGTGTATGTCTTAATTTATAGTTTGTTCTTGTATTTAATACTCCCTTTATTTTATACTCCTATGACCTAACCTATGCTGCACCTTATTGCTTATATCACTATGCCTTAGAGGTTACATTCAATGGCTCATAGTATATATGTGTTTTGGTTGTTAATGGATGTGTTATGATGTCTTTAATTTCCACATTTTCAAACTTCACGTGATTGTGATCGCTTATTAGGTTGGACACGATGTTTAGGTGAAAAAACTTATCACAGTAAAAAATTATCTTTTCTATTTTGGTGTTTGGTACCTCGTCCTTGCCTCTTGGTTGGACCTTCCTTCACATGCCACCTCAGATCCTTCTCATGCTTGTCACATGGCCCTGACCTAACGCACTGTGGATTGTTGGGATCACCTTCAGATATCCGATGGTGGGAAACAACTAGGGTTTATATCCATTTATTCCTTTCCTATTGTTTTCCTTCTGGTCATTTTATTGGTATTTTCCATTTAGATAACGAAAGGAAGTTAGAGAGATAGTTAATATACGCGTTAATACTGCGCCAAAGTTAAGAGACTCTAGTCACCCAATTAAATGGTTTTAAAAACTGACCAAATTTTTTCGAAAAAAAAAAAATTATTTGTTCTTATTATTGATATATTTGCTTGTTTCGCTGCCTTTGTTTCGGTACTAGATATTTTCTATGTCCATCATTTAATTGAATGATTTCCTCGGTAATATAGGTATTAATAAATCAAAATAATAGGTTTCCATAAAGGTACCACATACTATTAGATAATACTTAATTTTTCTTTGTGATTTTCTCTAAGGTCCCTTTTATTCCTACAGATAAACTATTAATTTGGCTTCTTTGGCCACGAAGGTCTAGTTTTGCGCTCCATGTAATGCTATAGATAAGGTCCAGTTTATGCAACAGTCAAGTTGCAACTACCAGAGACACCACCTTCCTGTAGCATCGAGGTGCTTATAGGTAAATTCCATTTTTTTTCAACATAAACCTTTCATTCCCTTCACTAGGATGAAATCATATTGATTTTTTTTCAGATAAAACTAATTGACCTGCAAGCAGAGTTTATGTTTCACCGTAAGGTTCTACGCGATTTTTTTTTGTACTATACCATATTATATTTGAACTCTCAAGGAAATTTACTTAAATTGACATCTATTTTTATGCTTTATTGTTATAAAAAATGGTTCCCTCTTCATATTTTTATTGATTGTACTCATTTTCATGAAATTTGTTGAAGCCCCTATAAGTTTTATTTGTGCCTCGAGAGAAAAAGTTTATGTGAGACCTCTATGTAGATATAGTTTTATTTTTCTACCGATACCTTGATTTATTTTCCATTTCTAGTCCAAGATAGAGAACATCCTTCCTCTTCAACATCAGTTATGAATTATTTTGGGATGACTATTATCTATTTTCCTACCTATGTTATTTGAGTTATGTGGAACTTAATTAAATTATTATGAAAAGGTTACCACCATTTTATCCATGTTAATAGTTTCCTTCATATGCATAAAGGTGGATATAGTGAGGTCATAACGACTCTCTTGATAGGTACATTCCCTTTCATATTAATTTTCGAACAATTTATCTACACCATGTTTTTTAAACCTCAGCTTTCTTGGCTTTTTTTCTTTGGCTTCCTTTTCTTGGTTTTTTTCTTTGGTTTAGTTTGTTCCTTGGTTTAATGATATACTCGCCAATGATGTTTGTGGATTTACAAAGGTATTTTACAGGTGCAAAAATACTAGCACAGGGTTAGTATATTGGGTCATGGGTGACTACAATATTGAATATTGATTGCTTCTCAACATTAGACTTAGGTCGACTCCTTGCATATTCTTCTTCCTCGACCGTCCTTTTTTTAGTTGATGGCGTAGTTGTGAAACTACCAGTATACTCTTTACTTTTCTTTGTGTCCTTCTCACTTGGTTGGAAACATAATCAGAATTAATGCTTAGAATTTTAGGTTAAGAGGTGACTACTAGGGTTTAATTCTGATTGATTTGGCACATATGTATTCACATTTTATATATGGAAATCCATGCTGCCATTCAAGTTTTATGATAATTTATCAGAGAACTATGATTTCATTTCCTCACTCTATATGAAATTAGGATGTTCCATATATTTATAAATTTTTATGTCATTGCATTTTATTTTATGCAATATACACATGGCCTCTTACAAGTTATTTCTCTGAGCTTTAAATTTTCTTATCAATTACATTCTGAAATACTTGGTCACATATTTCCCACCCATGCATGTATTAGTAACTAATATATACAATTGGATACTTTGCAATTATCCTATTGGGATGATAATTTCTTGTTCACATTGTGACTTTTTTTTGTATAGGATCAAATAAAAAAAGCGACCTATTAAAAATTAGACACTGTGCTTTCCAAAATAAATAAGTCAACATATATTTTATTTTTCTGTTCTAATTATAATCGCTACCCCACTCCTACATGTATGTTTCTTTAGAGTAGCTAAAATTTATTTATCCTACAATCGTAGAGAAAGAAATATGAAAATTGATGATGTTGCTTCCTATGTTTCTATCAATATGCGCATTTTGATTCTATCATATGTTTTCGTCATCACGGAATATAAATAACTATAGAAATAAAGACCAATCGTTACGTAAAATTATACCACACATGATATATTAAATAAACCTTTGAGAGAGATTGTTTCTTATCTCCAATCGTTATAGAAAAAATATAGTAAACAACATACAAAATTTGGTTTCTCCAAAAAATTGTAACAATGTTAGAACACTACAACTCAGATTAATATCTAAAAGACCAAAAAAAAAATTCTAATCATAATTGTTTCTTAGGAAATCACTCATAAAAGAAATATTAGAGGAAATTTTTGCCTTAAAGTACCCATGAAATGTTTGCGTAAATAATATGTAAACTAATCAAAATCCTTTAAATTTAAAAAGAGGTACATGTAAATATTTTGGAGGGAAAATAAAGAACTACGTTTTTTAATTGTATTTTTGACTTATCTCCTTATAGGTTTACTCATATTTCAAGTGTAGACACTCTTTCGATGCAAAATAAAATTATGTATCCAACAAGCAGCCATTATGTATGTAACACTTGCTTCCAACATCTACCAAAGTAACCAGCCAACCAAGGTAAACATGCAATGAAAGGCTACTAATATGAGATTCAACCTCATAAATGACCTTAAGGAAGTGGAACCGATGAAAAAAAGGAAAACACACCTTACATAGCATCAAAACCATATCTAGGAGGCAACCCAACCTCCCAAACCCCTAAACCCTGACGAGGAACTAATTTTTGACCCTTTTGAGCCTTAGACATAGGCAAGCCAAGGTAAGGTAGCGGTCGATGCAAGAAAAGAAATGAAAAAAAGGGAACTATTCTAAATTTCTGAAAAGAAATGACGAAAAGGAAACTAATCTAAGTTCTAGAAAGGAAACTAATTTAAACCACACTTAACCTTGGCAATCACCTAAAAACGCCCTACTCTACCTATCATGCTCCTATGTATGCAGCGATACATGACCTAATTCTAATTTGAAGAAGTGTTGATTTGTAGTGTGGAGGAAAAAGTGATAGAGAGGCTAATGGAGGGCTTAAACACATGAAACAAGGATTAGAGGAGGATAGAGCGGGGTTTAAACCTTATTACAACTTCATTATGTTGCAAAATATTTAGAGCGAAATAATTGAAATATGTGATGGTGGAGTTATGAATGGCAGATAGAAGTGCGATATGCGATCTAAGATATCGTAATATCACAATGTCACAAGGTTGGAGGAGAATAAAGAGTGCAGTTGGGAGGAAATGCGAATTGTGAAATGTGATACCGAATGTGATGCGAAATGCAATTGCGATGTTGTGGTGCAATTGCGGTGGATGACATGGCAGTGGGACTCGTGGCAGAGTACGATAACAATATTGAAATCAGTGCATATGAGCAGTAAGACTTAAAGAAAAAGGGAAAAGTTTGTGGAGAGCGATTTGGGGTGTGGTAAAAACTATGATTTGTGATATGCATTGTCACAATATTGTAATCGGAAAAAAAAAAAGAAAGCGGCGAGTCTTAAAATGAACCAAATGAAAACTGTGGGATGCAATTTTTTGATAGGATAAATATTGCAAAGTGTGATTGCGAAACGGGATTGTGGTAAGTCTTCAAGGAAAAGGGGAAAATATGCGAAGTGTGATTGCGATATCAGAAATTTTGAGGAGGAAAGGTGGAGGTCAAAGTGTTTGGAGGGTTTTCAAGTTATATTGGTTGTGATAGTTGCGCAAAGTGAAAATAAGGGATAGAATGTGAACTTTAAGGTGTTGGGGGAGTTTTTGAGAATAAAAGGGTGTGATAGTTGCGATAAGAGGAAAGGAAGGAATAGAAGGCATAACCACTATGCACAGGGGCATAACACAGTGCGCAGTTTGAGAAGACAGAGATGTAAAATGAAGCCAGAAGGTGAGGGTGAACTTCTCTAGAATTTTAATACTGACTCCTACAAAAAAACCTGTAGATTCATGCATGGGAAAACATAAAAGAACACGTGATAAAACAGTGAAAAAAATCATTTTTTGGGTCTGTGGGAAGGTTTTCCCTTCTCAAGCTCTATTGATAGAGATCAGAAGGGGATCTTGATCCACAACATTTTTGTTTTTTCTCCTCTATTCTATTACTCACAAGAAAACGAAACCTACAACAACAAATTGAAAGAAAAAACTGAACAACAATGAAACTATGAGAAGTAGAACTAATTGAATGACAGAAAGAAAACTAGATTAATTACAGAAAGGAAAATATAGTAACAATAGAAAAGCCGAGGCACATGGTTTGGGCCCTAACCCACGAGACTAGCTCTCTGAAACTTAAATCAGTAAAATGAAATCAGTTTTCTCATTTCATAAAAGAATAACCTCATACATCTCTGAGAGTTTGATCACTGAAAAGCTCAATATCTTGGAACAAAGTTCCAACTAGAATCGACTAATCCTTCCTAGCTCTAGCTCTGCTCTATTTATTCTATAGGGTAGCTATCAACAACTCCCTTGAAAATGGTGATTGATTCCACGTGACTCCAAGTAAACATAGATTGAGTTCACACCCCTTGGAGTTGCATGGCTGCCTCTGGAACTCAAATTTCTAGAGAGAATATTTGGGGTGATTGAGGCCACTTTAACTCCAAGTAAACCATTGATTAGGTGCACTTCATCTTCAGTTTTCTTGGCTGCCTTTGATAGTTAAGGAGGGTGGACAACCCCCTTGAATCTCTCCATTATTTCTCCATAATTTCCTGACATTGTGCTCATTTATTCTTCAATCTCGATCTTCTAATTGCAGGGAGCAAGTTCCTAAATCATCTCCTTCTCCAAATCTGCATAATTTGCCAAATATTCTCACAATATTCTACAAAAATAACAAATATTAGACACAAATATGAAATTACCTTTAAACCTTCCTAAGAAAATATTGAAGCATAAGAAAACATTATTAAGTGCAGAAGGAGATATTTAATATATATAGTCATGTGCATAAGGAAGTTATATGGGCTTCATAAAGGTTAGATGAGCCTTAATTTATGTCTAATTTAGAGGCCCATCATCACCCCCCTACCGAAACTTTTTCTCATCCTTTGAGCAACCTATTCATCCTCCTTGCCTTATGGCTTTTCCTGCATGCTAGCTTATTTCATTTTTTGTTTGTTTGCCGATGCGTTGCTCCTCCTATTAATATTATTGCTATTATTCTTGCATTTCTTCATGTAGGTGCTTCATGGAGGTCCTCACATGCCTTAATCAAATCTTTTTTACATGCTAATAGGTGGTGGATCCACCTTTTATTTGATTTTTTTCTTTTTTTGTTCTCTTTTTTTTTTATTGCATGTAAAGTAAACTCAAAGTTCTTTTTTATGTCAACTGAGTTCACCCTTGGTTATCCCTTGGCACTCATTGTCTTCTATTACAATGAACTCATTACTACCCGCTTTCTGAAGTCAATTTTACTTTTGTCTTGTTCCTTTTCTTGTTGGAAAAAGTGAGGCTAGTTGCTACATAAGGATTAGGTTGCTCTGCTACTAATTTTGGCTATATAAAAAAAAAATTCCTTCTCACATTTTTTAATGTTTTATTAACCTAAAATAGGTTCAAAGAAAGGGTTAGATGATTGCATACGTGAGCCTTACCTATGATTTTTTTTTGCAGGTGATATTGAAGCTATTGATATGGCCGTTGAAGCTGACTTCGGTGGTCTTGAAGCTGCATGCGATAATTTTCTTGAGCTCCTTTTGGTGTCTCTGAGCAGAGGAGGAGGAAGTCCAAGTTTGACTACCTTTAACCAGGGTGTTGACCGAATTTTATTTTTGTGCCAAATTTTTTTTTTTCCCACTTGCAAAGGTTGGAGAGCACTTGCATTCATTAGGGAGAGATACATGGGGAAATGTAATTTTTTTTTAAGGCCTACTAGTTTCCTCTTTGAGGTTTTCCACTAGTAGGTCTACCTAGGTGCCTGAAAGGAGGTTTCCACCTAGGATATTTTATTTTTCTCTTTTTTTCCCAACCCGATGACCCCCTCATCAAGGTTTTCAATCAATGGGCCAATCTTAGATGGTTCAAAATATCTTTTCACCTAAGATTTCATTCTTTCCCTTTTTTCTTTTTTTCTTTTTGCTTTTTCACTTTTCGACTCTACTTGAAAAAACATAACCCTTTTCAAGTATATGAATACTTCCAATGAAGCCATGTACACATCAAGATGACAAATAAAATCAAGTGCACACTTGGAATACATGTTATGACATGTACCTGAATATAAGAGATGAATGTCTTTGACTTGGATTGTATCAAGTACTTTTGGAGAAGAGTGTGTTGCTACAACTTAATGACAATTTGGAAAAATATGTCAATATAGTTGTGATGCCCTTGGTCCACTTGCTGATTTGGATCACCTTGGACGTCCACTTCTATTATGACATTAAAATCTTCCTCTTTTTACTGATTGTAATCCCGAACACATGGAGGAAATGTTGGTAAACATGAGGAAACTTTCTCAACATCTAATTTTGATTTCTACTCTTCATAAAGTACAACCCTCAATATTTTGATCTCCCCATTTGGATATTCTTCTTCTTGATGTTGTCCTTCAAAGAAATTAAGAAAATCTCTTCTTTGCAGTACCTTTCTTGAACTAAGATGCAAAACATTTAGATCAAGAGCATATGTTTGGTATTGGTGTAGCTCAACATTGTAAGTGAGCTGAGATACTTCATTGTATGGGTTTGGAAATTGTGGTACAGGTATTTGACTAGGGGTGGATATATGCAATGGATGTGGTTGAGGTTGTGTTTGTGGTGGAGGTGGATGATAGGGATAGTATGGAGTTAGGTATGGAGGATATTGAGGGAAATATTGAGGATGTTCAGGATTTTCCCAATAAGGTCCTTGCCAACCATGTTTCCAAGATTAGTTTTGGGGTCGAGACGACCAAGGTTGCCAAGGAGGGAGTGTGTCCCAATTAGTTTTAAATGGATGTGAATAATCTTGAAATTGTGAAGTGGGTCCTTGCATCATATCAAGTTGACTAGGCTACCAGAGTCTCCTTGGAGTTTCATCACATAGCTTCTTTGTTGATTTCCTTGCTCCATTGTCTTCATGTTAAACTTCTTTAAACCTGGGGAATGGTGACCAACATTTATTAGCATATGATTCTGGATGGATAACAAAAATATCAACATCTTCATTTTGCTCATTTTTTATTCTTAATATTTCTACTTGTTCACTTAGATTGCTAAGAACTATTGTTTTAAAGGTGTCAAGAAAATTTGCAAGTTCATAATTCCTTACCAATGTTGATGCTCACTTACTTACTCTTTCCCTTCCTCTTGATATGCGCTTTCATGTTTCACAAATTTCTTCAAATGAAATTTGATATACATCTCCTTTAATCATGAGATTGAGGAGATCAATCCACTCATCCCTAATTGTTATAAGTAAGATGGTTTTTAGTGTGTCAACTCCTAAATGATGCATTTTTTCCCTCTTAACATTATACATGAACCTCTCTATTACATCCTCAAGTCTCTCATCTTCTTCTTGGTTCATTTTAAAAACTTCTTCTCTAAGATCTTGATCTTTGTATTCTTGTAGAATCATCTTTTACATATCATTCCATGATCTTATTGAACTAGTACCTAGACTCATGAACCATTTAAGAGCTATATCCTTCAATTTTGTAGGAAAAAATGTCATTTTTTGAGTGTGTGATAAGTAGCCATAAGACCTACAAAGTATCTCAAATTTAAAGAGAAATGTTTTCGGATCCTTTGTCCTCATAGCATGGAATTTGGGAAGGAAAGATGGAGGGATGTTCTTCATATGTACACTGATTTCCATATCTTTAATGGGAAAGCCAACAAGATCTTCATCATTTCCATCATATCCATCCATCTATTCTACCTTCAAAAGTGTATGGTGATGTTGTTATTACTGCACCATGTGGTCAAGTGGGGGGTTTGGTATTAGAGAAGTATTTTTTTTTTAATTATGAGTATCCCTACTTCTATGAGGCATGAAAATAAGATATTTTTGTATTTTTTTTTTGTATATATTTACGAAATGGCATGAAAATAAATGAAAGAAAAAAATAATGCTGAAAAACAAATCAAAACATCTACTAGACACCTCCCCAACAACGGTGCCAAAAAGTGGCGAGCCCTGCTATTGCAACAAGAGTGCTACAACTCCCAGGGGCTGCCCTAATTTACTTTACCAACTCAAGGTTCGTACAAAATTGGA
This sequence comes from Pinus albicaulis, assembly GCA_034641835.2. Taxonomy (NCBI): domain Eukaryota; kingdom Viridiplantae; phylum Streptophyta; class Pinopsida; order Pinales; family Pinaceae; genus Pinus; species Pinus albicaulis. The sequence goes on from CM076578.1 coordinate 1,686,110,669, forward strand.
TGTGACAGTGCTATATACACATTAGATGCATTCATTTCATGTCATCCTCTTCTTCTTTACGAAAGGGTGTTATTTGTAAGGGTTATCAGTGAAGTCTATCACACTTCAATGAAACTAAACTAAATTAAAAAAAGGGAATGGCAGAAGGAAAATAAATAAAATTTCTGAAAGGAAACGACAGAAAGGGAACTAATCTAAATTGCTGAAAAGAAATGACAGAAAGGAAACTAATTTAAGTTGTAGAAAGGAAACTAATTTAAACCACACTTAACCTTGCCAATCGGCTAAACACGCCGTACTCTATCTATCATGCTCCTATCCATGAAAATATACATGAACTAATTCTAATCTGAAGAAGTGATGATTTGCAGTGTGGAGGAAAAAGTGCTAGAGATGCTAATGGAGGGCTTAAACACATGAAACAAGGCTTAGAGGAGGAAAGAGCAGGTTTTAAATCTTATTACAACTTTATAATGACACAAAATATTTAGAGAAGAATGATTGAAATATGTGATGGAAGAGTTATTATTGGCAGATAGAAGTGTGATATGCGATCTGTGATATTGCAATATCAGAATGTCATAAGGCTGGAGGAGAATTGGGAGTGTAGTTGGGAGGCAATGCGAAATGAAAAATGCGATACCGAATGTGATGCGAAATGCGATTGCGATGTTGTGGTGCGATTATAATGTATGGCGTGGTGGTGGGACTGGTGGTGGAGTGCAATAAAAATATCGCAATCGATGGGTAGGAGTGGTAAGAATTAAAGAAAAAGGGAAAAGGTTGCGGAGATTGATTTGCAGTGTGATAAAAACTAGGATCTGTGATATGCGATGTCGCAATATCACAATCGGAAAAAAAAGAAGTGACAGGTAAGTCTTAAAAGGAACCAAATGAAAACTGTGATATGATAGGATAAATATTGCAAAGTGTGATTGCAAAAAGCGATTGTAGTATGTGTTCAAGGAAAAGGGGAAAATATGCAAAGTTTGATTGCAAAAGTGGGAATTTCTAGGAGGAAAGGTGGAGGTCAAACTTTAAAGTGTTTGGATAGTTTTCAAGTTAGAAAGGTTGCGATAGTTGTGCAAAGAAAAAATAAGGGATAGAAGGGGAACTTTAAGGTTTTGGGGGAGTTTTGGAGAATGAAAGGGTGCAGTAGCTGAGATAAGAGGAAAGGAAGGAATAGAAGGCATAACCACTATGCATAGGGGTGCAACATCATGCACAGATTGTGAAGATAGAGATGGAAAATGAAGTGGGAATGCAAGGGTGAAATTATTCAAAATTTTAATATTGACTACTACAAACAAACATGTGGATTCATGCATGGGAAAACATAAAAAATGCATGATAAAACAATGAACAGAAATCAGTTTTTGGGTTTGTGGGAAGGTTTACCCTCCTTGAGCTCTATTGATAGAGATGAGAAGGAGATCTTGATCCACAACCTTTTTGGTTTTTCTCCTTTATTCTATTACTCACACAAAAATGAAACCTATAACAACAAACTGAAAGAAAAAACTAAACAACAATGAAACTATGAGAAGCAGAACTAATTGAATGACAAAAAGAAAAATAGCTTAATGCCAGAAAGGAAAAGATAGTAACAACAGAGAAGCTGAGGCACATGGGTTTGGCCTTAAGCCACGAGCTTATATCTCCAAAACTTAAATCACTAAAATGAAATCAATATGCTCATTTGATAAAAGAATAATCTCATACATCTCTGAGAGTTTGATCACTGAAAAGCTCAATAGCTTGCAACAAAGTTCAAACTAGAATCGACCAATCCTTCCTAACTCTAGCTCTTATCTATTTATTCTATAGGGTAGCTACCAACAGCTCCCTTGAAAATGGTGATTGAGTCCACGTGACTCCTGGTAAACATAGATTGAGTGCACTCCTCTTGGAGTGGCTTGGCTGCCTCTGGAACTCAAATTGCTGGAGATAATATTTGGGTTGATTGAGTCCACTCTGACTCCAAGTAAACCATCGATTAAGTGCAAATCGTCTTCATTTTTCTTGGTTTCCTTTGATAGTTAAGGACGGTCGATAACCCCCTTGAAGCTCTCCAATATTTTTCCATAATATCCTAACATTGTGATCATTTATTCTTCCATCTTGATCTTTCGATGGCAGGAATCAAGCCCCTAGATAATCTCCTTCTCCAAATATTCATAATTTTCCAAATATTCTCACAATATTCTACAAAAATAACCAATATTAGGAAAAATATGCAATTACCTTTAAGCCTTCCAAAGAAAATATTGATGCATAAGAAAAAATTATTAAGTGCAGAAGGAGAGATTTAATATATATATTCATGTGCATAAGGAAGGTAGATGGGATTAATAAAGGTTAGAGTGGTCTTATCTTATGTCTAATTTAGAGGCCTATCGCTAGCCATGATAAAAATTTCATCCAACATGTCACAAACATTGCATCTATAGGTGTAAAAAACAAATTTAAGCATAGAGGTCTCATACTTATATGAGAATCGCTAATAATAATTTCTTCGTTACATCATTAGCTATAATAAAATATATTCGACCATAGATACATTGTTCATTAATTTACAAGTAAAAACATGGATAGAGCCATATATCATCACTCATAAAATACATGCTTATAACCAACATGATAACAACATAAATACCATGGATACAATAGCGATATAATCCACAGAATAACCAATACATTTTCATCGAAAATAAAAAATGAATGATCTCTTCATTAATGCACATAAAAAGAAACCAAAGATGGGACTTCCACATTCGACCTGACCATAAATTTGCTGAGCTAAATATTTCTTTATCAAATCACCTTCATGCCATATTCCAAGCATGAATGTGGGACTTAAACCAAAACAAGTAACCAGGGAATCCTGAAGCTAAACCACCTCACCTTCATAAAATAGAAATCAAGATTTATCGTGATCTACACTTGATCACTAGGCCAACACAAGCATGGATACCGCCAGATTCTCTCTGCATAAGCCTTGAGGAATTTTCCTCTCTCATAGTCTCTTAGGCTTTACCACAACCCATAGTTTGAATCAGGGGTCACTAGACCCTAAACTGAGACTTACTTTCTAGGCTTTACCATAATCTCAAACTCAACAATCCTAGGCTTGAAAATGGAGAGTAAAACACCACCTCTTAGGGTTTACTACACTCCAAACCTATATTATTAAGCAATAATCCAAGGAAAAAATGAACTATTTCTATAATCATTTAGAGATACATCTCACTCAACTTCGAATCCATCTGATAATCCAACTAAACCAAAACATGATAACACCACAACACCATGGTTATCTGAAAATGTCAAGTTTAGGTTGAATACACTATTGCACCTAGAAAAAACTCATGCCAAGATAGAAAAGATCCACATGCACTACTGTGCATGCCAAATCTAGCAAGTAAATCATACATGCAAATCAATACCTGCAAAGAATCCTATTGTAGTTTCTTGACTCCTTCTCCTCCTTTCTTGCATCCTCCTTCTTCTTGACTTCTTGCATTTCTTGCTCCAATGCCAAAGGGCTCCAAAACCTCTAAGTGTACAAGAGTGAGAGGGAGAGAGAGAGAGAGTAATGAGAGAGCTCCAAAATAAACTGAAAAGATATACCAACTAATCCTCAGAAGTATTTTTATATAAGAGGCCTCTATTTTCTTCATTTTTTATTATTTTCCTTCATTTTCTTCCTCACATGCAACATGTGATCTTTCATCTCCCTTTTATCCTAATTTCCATTATTTTCATAAATAAATGTGCCAAATATGCCAATTTTCCTTTCCAAAGCCTTTTCCTTGCCTTTTTCAATTTCCTTATCCATAATAAGCCAAATTAACACCTAGTAGGATGTTTTTCCAAACATTCATCTTGGAATAAGTGTCCAATCAGTCGTGGTTATTATTTTTAACTTTATTGCATGGAAGTTTCAAAAGGATTGTTACAAAACCCTCCCCCTTGGAGGACACCATACTCGGTGTTCAACCACACATATACCTCAACAAAACCATTGAAATGAATCCATACTACCCATGGAGCTTTATAACATGGCTCAATACAGTATTTACAATGATCACCTTGTTGAAAATAAAACCAACATGACGTCACACCAACATGAAAACTACAATATCATGACACCTGTTATCGAGGAAATCCCCTTTACAGATAGAAGCGATCCGTCTATGCTAATGAATGGGTCTAGTAACAAACAATACAAAAGAAATCAAACTCTCCTAGTTTAAATTAGAATGACATGAGAGAGGAAGGTGGATTACCTCAGTCCGATGCGATTACTTGTAAATATTAATCATGATCCCTTCACTTCCAAGAATTCTCCTCAGTATTCCTTTACGCACAAATACCTACAAGAGAGATCAAACAACGACAAAAAAAGATAACATAGGATATTTCTTTCTAATGTAAATATGAAATTTCAAGGAGTATCATACCAACAAAGTGATCATTAATAACCTCATGGGAAGTAAAACATGATTTGTATCATGAATTAATAAAATAGGAATCCATATAACCCGTGCTTTGATGTTGGGGGCCTCCTCTGGGACAGGTTCCCAAATCCAAGCCAAATAATTCAAGCACTCCTACTCCTTATAACTTTGTCAACATTTAGGCACATTTGAGCACTAGAAACGCAACCAAAAATGACTAACCATTTTGAGAAGGCATGGCATTCATATATAATAAAGCTGCAAAGGTTATGGATCATAAATTAGGTAGGGAAGTCCTTATCTCAAAGAGGAAAATCCATAAATATAAGATCAAATGTTCAAAATGGGAGAACTTGACCATATCCTCAACCAGCAGATACCATACTTCCGTTCTCAGATTTCTAGAGGAAGAAACTTCTCCTCCATTTTTGGAGAACCTGCTTGGAGAGGACTAGCATGATTTTTAAATTTAAATATCACACTGCAAGGACTATTTATGAATTACATACAAGGTGACAAGTGCGAGGCTATACAGCGGAGATCCGTGCTAGGGCTACAAACTAGGGTTTTAGAATATTTCTCCATAATTCTTGTAATGCATTGACTCTCCATTTCTTCAAGGATATTTTGAGTGTGTTATTCATGGCGAACATGTTTTCATATATTTTGTCTCTTTGTGAAATTTATGGCATGAGTGGCACAAAGGATGACACTTAGGATAGGGAATAGGGAATGTAACAAAATAATATGTAACAAATCCCCCCTAAAGCATGAAATAAGAAATATAAGTGATGGTTGAAATTCTTTATCAATCAAGGAAAAGACTTAGGAAAACCACCATCAAGAGACATACAAATAAAACACAATAAAATGTATTAAATCTCCTATAAAAACATGCCTGAGAGTACATCGTTGAATAGGCATCAAATAAGACATGAATCCATGGTATGGGCGCAACCATCTGACTCGAAAGGATCATATGCATGTATCCATGATATGGGTGCAACCATTTGTATAGAAGGGATCATGTGTAGAATCATGAATACTCCACAGAGCCTGGATTCGAACATATGGGATCTAGGGTCTTCATATCCATCTCATTCCATCCAACATATGAATCTAACCATTTGAATATATGTGTTGATGTTGAACATGGTAGAAACCACCTGATTACCATTCAATGAGATAAGTCATTAAGGGGCATGAGAGAAACCACCAATAATGAAAATGGTTGTGAACATATGACAACACAATATACAAGCATCAATAGGGGAGCTGAAGTCGAAAAATCACATAATAATTTGATTGAAGGCCAATGATGTGATGTTGTCGTCGAATGGGAAGAACTTTCCATTCAGGCATGCAAGCTCCAAGGTAACTGAAAACTTCATGGATAATGAGCTGCTGTCGACAGGAAGTGATATGTCGAAGGAGGGACATAATGTTTCGCACATCATCGACATGAAACATAGGATTTCTCAAGGTAAATAGGAATGATTCAAGATTTTTGCAAAGAGGGTTAGATAAGTATGAGAGGTTTGAATTTTGCATAAAGGACTTCTCTTAAACATATCGGTGACACAAATATAGATGTTGGCAGAATTTGAATCAAAATGGGTCAATGGTCATGTGAAAGCAGGATATGATAGAATGAGAGGAAAATGGATTTCCCCAACCTAGGAAGATAAGTGACGAAGAGAGGATAACCCAAACCTTACACAAGATGCAAATGAGTGTCCATTAGGGGAATGTTGAGGTATAAAATGGGCCTCCTAAGGAAATTATAAAATAATAATGGAAAAAATCATATAAGATTTGATGACATCATCAAATTTTAGAGGGAAAAATGAAAAAACTATATTTTCAACTCAGATTTTCAACTTATCTCCCAAAGTTTTTACTCAAATTTCGAGTGGGAGTACTCGTTGGATGAAAAATTTAATTCCTCATCCAAGGAGTACCCATGTTTCATACTTTCGATGGGTCCTACTACACGAAAAATGAGAAATACATAAAAAAACGTGATTGTAATCACGTTTTTTTATGTATTTCCCATTTTTCATGTAGCAGGGTTCATTGAAAGTATGCAACATGGGTACTCCTTGGATGAGGAATTAAATTTTGCATCCAACGAGTACTCCCACTTGAAGTTTGAGTAAAAATTGTGGGAGATAAGTTGAAAATACGAGTTGAAAAAGTAGTTTTATTATTTTATTATTTTTTAATATTTTTACCCTTTTATTTAAAAAATGGTAAATCATCCCACATGGTTGAAATCATCATCTTGAATCCTATTGGTTGTTATAAAGTTTATTTTTGTTGTACATTTTTCATAGGAGGCCCATTTTAGACCTCAAAATTCCCCTAATGATGTTCAAGAGTGACATGATGTCATTAATACAGAATACAAGAAATGTTTACTTACATTTTTCCCACTATTTATAGCGAGTACCTCTTTATTTTATATATCAATCTCGAAGAGGATACAATATGCTTAGTGTATAATTTCACTCTTCAGATGAATCGATCCTAGTAATTTTAACGAGCCCTGGGAAGGAGTAACTCAGCCTCACCAAGGTGACAATTCATTCATCATTTAAGTTTTATGAGTATGATGGAGGGGTAACTCGGTAAAATTTTCATGTTTAGGGAGTTTGAAAAAGAGACAAAAAATAAAAATCCAAAAGGTCCCTTTTCATAGATAGTCCCTCAAACTTGAAAAAGTAGAAAAAAGTATCTGAGACAATCACTTAGTCATGTTTGAAAGGTATTCCTTTTTCATAATTAGTCAATCTCATCTTGAAAAAGGGTTAAACTTATATTAAGACTACACCAATTAATTTACATTAATGAGATCAAAAGGACAATTTCTTGACAATATTTTAATATTTTAAGAGTCTTAAAAGAGCTAAAAGAGGACTCCTCCTGGAGGAATGAGTGGTATAAGGGGTAGCGACTAGTTCCGTTGATGAAGGAACTTCTCAAAACACGTAAAGGTCAAGAGGTTTGTTAACTAGACCACTAGTTCTAGTGGTTCACCAGGCAAGGGTAAAACAACCAAGTGAGAGTGTACAAACGACAAAGGAGATGGTGACGATGGAATGAGAAAACCAAGGTTCATGTGGCAAAAGAGGTAGATAAAAGGGAAATCATGAGAGGTTTATATGAATGCTTTCATTTTTTACACAAACTTGAATGATGGGAAACCATGCTTGAAATTACTTGAAGACAATTTCATTTTTACACAAGCTTGAAATAGATAAAAGACTATGCTTAAGAATGATTTACATGCCCCTAGCATGGTGACTCAATCTGAGGTACATGAAACCCAATATTAATTTCATTCACCAGAATAGAGTATTGGTTACTAATGGGTGGATGGAATGAGGGTTCATTTACGATATTAAGTGAAATACTCGACTAGGAATTTATGATATCTAATCAAGAAATAAAATTGAAAGGGGTTTTGTTTCATTTTTTAGTGAGCTTCACACTGTAAAAGAACTATGCTTAGAGGGAACTATTTCATCTTTTAATGAGGTTGACATAGTAAAATAACTATCCTCATAAGGACATATTTAATTTTTTAACAAGGTTGACATAGTAAAAGAACTATCCTCGTGAAAACCTGTTTTATTTTTTAATGAGCTTGACACAAGAAAAGGAACTATTTTTCTCCAAAATACCTGATCATGGCCTATAAGAGGTCATGGATCCCAAGAGATTCTCATTAGATGGGAGAATAACACTCTGGAAATGAGGGTCCAATGCCCTCAGTACATGATGCACTATATCACTGACTAGATAATTAGTAGATGTGGACATGGAAAAAGTTGCCACATAATTAACCTGTGGAGGGAAAGGTACCACTCGCGTTTAAGGAAAATTTAGGGATGATGTTTGATTGGGAGCCAGTTTAGTACCAATGAATGAAAGCTGATCGATGGTCATAATTCTTCCTTCATGCGGGAAACAAATCACACGAAAGAGAGAACAGACAAAAGCTACCATGACATAAGTATAGTCACACCCGAGGATTAAGTTAAAATCGAAGGTTCCTTGGACAGCCATCAAATCTATATAAATGATATTTCCTCCCAAATTAATAGGATTAGGAAGGATCCCTAATGGTTGATTGGTTCCTCTATTAAAATCCAATAGATTCCGAGTAATAGGCACAAGCTATGAAGAACCTATAGCTTTCCAAGTAGTTGAGGAAAAAATACTAATAGATGTGCCTTCATCGATAATTATGCTAGGTACGACCACATTATATGAATGTAATATGATATCAAAGGGAACGTAAGAAGGAAGGTGATATCCTGCAAGCCAAATCCAATTGAAGGAAGTGATGAGACTACTTGGAGGGGGTATCATGGGAATGGTAGAACTTCCCCCTTGTGTTACAGGTATGGGAGGATCGCCCTCTTGTACCATGTGAATGGGAGAATTTCCTTATAATTCATGGGAATTTGAAGAAACAAACGGGACCTGAGTGGTATGGGGTTCACTCTCAATGGGAAAGGTATGATCAACCGAAGGTGGAATCTGGTCGACCGTTTTCTCAACCAATGTTTGGCTGGGAATGAATTTAGGGGATTCACTTTCAGAGAGAGTGGGATTGACGAGAGGTGAATTCTAATCAATAAATCGATCAAATAGCAGAGGAAAAGTGGGAAGCATACAACCGACGCCTTGATGTTGGAGGCCTCCTTTGAGATAGGTTCCCAATTCTAAGAAAAAGACTTCAAGCACTCCTTCTCCTTCAAATTTTTATAGTGTTTAGGTGCATTCGAGCACTAGAAAGGAAACCAGCAAGGTCCAAACATTTGTGGAAGAAATGGAATTAATTTATAGTGAAGGTGGAGAGGTTATGGATCCATAAATGGGGGTGGGAAGTCCTTATGTCAAAGAGGAATATCCTTAAAGATAGGATCAAAGGTTCAAAACGGGAGAACTCGACCATATCCTCAACCAACATATACCAGACTTTTGTTTTCGAGATTTCAGGAGGAAGAAGCTTCTCCTCCATTTTTGGAGAACATTCATGAAGAGGACCATCATGACTTTTAACTTTAAATCTTGTGCTTCCAGTGTTGTTTACTGGTTAAACACGTGGTGACCAGTGTGAGGCTATACAGGGGAGATCCTTATTGGGGCTGCAAATTAGGGTATTTACAATATTTCTCTAGAATTGATGTAACACTGAATCTCCATTTATTTTGGGATATTTTGAGCATGTTACTCATGGTGAACATGTTTTCAAGCTTTTGTCACTCTGCAACATTTGTGGCATGAGTGGAAAAAAGGAAGACACTTAGGAAAGGGAATATGGAATGTGACAAAATATTATGTAACAATAACATACCTCTTATTGGATCTTTATAACATAGCTCATGAAACTATTTGCATCCATATACATATGTAAATACATCAAACCGTCACATCCAAACATATACCAAAACATCATCAGAACATATGCTAAAAAAAAACCAACATCGCACAAAATTCCTTTGCCTCAATAAGAAAACAAGGAAGGATACATGGCCCACATATGATCATCCATCTCCCATGTAGCTTCATTGGGCCCAAAGTACTTCCATTGAACTTTAAATTTATCTATTTCTTGGTTTCAGAGCACGAGCACCTTTTTCTTCAATATACACTAAGGCTCCAATAGGAATTCCCGATTAGGTTCCACTTGCAATATAGACTAGTCAATCACATGATCAACATCTTTAACAAAATTATTAAGAAAATATATATGAAAAACATAATGGAATTTCTCTCTGGAAGGAAATGCATGTTGATAGGCCATGTTTCCAATCCACTCAATGATCATGAAGGGTACGCAAAACCTTTTTTCCATATTCACACATAATCCAATCCGCAAAGAGATATTCTTGGTCTTGATGTGCATGTACACCTATTACCAAACCTAAAACTCCTTATCCAACCTATTCAAATCTACATAACTCTTCTTCCTATCCTGTGATTCCTTCACATTCTTCTTGATCATCTACATTTGATGTTCCATTTCTACCAACATCTCTAGTCTAATTAGTACCCTGTTGACCGAGTCACTCCAACTGATAGGAGTGCTCCAACTCTACTAATACATAGCCTCAAATGGACTCATCTTCAATGAATCCTGGTATTCATTTTTGTAAGCGAACTCTACCAGTGGAATATACTCTTCCTAGTTTCACTGCTAATGCATCACATATATCCTCAACAGATCCTATAGTATCCTATTGACCCTCCTTCCGTATAGGGTTTTTTCCACCCTGAACGCATCTCCTATAGGCTCTACTTGTTGGCTATGGTGTGCGACCTAGCCCAGCAGTGGACTGTGGCTGATGTCTCCTCCACACAGTTTGAAATTATGTCCTTAAACAACAACTTCCTTCTCCTTCATTTTGCGGCCTTCCAACCATGCAATACGAACCCAATAACATCCCTTAAAACTTTCCAAAATATCCTTTAGAATTCCATGTTGTCACCTACAAAACCACAACTCAATTAAAAAAAATCCCACACTATTTTCCGAGCTCCTCCACATTGCATTGTGCTCCCATTTTGTGACTTCTTCTCCATGAAATTCCATAGAAATTCCTTGAGTGTATTGCTAAAAAATTTATGAATTAAATGACCTCAATACACCTTTAATTTATCTTCCTGTTCTGCCTTCATGTTCTCCTTGATCACGTACATTTCATGTTCCTTTTCTACCAATATCTCTAGTCCAATCAGTACCCTGCTGACCGAATCACTCCAACTGACAGGAGTGCTCCAACTCCACTAATACATAGCCTCAAATGGACTCATATTCAATTAATTTGCATATTCATTTTTGTAATCCAACTCTACCAGTGGAATATACTCTTCCTAGTTCCACTGCTAATGCAACACATACATCCTCAACAAATCCTACAATATCCTATTGACCATCCTTCCTTATAGGGTTTTTTTCCACCCTGGATGCATCTCCTATAGGCTCCACTTGCTCGCTATGGTGTGTGACCTATCCCAATAGTGGTATGCGGCTGATGTCTACCCCACACAATTTTCAATTATGTCCTTAAACAACAAATTCCTTCTCCTTATTTTTGTGGCCTTCCAACCATGCAATAAAAACCCAAGAACATCGCTTAAAACTTGCCAAAATATCCTTCAAAAGTCCATGTTGTCACCTACAGAACCACGGCTCAATCAAAAAAAATCCCACACTATTTTTGAGGCTCCTCCATGTTGTCTTGTGCTCCCTTTTTATGACTTTTTCTCCAAAACTTTCATAGGAATTCCTTGAATGTATTGGTAAAAAATCGATGATTCAAATGACCGTAATTCACCTTCAATTCCTATCCTGTGTTGCCTTCACGTTCTTCTTGATCACCTACATTTCATGTTGCTTTTCTACAAAAAGTTCTAGTCCAATCAATACCATATTGACTGAATCACTCCATATGATATGAGTGCTCCAACTCCACTATACATAGCCTCAAATGGACTCATCTTCAATGACTCATGGTATTCATTTTTGTAAGTGAACTCTACTAGTGGAATATACTCTTCCTAGTTCCATTTCTAATGCATCACATACATCGTCAACACATCCTATAGTATCCTATTGACCCTCATTCCTTATAGGGTTTTTTCCCACCCTGAACACATCTGCTAGAGGCTCCACTTGCTAGCTATGGTGTGTGACGTAGCCTAACACTAGACTGCAGCTGATGTCTCCTCAACACAGTTTGCAATTATGTCCTTAAAAAACTTCCTTCTCCTTCCTTTTGGGGCCTTCCAACCATGCAATATGAACCCAACAACATCCCTTAAAAATTGCAAAAATATCCTTCAAAATTCCACATTGTCACCTACAGAACCACAGCTCAATCAAAAAAAATCCCACACTATTTTCGAGGCTCCTCCACGTTTTCTTGTGCTCCCTTGTTATGACTTCTTCTCCATGAAATTTCATAGGAATTCCTTGAGTGCTAAAAAATGGATGATTCAAATGATCTCAATTCACCTTGAATTTATAGACATTAATTCTCCACGAATTTTCTTGAAGTGACACGTCTATTTCCACTCTATTACACCAAGCCTTGGTAACCAATTATTTGAAATATCAAGGAGTATCATACTAACAAAGCGATCATCAATAACCTCATGGGAAGTACAACATGATTTGTATCATGAATTAATAAAATAGGAATCCATATAACCCGTGCTTTGATGTTGGGGGCCTCCTCTGGGACAGGTTCCCAAGTCCAAGCCAAATAATTCAAGCACTCCTACTCCTTAGAACTTTGATAATGTTTAGGCACATTTGACCATTAGAAAGGCAACCAAAAATGACTAACCATTTTGAGAAGGCATGGCATTCATATATAATAAAGCTGCAGAGGTTATGGATCATAAATTAGGTAGGGAAGTCCTTATCTCAAAGAGGAAAATCCATAAATATAGGATCAAATGTTCAAAATGAGAGAACTTGACCATATCCTCAACCAACAGATACCATACTTCCGTTCTTTGATTTCTAGAGGAAGAAACTTCTCCTCCATTTTTGGAGAACCTGCTTGAAGAGGACTAGGATGATTTTTAAATTTAAATCTCACGCTGCAAGGACTATTTATGAGTTACATACAAGGTGACAAGTGCGAGGCTATACAACGGAGATCCGTGCTAGGGCTACAAACTAGGGTTTTAGAAGATTTCTCCATAATTCTTGTAATGCATTGACTCTCCATTTCTTCAACCATATTTTGAGCGTGTTATTCATGGCGAACATGTTTTCATATATTTTGTCTCTTTGTGAAATTTGTGGCATGACTGGCACAAAGGATGACACTCAGGATAGGGAATAGGGAATGTGACAAAATAATATGTAACAAATCCCCTCTAAAGCATGAAATAAGAAATATAAGTGATGGTTGAAATTCTTTATCAGTCAAGGAAAGGATTTCGGAAAACCTCTGTCAAGAGACATGCAAATAAAAAACAATAAAATGTATTAAATTTTCTATAAAAACATGCTTGAGAGTACATCGTTGAATAGGCATCAAATAACACATGAATCCATGGTATGGGCACAACCATCTAACTGGAAGGGATCATATGCATGTATCCATGATATGGGCGCAACCATTTGTATAGAAGGGATCATGTGTACAATCATGAATACTCCACAGAGCCTAGATCGAACATATGGGATCTAGGGTCTTCATATCCATATCGTGCCATCCAACATATGAATCTAACCATTTGAATAAATGTGCTGATGTTGAACATGGTAGAAACCATCTGATTACCATTCAATGAGATAAGTCGTTAAGGGGCGCGAGAGAAACCGCCAATAATGACAATGGTTGTGAATGTACGAAAACACAATATAGAAGTGTCAATAGGGGAGCTGAAGTTGAACAATCACATAATAATTTGATCGAAGGCCAATGATGTGATGTTCTCGTCGAATGGGAAGAAATTTCCATTGAGGCATGCAAGCTCCAATGTAACTGAAAACTTCATGGATAATGAGCTGTTATCGATAGGAAGTGATATGTCGAAGGAGGGACATAATGTTTCCCATATCATCGACATGAAACATAGGATTTCTCAAGGTAAATAGGAATGATTCAAGATTTTGCAAAGAGGGTTAGATAAGTATGAGAGGTTTGAATTTTGCATAAAGGACTTCTCTTAAACATATTGGTGACACAAATCTAGATGTTGGCAGCATTTGAATCAAAATGGGTCAATGGTCATTTGAAAGCAGGATATGATAGAATGGGAGGCAAATGGATTTCTCCAATCCAGGAAGATAAGTGACGAAGAGAGGATAACCCAAACCTTACACGAGATGAAAATGAGTGTCATGTTCAAGAGTGACATGATGTCATTAATACAGAATACAAGAAATGTTTACTTACATTTGTCCCACTATTTCTAGTGAGTACCTTTTTATTTTATATATCAAGCTCGAAGAGGATACCATATTCTTAGTGTATAAGTTCACTCTTCAAATGAATTGATCCTAGTATTTTTAACGAACCCTGGCAAGGAGTAACTCAACCTTGTCAAGGTGACAAGTAATTCGTCGTTTAAGTTTTACGAGTTTGACGGAGGGGTAACTCTGTACAATTTTCATGTTTAGGGAGTTTGAAAAAGAGACAAAAAATAAAAATCTAAAAGGTCCCTTTTCGTAGATAGTCCCTCAAACTTGAAAAAGTAGAAAAACGTATCTGAGACAATCACTTAGTCATGTTTGAAAGGTATTCCTTTTTCATAATTAGTCAATCTCATCTTGAAAAAGGGTTAAACTTATACTAAGACTACACTAATTAATTTACATTAACGAGCTCAAAAGGACAATTTCTTGACAATATTTTAATATTTTAAGAGTCTTAAAAGAGCTAAAAGAGGACTCCTCCTAGAGGAACGAGTGGTATAAGGGGTAGCGACTAGTTCTGTTGATGAAGGAACTTCTCAAAACACGCAAAGGTCAAGAGGTTGGCTAACAAGACCACTCATTGTAGTGGTTCACCAGGCAAGGGTAAAACAACCAAGTGAGAGTGTACAAACGACAAAGGAGATGGTGAAAATGGAATGAGAAAACCAAGGTTCATGTGGCAAAAGAGGTAGATAAAAGGGAAATCATGAGAGGTTTATATGAATGGTTTCATTTTTTACACAAACTTGAATGATGGGAAACCATGCTTGAAATTACTTGAAGATAGTTTCATTTTTACATAAGCTTGAAATAGATAAAAAACGATGCTTAAGAATGATTTACATGCCCCGAGCATGGTGACTCAATCTGAGGTACATGAAACCCAATATTAATTTCATTCACGTAGGTAGAGTACTGTTTACTAATGGGTGGATGTAATGAGAGTTCATTTACGATATTAAGTGAATTACTCGACTAGGAATTTATGATATCTAATCAAGAAATCAAATTGAAAGGGGTTTTGTTTCATTTTTTAGTGAGCTTCACACTGTAAAAGAACTATGCTTAGAGGGAACTATTTCATCTTTTAACGAGGTTGACATAGTAAAATAACTATCCTCATCAGGACATATTTAATTTTTTAACGAGGTTGACATAGTAAAAGAACTATCCTCGTGACACCTTGTTTTATTTTTTAATGAGCTTGACACAAGAAAAGGAACTAATTTTCTCCAAAATACCCGATAATGGCCTATAAGAGGTCATGGACCCCAAGAGATTCTCATTATATGGGAGAATAACACTCTGTAAATTAGGTTGCAATGCCCTCAGTACATGATGCATTATATCACTGACTAGATAATTAGTAGATGTGGACATGGAAAAAGTTGCCACATAATTAACCTGTGGAGAGAAAGGTACCACTTGCGTGTAAGGAAAATTTAGGGATGATGTTTGATTGGGAGCCAGTTTAGTACCAATGAATAAAAGTTGATAGATGGTCATAATTCTTCCTTCATGCGGGAAACAAATCACACGAAAGAGAGAACAGACAAAAGCTACCATGACATAAGTATAGTCACACCCAAGGATTAAGTTAAAATCCAAGGTTCCTTGGACAACCATGAAATCTATATAAATGATATTTCCTCCCAAATTAATAATATTAGGAAGGATCCCTAACGGTTGATTGGTTCCTCTGTTAAAATCCAATAGATTCCGAGTAATAGGCACAAGCTACGAAGAACCTATAGCTTTCCAAGTAGTTGAGGACAAAATACTAATAGATGTGCCTTCATAAAAAAATATGCTAGGTATGACCACATTATATGAATGTACTATGATCTCAAAGGGAACATAAGAAGGAAGGTGATATCCTGCAAGTCGAATCCAATTTAAGGAAGCGATGAGACTACTTGGAGGGGGTATCGTGGGAATGGTAGAACTTCCCCCTTGTGTTATAATTATGGGCGGATCGCCTTCTTGTACCATGTGAATGGGAGAATTTCCTTATAATTCATGGGAATTTGAAGAAACAAAAGGGACCTGAGTGGTATGGGGTTCACTCTCTATGGGAAAGGTACGATCAATCGAAGGTGGAATCGGGTCGACCGTTTTCTCAAACAATGTTTGGCTGGGAATGAATTTAGGGGATTCACTTTTAGAGAGAGTGGGATTGACGAGAGGTGAATTATGATCAATAAATTGATCAAATAGCAGAGGAAGAATGGGAAGCATACAACTGACGCCTTGATGTTGGAGGCCTCCTTTGAGATATGTTCCCAATTCTAAGAAAAATACTTCAAGCACTCCTTCTCCTTCAATTTTTTATAGTGTTTAGGCGCATTCGAGCACTAGAAAGGAAACCAGCAAGGACCAACCATTTGTGGAAGGAATGGAATTAATTTATAGTGAAGGTGGAGAGGTTATGGATCCATAAATGGGGGTGGGAAGTCCTTATGTCAAAGAGGAATATCCTTAAAGATAGGATCAAAGGTTCAAAACGAGAGAACTCGACCATATCCTCAACCAACGTATACCGGCCTTCCGTTTTCAAGATTTCTGGAGGAAGAAGCTTCTCCTCCATTTTTGGAGAACATTCATGAAGAGGACCATCATGACTTTTAACTTTAAATCCTATGATTCTAACGTTGTTTACTGGTTACACACGTGGTGACCAGTGTGAGGCTATACAGGGGAGATCCTCATTGGGGCTGCAAATTAGGGTATTTACAATATTTCTCCAGAATTGATGTAACACACTAAATCTCCTTTTATTTTGGGATATTTTGAGCATGTTACTCATGGTGAACATGTTTTCAAGCTTTTGTCGCTCTGCAACATTTGTGGCATGAGTGGAAAAAAGGAAGACACTTAGGAAATGGAATATGGAATGTGACAAAATATTATGTAACAATAACATAACTCTTATTGGATATTTATAACATAGCTCATGGAACTATTTCCATCCATATACATATGTACATATATCCAACCATCACATCCAAACCTATACCAAAACATCATCAAAACATATGCTAAACAAAAACCAACATCACACAAAATTCCTTTGCCTCAATAAGAAAACAAGGAAGGATACATGGCCCACATATGATCATCCATCTCCCATGTAGCTTCATTGGGCCCAAAGTGCTTCCATTGAACTTTAAATTTATCTATTTCTTGGTTTCAGAGCATGAGCACATTTTTCTGCAATATACACTAAGGCTCTGATAGGAATTCCCCATCAGGTTCGACTTGCAATATAAACCAATCCATCACATGATCAACATCTTTAACAAAATTCTTAAGAAAATATATATGAAAAACATAATGGAATTTCTCTCTAGAAGGAAATGCATGTTGATAGGCCATGTTTCCAGTCCACTCAATGATCATGAAGGGTCTGCAAAACCTTGTTGCCATATTCGCACATAATCCAATCCGCAAAGAGCTCTTCTTGGTCTTGATGCACACATACACCTGTTACCCAACCTGAAACTCCTTATCCAACCTGTTCAAATCTTCATAACTCTTCTTCCTATCCTGTGATTCCTTCACATTCTTCTTGATCACCTGCATTTCATGTTCCATTTCTACCAACATCTCTAGTCTAATTAGTACCCTGTTGACCGAATCACTCCAACTGATAGGAGTGCTCCAACTCCACTAATACATAGCCTCAAATGGACTCATCTTCAATGAATCCTGGTATTCATTTTTGTAAGCAAACTCTACCAGTGGAATATACTCTTCCTAGTTCCACTGCTAATGCATCACATACATCCTCAACACATCCTATAGTATCATATTGACCCTCCTTCCATATAGGGCTTTTGTCCACCCTGAACGCATCTCCTATAGGCTCCACTTGTTGGCTATGGTTTGTGACCTAGCCCAACAGTGGACTATGGCTGATGTATCCTCCACATAGTTTGAAATTATGTCCTTAAACAACAACTTCCTTCTCCTTCATTTTGCGGCCTTCCAACCATGCAATACGAACCCAATAACATCCCTTAAAACTTGCCAAAATATCCTTCATAATTTCATGTTGTCACCTATAGAAAAACAGCTCAATAAAAAAAATCCCACACTATTTTCCGAGCTCCTCCACGTTGTATTGTGCTCCCTTTTTGTGACTTCTTCTCCATGAAATTTCATAGAAATTCCTTGAGTGTATTGCTAAAAAATGGATGATTAAAATGAACTCAATACACCTTTAATTTATCTTCCTGCGTTGCCTTCATGTTCTCCTTGATCACCTACATTTCATGTTCCTTTTCTACCAATATCTCTAGTCCAATCAGTACCCTACTGATCGAATCACTCCAACTGATAAGATTGCTCCAACTCCACTAATACATAGCCTCAAATGGACTCATATTTAATGAATCCGGGTATTCAATTTTGTAAGCCAACTCTACCAGTGGAATATACTCTTCCTAGCTCCACTACTAATGCATCACATACATCCTCAACACATCGTACAATATCCTATTGACTGTCCTTCCTTATAGGGTTTTTTTCCACCCTGAATGCATCTCCTATAGGCTCCACTTGCTTGCTATGGTGTGCGACCTAGCCCAATAGTGGTATGCGGCTGATGTCTACCCCACACAGTTTTCAATTATGTCCTTAAACAACAAATTCCTTCTCCTTATTTTTGTGGCCTTCCAACCATGAAATAGAAACCCAATAACATCCCTTAAAACTTGCCAAAATATCCTTCATAATTTCATGTTGTCACCTATAGAAAAACAGCTCAATAAAAAAAATCCCACACTATTTTCCGAGCTCCTCCACGTTGTATTGTGCTCCCTTTTTGTGACTTCTTCTCCATGAAATTTCATAGAAATTCCTTGAGTGTATTGCTAAAAAATGGATGATTAAAATGAACTCAATACACCTTTAATTTATCTTCCTGCGTTGCCTTCATGTTCTCCTTGATCACCTACATTTCATGTTCCTTTTCTACCAATATCTCTAGTCCAATCAGTACCCTACTGATCGAATCACTCCAACTGATAAGATTGCTCCAACTCCACTAATACATAGCCTCAAATGGACTCATATTTAATGAATCCGGGTATTCAATTTTGTAAGCCAACTCTACCAGTGGAATATACTCTTCCTAGCTCCACTACTAATGCATCACATACATCCTCAACACATCGTACAATATCCTATTGACTGTCCTTCCTTATAGGGTTTTTTTCCACCCTGAATGCATCTCCTATAGGCTCCACTTGCTTGCTATGGTGTGCGACCTAATATTTTATGGGTGGTGATGTCTCCTCCACACAGTTTTCAATTATGTCATTAAAAAACAACTTCCTTCTCCTACCTTTTGGGGCCTTCGAACCATGCAATATGAACCCAACAACATCCCTTAAAACTTGACAAAATATCCTTCAAAATTCCACATTGTCACCTACAGAACCACGACTCAATCAAAAAAAATCCCACACTATTTTCGAGGCTCCTCCATTTTCTTATTGCTCCTTGTTATGACTTCTTCTCCATGAAATTTCATGGAATTCCTTGAGTGTATTGCTAAAAATGGATGATTCAAATGATCTCAATTCACCTTGAATTTATGAACTAATTCTCAACGAATTTGCTTGAAGTGACACATCTATTGGACCACTTTTACACTAAGCTTGCATGAATTGGTAACCAATAATTAACTTGTCAACTTCAAAAATTCATTTATCTGTAACGAAAACTCAGATTCAGACGATTATCGATGCGTTAGAATCACATCGTTGAGAACTATCATCCTCATCCATCACATGTCATACCTTCATCATGGATTTTTCCCAAATCACGATGGGTGAAAAACCCCCAACTTGGTTCTCAAGCCCATAAGGCTGCCCATATGGTACTTTCTCCTCAAGCTCTTGAAGCTTGAGCTCCCAGAGTACCTCCATGATGCACGAAATTAACACTCCCTCTCTTAGTAAAGGAAGGATAGTCCATGAATAGGAAGTACTTTGTCTTCTTCGTCACTACTCACAACACTTTCCCAATGTCCTAGTGCTCACAATCACAACAATCCATGTACGGTGAACTACACCCTGCTTGGAAGTATCGCTGTCACTGGAAGCCTCTTTCTTATTTTTCTTCTCTTGTATCTCTTTCCAATCTTGCCATGATTCCTTCTTTCCATATGTGGAAGCACCCTTGCTCCCCACTAACCAAGCGCTCTTTTTGGGATGCAGAGTATCCCTTTGAATCTTCAAACTCCTACTAGAAATCGATTCCCTCTAAGCCTCTAGAACCTGGACCTTCTTGGAAAAGTGTACCTTCTTCTCAGGAACCTATACCTTTTCCTATGAAGCCTGCACCGACACCTACTCCTACTTCTTTGGAACCTGTACCTACCCCTACTTATTTCCATGATCCTCAGGCTTGCGCGTTAGCCTATAAAGACCATTCTCCCTAACTCCAAGCACAATCCCATTGGAATTAGAGCCTCTAGGCCTCAATATTTCCTTCCCATCCTAGAATAAGACCTAAAACCCCTTCCTCGCCATCATCGAGATGGAAATCACACTATATCTGAGTCTTGCTACAAACAATACATTTTGGACTAACATCATATGTCCTGTCTCCATCCTGAATGGCATCACATGTGATCCTCGGATCTCTAACTGACTCTTGTTCACCAACACAATGTAAAACTATAATTCCCATTCAGCTAGAGTCTCAAAACACTCTTGTGATCCTATCATGTTCTTCTTCACACCACTGTCCACATACCATCCATCCTCTCGAATAGTACCATACGAGAAATGAGAAAGCATAGCAGAGTCCTCCTCTTCTAATCTCCTGGAGAGATCATCTATCTCTACTAACGTGGAAACACCAACTACCTGATTTCCATTCCTCGTTTGTTTATCCTCATCTCCTTTCTTCAGACATATTGACGAAAAATGATGCATCTCGCCACAGTTGAAACACTTCGTTTCACTTTTTTCCTTCTTTGGTTTACTCTTCAATCTTGTTGCAAGTGCCACATATTCGTCTGCCTTCCTGGATGCATAAATATCATCATCTTGTAACTCTTCCTGAATGAATTCATCCCATAGTATATTCCAGTCTGGAAGATTCTCCTTGGAAATGATTCCTTTGATGAATGGTTTCCATTCCTCGGTGAAACCTTTCAAGGTAATCCTTACCATTTCATCTCAAAATTTGACATTGAAAACAACAACCTCATATCTAACCCGAGACAACCTCTTCAGATATGAAATCATTCCTTCACCCTTTATCATCTTGGTGGAATTAAAATTATCCTCCAATACCAATACCTGATTCTCATTCTTATTCTAGAACAAGTTCTAAAGAGCCTTCCACATCTCATGTACATTGTTCTTCCTAGACAAATGAGGTATCAAGGAATCCTTCATGCCATGAATTATGATCGATCTCTCTTTCGTATCCAAATCTTCCCATATTTCCAGCTCCTTAGGGTTGGTTGGCTTCTTGATCTCTTTCTTGGTGAAATCCCAGATCTTGTTGACCTGCAAGACCAAATTGATCCTTTCCTTCCAAGGATTGTAGTTCCAGAAAACTTCCAACCTGTCCTAATACCCGCAACCTTCCTATAGCTTTGACATTTTAGTGACTCCTACACTCACAATGTGACCAACTCCCTTTCATAATTTACTTCATTGCACAAACAAAAACTCTGATTTACTGACTTAGAAAGTAGCTCATACATGCTTTGATACCCTGTTGAATTTCCACAACCTTAGGTCTAGGTTAGAATCTTAAATCACTGATGCAACCAAACCAATAATCTCAACCATAAAATACTTTACACAACGAAAAATATAAAGTATTAAATCACATAAGCACAATATACATAGTTTTAAACAAATTTTCACAATAATGTATAACCAACAATATTCATTCTATTAAACCAAACATCAATAATACAACACTCTATGTTATACAAGACACAATGAAAAACTTGGCCGCAACTCTTCTTTTTCATATCTTGTCCTTCCGGTCCTTTGCACCCATACTACTCACTAGTAGTGCCTTATTCCATCAAGGTTTCTACACATCGAGACTCCAGGAGGGCTTCCACCTAATATTGTTGCACATCCTTCTGTAAAGTGTACTTGGAATGATCTAATATTATCTCTTGGTAGGCCTAATTCCAAGCTCTAATCTATGAGGCTAGTAACAAATTTTTTCCATCAAAATGTTTCTCTTCAGCACCTATTTTCACCCAAAGTTCCGCTACTCTTTTTCCTTCAAGATTTCTCGTCTAGGGCTACTTTTAGTAGCCAACACGCTGGTCTCTAATAGTCCTATGGTGCCCAATGTCGTCACTGTTGAATCTTCTACTAGTTTGACAATTCACCACCTTGTAAGGTCATACATTTGGCTTCATCAGGTTGCAAAAAATCTCGATCCAAAACTGGTCACACCTTGACCCAATACACTTCTCAACATCATTGTTATCACCACTTTGCACTGTTGTAATTTTGCACCACTAGTTAGGGTAGACCACACTACCCTTAAAATCCTCACAACTCAACAAATAGCCTCCAATATAACTATGGTCCACTTTAGGGAGACTCCCCCTTCCTTATAAGGATGTTTTCTAGCATGACACAACTCCTATAGGCTCCACTTGCTAGCTATGGCCTGCGGACTAGCATAGAAGTGGAATCCAATTATTTTCTCCTCCACACAGTCTACAATTATTTCCTTAAACAATAGAGTTATTCTCCTCCTTGCTGCTACCTTCTAGCCCTACAATCTGAACCGAATAAAAACCCTTAACACTTGCCAAAATAACCTTAAGAATGCCATGATGTCACCTACAACATTGTGGCTCAATCACAGAATATCCCACACTATTTTCTAGATTCCTCCATCTTGTCTTTTTCTCCCTTGCTCTAGCTTCTTATCCATTAAATTTCAGAGGTATTCCCTGAGTGTATTTCTCACAAATTAAAGATTCAAATGACCTAAATTCTCCTTTAATTTATAGAGATTAATGATCCATGAATTTTCTTGAAGTGAGGCATCTATTGGCGCTCTTTCACACCAAGCCTACATGACTTGGTAACTAATAATTACCTTGTCAAATTAAGAAACTCATTTCTCTTTAACAACAAATAGGATTTAGAAAATTCTTGATGTATTGTGATTGTATCATTGAGCACTATCATCCTCATCCATCACATGTCATATATCCATCACAATTTTGGACAAAATCATGATGGGTGCAAAACCCCTCACTTGGGTTCCAATCCCACAAGCTTCCCTTATGGTGCTTTTGCCTCCAAACCTTGAACCCTCAGACTTGGAGTACCTCATAAGCTACAAAAATCAATAGATGGGGAATTATTCAAACCAAATGGAACTACAAAAAAAATCATAATTCCCATGCCTAGTCCTGAATGCAGTCTTGTAGATGTACTTCTTTTTGATGTGTATGTGATGATATCCCGATCTCAAGTCGGTCTTAGGGAAAACTACTCCTCCCTTTAGATGATCGAATAGATCATTAATCCTTAGTAATGGGTACCTATTCTTGATGGTCACTTCATTCATCTTCCTATAGTCAATGGAAAATATGAGAGTACTATCCTCCTTCTTCACAAACAACACCGGTGCACCCCATGGCGATACACTTGGCCTAATGAAACCTTTGTATAACATATCTTTCAACTGCAAATTTAAATCTACCAATTTGGGTGTGCTCATTATGTAAGGTACTTTGGATGTTGGAGTTTCCCCTAGTACAACCTCAATAAAAAATTCTATTTCCATGTGCGGTGGAAACTCTGAAATATCTACCAGAAACACGTTCTGAAACTGCTACAGAACTATATTTTTGTTCAATGCATATACATCCTCAACTTATTTACCTTTTTCACTCGAGATATCAACTGAAAATAGCACAAAAACTTTCCTACAAATGTGCTTGGCCTGCATAGCTATCGCCATCCTAATTGATGTGGCTTTCTTCTTCCCCTGTAAGACCCTTGGTCCCTAATTTACATCCAATCGCTTAATGGATTTGTTATAGAAATCCTCCTTGGTACTATGAAGATATAATCAATCCATACCCAATAGCATATTATATTATCCCAATGGAAATATGTTCAAGTGTGCTATTGTAGGCATACCATTTAACTTAAATGCACAAGCTCTTACCCAATGGTGAACCATTTTCTCTATACTTGTGGCCAACTACACTAACCAATATTCGGCATCCATTTCCTTACTCAAACCATATTTATCCACCAATTCAGGGCTAACATAGCTATAATTAGATATAATGCCAATAAAAATAGAAATAACTTGATCAAAAATCTTACCGTCCATCTCAATGATAAAATCTTGGTGATTTGTTTGCCTGCCGTCCACTGTTGCATAAATACAAGGAATGCTCCGCCCAACATCCCCAATAGGTTGTGCCTCCTATGTGTTATATATTTTAGTCCTACCACCTTGATTCTATGGATAATCTCTCTTAAAATTATCCTCACCAAATTTCTAACACTCCAACCATCCAGTACTATTACCTCCATGCAGTTGTTGTGATTTATGTTACTATTGGGATCTATGTTTTTTTTGTCATCTATGCCCATGTCTAGATGCATTAAAATTATTTTGTGGTGCCAAATTTTCTTTATTTCATGCATTATAAGTCCTTTCTCTTTTCGGTCACCATTTCACTTTAGCTTTTTCCTTCCCTTTCCATCGTTGGTGAGACTCAATCTTTCCCTTTGACTGTTCATAGAAATGGTTTAGCTTCCCAGGGAATTCCACAAGTGTTTGAGGCTCATCATACTGAATCCAATCTCTCAATGCTAATGGAAAACCAATGACAAATCACTGAACTTTAGCCTTCTCATCCTCAATACATGGTACATACCTCAATAGATCCAATAAATTTGTTGTGTACTATTCATCTATCAATGATCCCATATTTAGCTCATAAAATTATTTATCCCTATTGTCATAGTACCTCTCTGATGAGTAATTCTTTCTGAAAAGTGTTTTGAACTTGCACCAATTCAATTCCTATATCTTGATGTTCCTAACTTAATTCACATCTTCCCACCACATGTCTTCTTTACCCCTCAAACTGAGGATATAAATCTTGGCCTTCATATTATATGAGTACTCATGCAACTCAAATAACTTCTTCATCCCAAGTATCAAAGCTTGTACCTCTTCTATTTTCTTCAAGTCCCCATTGAAAGTAGGTGGGTTTTCTTTCCTGAATTCCTCTGGAAATTATAACCTATCATTCCTCATGTAAGGATGATACTGATGGCGATCATGACGTTTATTCGAACCAAAACTAGAATGGTACCTGTACTCATTGCCCCTCCTATCCGGAGTGTCCAAAAACCTGACATATCTCACTGTATTATCTTTACATGACCTGTGTTTACTAGGAGACCTACTTCAATATGCCCCATTATTTCTCTCGTCTTGTCCATAGTTGATCTAAAGTGGTCCTTATTTCTGAAAATTTGACAAGCTCTAAAGAAGTATTGCATTCACCTATGCTTGTTTTTCTTGTGATTTTATGATTTTTTCATTTTATGCCTTACAACTCATTATTTATTCCCTTAGGATTCTCAGAATACTGCCACCATGCTGCTCATATGACTCACAGGGAGATTCATTGTAATCTACAATATTTCTATCCATTCTCATGTTCATCCTGTAAGTTACCATATGTCACCTAAACCAAAGCATAAAAATCAACATACCTTACTGTAGTTTTAAGAGGATACTTCCTACAAGATCAACCAATCAGTGTAATACATGTATATACAAAATCATAATATCATATAAACTCATAACACATGGTATACTAGTGCATAAACATCACTCTAGTTGGAATGCAGTCATAAATGTATGCCCATACGAAATACACAAAATGACCTAATCTATAACCATAACAATGCAAATTTTCCACACACCATCCCAAGAAATAACCATACACCAGCATAAGTGACATGTAACTAGGCATGAGCGACCAATGCATGTTCATCATATGACATCACTCAAGAAAGCATACATGGGCAACACACAAGCATGACCAATATGTGACCTAGCATAAAGAACGAATGCATATACAACATGTAACAATAGATAAGAAAGTGTGCATGCCCAATACATAAGAAATAATGACAACCAATTAATCATACATTTATGGCATGATGTTAACAACAACATCGTTAGCACTTCCATGGAAACACAACTGACACCTCAGGCAAGACAACGCGGATGTAACAACCACATAAAACATAAGTATGAGAACCCATCAGAAATCAAAATAACGCATGATAAACGCACTACCCATCAAATATGAGTTAAACCATGCTCTGATACCGCGTTGTAACATCCACTTCCCACATCTAACCAAGTAACTGATCAAATAGGGTAAACATGTAACGAGAGGCTACTAATATGAGGAAACAAGATAAAAAAATATTACACAATATCAAATGCATCTCCAGGAGGTAACCCAACCTCATATACCCTTGAACCATGAGGGGGAATTTAATTTTAACCCTTTTAAGCCTTATCCTTAGGTTTTCCAAAGCAAGGTAGTGGTTTTAAGCATATAACCACAGGCATGCCAAGGAAACATAATGGTGAGGGCCCGGTTTGGCTAGTTCTGTACCACAACTCTGGGGTTTATGCCACAGTTTTAGCACGAGAGCCAAGGTAACTGCCCAAACCTTCATGAAACTATAGGGATGATAAGTGAAATTAAAACAAGGTAAGGAATCAATCACATAATCAATAATTCATCTATACCCCTCCTAGCCATGACAAGAATTTCGTCAAACATGTCACAAACATTGCATTTACAGCTGTAAACAACATATTTAAACATATGGGTCTCATACTTATCTAAGAATCACAAAGAAAAATTTATCTCTTACATCATTAGCTGATGTAAAATATATTTGAGCATAGATACATTATGCATTAATTTATAAGTAAAAACATGGATAGATTCATAAATAATCACTAATAAAAATACATGCTTATAAACAAAATAATAACAACTTAAATACCATGGATACATTAGAATAGAATCCACATAATAACCAATACATTTTCATAACAAATAACAAAGGAATGAGCTCTTCATTAATGCATGTTAAAACCAACAAGAGATGGGACTTCCACGTGCCACTTGACTATAGATTGGATGAGCCAAATCTTACTCCAGCCAATCACCCCCATGCTATATTCCAAGCATGAGCGTGGGACTTAAAAACAAAATATTCAGGTAGGGCATCCTGAGGCTAGACCACCTCACCCTCATTAAATAGAAATAAGGATTTACCATGATCTACACCCAATAAAAAGGCCAACATAAGCATAGATATCACCAGTTTCTCTCTTCTTAAACCATGAGAAATTTTCCTGTATCCTATTATCTTAGGCTTTACCACAACTCACAGTCTAAATTAATGGTTACTAGGCCCTAAACAGGGACATAATCTATAGGCTTAACCGCAATCCCCAACCTGAGATTCCAAGGCCTGAAAATTGAGAGTAAAATAGCACCTCTCAGTATTACCGCAATCCAAACCTAGATTTGTAGGCCCTAAACTGAGGTAACAAACAAACAATTTCTATAATCATTCGAAGTTCTACCTCACTCAACTTCGAAAACATTTGGTAATCTAGCAAAACCAAACATGAGAACACCATAACAACATGGCTATCTGGAAATGGAATGGCTAGGATGAAGACGCTGTCACACTTGGAAAAAACCCATGCTAAGAAAACAAAGAACACCATGCAATACCATGCATTCCAAATCTATCAAGGAAATCATACATGCAAATCAATACCTGCAAAGAATCATGTTGTAGTTGTTTGATTCATGCTCCTCCTTGCTTTCTTTCTCCTTCTTCCCGATTACTTGCATTTCTTGCTCAAATGACAAAGTTATCCAAAAAATCTAAGTTTTCAATATATATATATATATATATATATATATATATAGAGAGAGAGAGAGAGAGAGAGAGAGAGAGAGAGAGAGAATAATGAGAGAGGTCGAAAATTGAACTGGAAAATGGTACCAACTAATCCCGAGAAGCCTTTTTATAGAAGAGGCCTCTATTTACTTCATTTTCCATTATTTTCCTTCATTTTCCTTCTCTCATGCAATATATGACCTTTCATCTCCATTTTCTCCTAATTTCCATTATTTTCATAAATATATGTGCCAAATATGCCATTTTCCCTTTCCAAATCCTTTCCCTTTGCCAATTTACTTAGCCATAATAAACCAAATTAACACCCACTAGGATGTTTTGCCCAAAATTTAACCTGGAATAAGTGTCACATCAACTGTGGTTATTATTTTTAACTTTATTACATGAAAATTTCACTAGGGATATTACAATGCATACTTTTTAGAAGACCCACGTTGATAAAAAAAAAAGGATACATTGAAAAAATGCACGGAACACATATTTAATGTATCTTCACTTTTTGTCAATGCATATATTCTTAGATGTATGCATAATGGGTACTCTTTGGATGAAAAATTTAATTTTGCATCCAACAACTGTCTACACTTGAAATTTGAGTAAACCTATAATGAGATAACCCAAAAATACAATGAAAAAAAAGTACTTTTCTTCTTTTCCCTCCAACATTCATAACTATTATTTTATTCTTTTTCCATAGGAAGCCACTTTTAGGTTTAAATTTCATCTAATTCACATTCCTCGTGACAGTGTATTGAGTCCACCATCTCTCCCTCAAGCTATGATACATTTTCCAATCGAATAAAAAACCTCTTTGATTCATAGGTAATTTATTTTATACATCTCCTTCCCTACTAAATTTTAGCAATGTCTCACTTTTTGGGTTTTCCAACCCAATTGTTAAACACAAACATGGAATATATGGAATAGGAAATATAAGCATGAGATACTATATTCTTCACAATGATATACATTTATATTAAATTGGTATGACTCTTGTATTCCATATTCCATGGTCTCTTGGACTCCCTTTTATTGTTCAACTCACACACCTTAACCCTTGGTGGATTAGTTGTTCAACATTCCCTCCCTTAATTTGAATGGGTATGTATGCGTTGAAGAAGAGATTTGTAATACACAATGTGAAAATGATGCATGGAAACACTAGGTTGAATGAGATCTCTAAAATTTTGGCATAAGAAGGTGTTTTAAGGATGATCACCAATAGTGGAATACCTAGTGCAATTCGTGGAAGTCTTCCAAATATGGAAAGAAGATGAGGTCTTCAGCTAGAAGAGGTGATCCTAATTATTTGAAGAGGGATACCTTTAACATGGAAAAGGGAGGTCTGAATCGTGCATAAAAAGGGAGAAACTTAAACTAAAATGGGAGGTCTCATCATGCGGTGGTTTAAGGATAACCACCAACTCTCAAATGCTTAATGCAATTCCTAGAACTAGAAAGAAGTTGAAGTCTTCTACTAGAGGAAGTGTTCCTAATGCTTTGAAGAGGGAGAATCTCAACCTCACGCAGATGTTTTAAGGATAACGACTAACCAATGGCATGATAGTGGGCATCTCTATCTCTAGATACAAGTTAGAATCTGGTATGACAGTTTGTGACTCAAGATCACTTGAACTTATGTGCCTATGGCTACAACTCTAAATATGGTATTTTAGGTTATGGCTCAGACTCAGTTGATGTGGATTTGAATCTTGTAGATGACGATCACTTCCCCTCCTATCAGAAACAAGGTAAGATGATGGAAAAAACTTAACTGCAAGGTCTTTAAATATTCTAGAAGAGATTATGAGATATGAATCAAACATGTTCTTGGTTGTTGATGCCCATTTCTAAGAAGTGATCCATCAAAGATGAATCTTTGTTCTTGCAGGAGCATTGTCTCTAAAGAATTTGTGTGAATAATGAGTGGTTTTATGATAGTTCTTGCATGTATGAATATCAAAACAATGATCTTTCATATGGCCAACTCGATGACAATGTTGGAATATAACAATCTATTGTGGTTGTTGTGGAAGAGGAGAAAAATATGGAAAGGGTAAAGGTGAGCTATCATGAAGAAATATGAAACTCTAAAATTTGATGGGATTAGACAAGTCCATAATATGAAAGGAAAAATCCTTGTCATATCCAACACCAATTTTGTGCTTGTTATAGACAAGCTCTTGCCAGGGTCTGATGATTGGCTTTGGAAATGAGGATGATTTTTTGCATCTTTTTGTACATCTGATCCTAAAAGGGGTATTGTATATGTAATTTTTTTTTTTATGGGAGTTTTTATCAATTTTCTGAATAAAAATAAGTTCATAATGATGCCTATTTTGTTGTAGTTCTTATTTCTATAATTGAGATTGGGGTTGCAGAAAATCGATCTTTTCATGTGCATCTTGTAGACATATTTGAATATCAAAAAGATTGGGATTGTTGATTTTTAATGTGTCTTCAATATAATATTGTATAAATATTTTTAGGAAATCTAATACTTCACCAATTAGAGCCATTTTTATCAAATAAACCTCAAAAAATAGTAAAACAATGAGGAACTCAATGCCAAACTTGACTGTAACACAATCAATAGCAGAGAGCATATAGTGCATATATGTAAAAACCAAATCGCATGTAAAAATAACTTAATATGCATGCATTTAA
Organism: Pinus albicaulis; assembly: GCA_034641835.2. NCBI lineage: Eukaryota > Viridiplantae > Streptophyta > Pinopsida > Pinales > Pinaceae > Pinus > Pinus albicaulis. The sequence continues at coordinate 1,686,141,769 of CM076578.1, forward strand.
ATGCAACAAAATAGATTCATCACACAACTTCTCACACAAGTATATTCAATCCCTATGGCATCATGTTTGGGTAGACCTCTAGATTAATTGGCAACCACCAACACTCCCTTAATCCAATTACTTGTGCTCAACCAAGGATAAAAAATATCTAAAAGGATCGAAAAAAATATATAACAAGTCTCAACCAATGCATATGACTCACATGAATTGTGCACGAAGTTTCACACAACTTACTGGCTCAACACATATAATTTGAAGTGGATTTCCACCCAAAAAGAAGTGACAATGATAAGAATTTTCACTAAAAGGAAGTGACAGTGATAAGAATTTAGTCTGCTCCTTGACATGGTCATGAAATCAAGGTAACAATATTACTGGGTATCTATTACTCTACTAGAATTTTTTTATAGTTGTGTGGTTATGGGAATCACATTTCGAATATCTGCTCCTCGAAGTATCATCTAAAGCTAACATTGATAATCCTGCAATTGATCCTGCCAAAAATCCATTCAAAGGTGTTTCATTTCTCCTCGTTTTTCACAAAAAATAACTAATAGCATGGTAATATATAGTAAAGCCAATAAATAACAACATGATATGATAATATTATTCTCTTACAGTCAAATATTTATCTGAGACAAGCATCTTCAAGTCGATAATGGAGCGAGAAGACTACCCTTTGAAAAGATTTAATTCTGTCATAAGGATCGCAATTCACACTTTGACACCATATGCCAAGAGAAACCTCTGGCACAAATTCCCAATCACATTGGCGATGCAGAAGTCTGGATGATTACAGGCAGGACTTTTCCCCTTGTGCCACCTGTATGTCAACAATCATATCAAGATTTTATTGCAAAAACCGGCCTAGTTGCAAAGCCCGTTTATAAATAATTTGGAGAGAGTTGTAGAGAAGGCATTACCATGGTACAAGGAGTGGCATAGTTGTACTCTAGGCTATGGGAGTGGAATATGTGTAGAAGATGCCACAAATTAGTTGATTGTGCATGCATATTAGATGCAGTGAAATAATATATGGGCTTTGTATTCAACCAATGGGGAGCACAATTGGAAGGAGAAATGGTGGCATGATTGAGGATATGTCAATTGGGGAAGCGTGTTTCCAGTATGTTGCACAGGGAGGACCGTAGTCCATAGGATAAGCCTCTGAAATTTCCTCAGGGTTCTAAGAGGTGGAGAATGAGAGGCAAAGGTTGAGGGAATCAATTGGTGGAATGGAATTGGAAAATTGATGACCAGACCACTTTCTTGGCTTCATTTTGTTTTTTGAAAAATATTTTCTTTTCCCTTTTCTTTAAAGTCTCTCTTTATCTCCCATAGTGATTTATTCTACCCATACTTAGTTTCTTTCTATCACTAAGTTATTTAGTATATCTTTCTCTCCCATCATACTAAATCTTTTTTGTTTCCTCCTATGGATTTTAGGAGGTATTTAAGGGAATATTTTCTCTTAATATCATCTACTAATAATGGTCTCCAATCTTGTTAAGAATATCTTCACTCTAGTGTTTTTTCCCAAGTAATTTGAATTTTTTTAATTTATTAATAAAAATATACTAATTACATTACCATTACTCTATTGTTCACATGTATTCTATATCTAAAATGGATTTCTAGCCATTAATTTAAAAAATAGTCCATGTCTAAATATTAACAAATAACATAGGGTTATTACATCTTCATTCTCCGAAAGCAATGGTACCTATTCTAGATCACAAATGGACACATTATTCTCGTTTTCCTTGAGCTTTTCACTCCTCTATTAACTACTTAGCCTATGCTTCAGCTTCACCTGTAACATGTGCTACATCGCCTTTTTTCATAGGACGCAATCGCATCTTTGTTCTTCAACATCTTGTTATAGTAGCTACATGAGTACATTGAACCATTCCTTCAAATCAGTCATCTCTTTCTCAAATTCATCATCCCCCATATTCCTCATTATAACTTCTTTTCCATTTCCTTCATCTGATTATGACTTCTCACTAAACCCTTGACATGACTAATAGTAGTAATTGTCACTTCCGTCTTTCGTGAACTCTTTTTTTCCACTTGTGAGCCACAAAATATACAACACCTCACCAATCTATCTCCTCTAAAATTGACCAATCATTCACTTCACATGATATTTCTTTCTGAGCACTCCTTTCTCTCTTTCTTATTACGTGAATGTATGAAGGCGGGTTACACTTTCATGAGAAACATGCCTGAAAGTTTCACTCTTCCACAAGTTTGGTCGAAATTATCATAAGTTTGGCCGAAGTTTTGAAATTACTTCGACCAAACTTGTTCTTTCATTAATAAAACTTATTCCATTGTTTACATTAAGGGCAACATTGACCGGATTTTTAGCCCGAGGCAAAAAAATTGGTACTAAAAGTTCAGACTAACTAATATTTCGGTCAAACTTTTTTCTTATAAATATTGCGGCTGTTAGACCACAAGAAGATTTATGTCAATTACTATTGCATGACCATTGGAGAGGGATTCTGTTGCGTGACCGTTAGTTAGTTTTTCCCCCTTTTGCATTTTTTTCTCCATTTTGGCTTGGTTTCTATGGTTAAATTCTAATTTTGTTTTTGCAATGTTTGCAAAGCATCATGGGCATGCTCCTTGTCATTTCCCTGTTGTGTGACCATTGGAGAGGGCTTGTATTGCGTGACCATTGGTTGATTTTTCTCCCTTTTGCATTGTTTTCCTTCTTTTTGGCCTGGTTTTCTACAGTTAAATGTTATTTTTTCCCCTTATTTGCAGGGCGTCCTGGGCATGATCCTTGTGGCCTTGGCATGCTCATTCAGCGTGTTCAACCTCTCTACATCATCATTGTGCTTGAATTATCTACATCCTCATCGTGCTCGACCTCTCTCTATCCTTACTCCACGTCCTTGTTGTGCTTGACCTCTTTGTGTCTCGGTTCCAGGTATCCTTCTATGAGACTGTATTTGTATTAAATGTGTGAACTTGGATTAATAAAATTATCTCACCAAATATCTTGTTATTCAAATTCTAGTATATAATTTCTCAAATTTTATTTAATTTTTAGACCATTTGTCTCCTTTAAATTACATGCCTTGTCCTATATAACATTGTTTTTGCATTTCCAATTTATCAAGCCATCTCTTATTCTAATTTAACAACCTGAAAGTTGCACTTCCTTCATTAAGGACACTTCCATCCTTAAAATTTAATACTTATGATTGAAACCTATAAATTTTAGGTGACCTTTCTCGTACTCCTACTTCACATATTTTAATATCTCATTAAAATAACTCAGAAAGGTGGGAATATTCAAATTCATGAAGAATGAATCCAGAGACACCGCTCCTCTCCATCATCGCCATTTTCTCCATTTTTGTCTCGTTTCATTCGGGGGGGTAAGCATCATAGAGTTGGCCATGGTTGTGAGTACATTGGCCATGTCAAATATCATATCCTCATCTATGAATGTCGTTTCACTTTGTGGAAGATGATTTGTTCTAGAGGACTCGGCCATGATTGGTGACATTGCATTTTCAATGCCATTGAAGGATATGGATTAGCCTAAAATGAGGAAATTGTACTAGCCCTAGCACTGGCATTGGTGTGAAATTATTCTATAAAGGCCGCAACTGCAATAGACACGACAACCTAGATGTCTCTTGGAGATGAGGACAAAGGGACTGGCAACGAAGAAATGGAAATAGTACACAAATTCTTAGTATACAGTTTTTCAAATTTACTTTAATTCTTAGACCATTTGTCTCCTTTCAATTATGTGCTTTGTCCTATGTAACAACCTTTTGCATTTATATTTTAATGGGTCATATCTTATTCTAATAAAAACCTTATAGTCACTCGTCCTTCATTAAGGACACCTCCGTCATTAAAATATAATAATTCTGATTGAAACCTATAAATTTTAGGTGACCTTTCTCGTCATCTTGCTTTTCATATTTTAATATCTCATTAAAACAACTCAGAAAGCTTTGTCATCTCTATGTTGTCTTTTATTTCCCTTTTTGGATTCAACTCCATGAATATATAATAGTTGTGAAGAGGTTTTTGGCCTTGATGTTAGTTGAGTCATTCATTGAGTAGACAACTAATGAATTGTTGAATCAACGTTGTAAGGATGAGTTATCACAAAACTTGTAGAACTTGCTTATCAAATATTGCTAAATATTAGTGCTAGTCTTTCAAAGGTTGAATTTTTTGCATTTTGGGATGTAGATTCTTAATATGATAGTTGAATTCGAGTTGCCATTTATAGAAATTTTGTTAGCTAATCTCTTGCGAACTTAATCAATGTGACCTATTGAACGTACCATAGATACAAGGTTTATTCTATAGCACTATTACCATGTGGAATGCTTTTGGGTAGACTCAGTCATTGTCCATATAGGCTAACACGTGGTATCTGGTTGAACTAAATTGCAATATTTGTCCAACTCCAGGTGTATATTATGTTCCATCAATTTGAAATTTAATCGAGGCTAAATTATGGAATTCTAAAGGATATAAAAGTTCAAGATCTTTGTAGGTTGAGTATCTCTATTTTTCTTTGTAAGCGAGACCATTGGAGGGAAAATTTTATCATTCGTGGTATGTCCCCTTGAAGTTGTAATTATCAATACAATAAAAAAGGACATTAGTGAGGGTCATGGTTGTGATGGACCTTTAAGGTTTGTCACCAATATCACATATGGTGACGATCCTTAAAAAAGCGTTACTGTAAGTGTATATATTGATGGTCCTTTAAGGTTTGTCACCAAAGCCATTTTCAAGGACACTTTTGGTGAGGGTCATTAAAGGCCCATCACTAATTCTCTCTTTGGTGACACATCCAGTGACGAACTTTTAGTTACCCTCACCAATGCCCTTTGTGTTACTTTTGGTGACGGTCAAAAAATGTTCGTCACCATTGATCATTCCAATGAGTTTTTGATGACACTATATTCTTGTTAATATCTTTTTTTCAAAAGATAATGATTTAAGGCCATTATTGTGGAGTAATTTTTATGATATTTCCAAGGCCATAATGGTTATATTTAGTCATTTTTTTAAGAATTAATTAGTGTGTATAATTTCCCTCAAGTAATCACTAGTCAAATAGAGTTTTACTATGAGTCAACACATGATTCATATCTGTTAAGTTTATTATCAATCAAATTCCCTTTAGATAAAGCTCCACTAGTGTGTTTAGGAAATATATTATTTAATACATAATCAAGCTCTGACAATTCTATTAATAAGAAAGACCTAACACTCCTCAACAATTCGGGCACACCTTAAATTAATGCTTTGTCACACACTAACATTTCTTAACAACTCACATGTCTTGGAACATATTTTTACCTAGAACATATTGTCATGAAACTGACGCCCAAGCACAAGGTGGCATATGCTAGCACAACATGGATCTCTCATAGCAAGTGTTGGCATGCGTGTAGTCCCTAGCATGCCCTGGAACACCTTGGTTGAATGCATTGACATACATTATCACTTGGCACACAATGCCACTTGGCATGTACTGGGACCTATTATTAGTGTGACTAGCATCCCCCTTTTGAAAAAGATAAAGTCTTGACTTATTAACCCTCTTATGTGTTCATTTCCTTACATTTTAGCTTGGTTCTTTCTTTTGTTGCCTTGAAACTTCTTGACACATATTGACATACCCTGGCACCCTGCACATCCCTAGCACCTAGCATGCATTGGCATATCTTGGCACTATTTGGCACATATAATTAGCACACCATGGAACTCCCTAGCACACATTGGCACTTCTTTACATGCCTTGATATTCCCTAGCATGCATTACAAATGCTTAGCATAGCTTTTCACTCCCTCGTTGGCATGACAACTAACACTCATTAACACTAGTCCTTGGCACATGTTCCTCATATTCATTAACTTCCATGAATTTTCACCTATTTCTTCCTAAATTTTTAGTCCTAGTACTCCTTAACACTCCTCAACATGCATTATCACTCTCTAGCACACCTTAGCACTCTTCAACATGTCATTCCACTTCTTAGCATGCATAACACTCCCTGACACATATTGGCACTTTGCACGTGTTAGCGCTTGGAAAGTCTTAGCATGTATGGAACACGTTGAGATGCCTTGGTATTATTTGGCATGGTTTAATATTAAATTTATTTGAGATCAATTTTTTGAAAGTAGATGAGAAGCAACAAAGAAAGACTTGGCACTTAGAATGCACTAAGACTTTGCACTTAGCACCTATTGGCACCTAGTGTTGGTGTGCCTAGTGTGCCCCTCTTAGAGAAGGTAAATTGACGACTTATTAACTCTCTTATGTGTTCATTTTCTTGTAGTTTAACTTGTTTCTCCCTTTTGCTGCCTTGACAGTCCCTAACATGCATTGACACGCCCTTGCACATCTTGGCATGCCTTTTCACTTGGCACATATTATCATGTTTGACATGCCTTCCCACTATCTGGCACATCTTAGCATTCCATAGCATGCCTTGGCACTTATGTCCTCATAGCTAGCCTTTACATTTTTTCATGACTTGGGAACCCAATCAAGTCCTTCGCTATTGAATTTCATGTGAAAACATTGTCCTGCTTCAACCACAACAACTTGACCAATCACACCTACTACAATTAGATTGTTCCTTGTTCACCTAAGAGCTACCTATAGTTCATATTATGCCACTCATGTCCAAGCTCAACTTGCTCCACTTAACTATTTACCAAGACAAGGATCAGATGATGTAGCCATGGCCATAAAACAACTAAGAAACATAGCTTACACAGGCAATATTTCACATGTATGTTCAGTTCATATAGACAATAGAACATTAACTAAGATTTTGCAAGAACCACAAGATTCACAAATCACACAAGAAATAAGCTGACACAAGTTGGGTGCCCCAAAACATATACACAACAATGTATAATATCTAATTTATCTAGAATATTTTAAAACATGAGCATGTATACAAATTGTGCCACATCTCATATGAAAAAAATAACTAAAGGAAAAATAATGTTGTGCCTAGCACAAAGTGATATCCCTTTATCTAAACTAGCTATGTCGAGCCCCTTATAATAACTGTAGGCTATCCTCCTGTAAATCCTATTCTAAACTTCTCCTAACACACATTTTCCTTAGCACACTTGAATTTTCTAACACTCCCTAGCACACACTCTTGTTTGTTCCTTTCCATGCATTTTGACCTAGTTATCCCTTGATATGCCCCAACACTAGCTAACACTCTAGTTCAAGATGCATTAAAATTGTTTAACATGTGTTAGCATGTATTTTCATTCCTTTTCATGCCCTAACCCTACCTAGCTATCATGCCCTCACAACTACCCTTACTTAATTTTCAACTTGGGAAACTAGCCAAGCCCTCACTTGACTACAAGAGCTTGACCAAGTTATAGCTACTACAACTATACTTGTTGTTGAATTTTGCAGCTTGGGAGGTACTCCACAAGCCTAGTGAGATGGATTTGTGTGAGTTTTGTCACAAAAGGATTTTTGGGAATAGACTCCAAGAAAATGGATTTTGGACCTAAGACAAGGTTTAAAATCTAAAAGGAAATTAAAAAGGAAAATTTATGTTTCCTAAGGTCTAAGTGGATAAAGCCCGCAAGTTGATCTAGAGGGTTCCTAAGAGGTCTAGGAAAAAGTATTTAAGGAGTCCTTAAGATGAAGGAAATGACATCAATTAAGAAGGATCTCATTTGATGAATGGGATGAAGAGAGATGTATTCCTAAAGAGGCCATGATCATTATCATGTCTCGCATTCATTATGATGCCTTGGTATGCTTCGGCATGGTTTAATATTAAATTTATTTCAGATCAGTTATTGGAAAGTAGAAGAGGAGTAACAAAGGTTGATTTGGCACTTAGAATGGACTAACACTTGGCACTTGACACCCATTACCACCTAGTGTTGGTGTCCATAGTATGCCCGTCTTGGAAAATGTAAATTGATGACTTATTAACCCTATGATGTGTTCATTTCCTTGTATTTTAACTTGTTTCTCCTTTTTGTTGCCTTGATAGTCCTGACATGTATTGTCACACCATTACAGATCTTCGCATGCCCTTGCACTTGACACATCTTAGCATATTTGACATGTATTCGAACTACCTAGCAGATTTTAGCATTTCATAGCATGCCTTGGAACTCATACCCTCACAAATAGCCTTACATTTTTTCATGACTTAAAAACCTAGTCAATTCCTTAGCTACTCGAGTTCATGTGACATTGTTATGCTTCAACCGTAACAACTTGATAAATTGCACCTAGTACAAGTAGATTGTGCCTTGTTCACCTAATGACTTCCTATACCTCATCTTAGGCCAATCATGTCCAAATTAAACTTTTCCCAGCTAAGAACTTACCAAGACAAGGATCACATCTAGCCATGGCCATAAAACAACTAAGAAACATAGCTTACATAGGAAATATTTCACATGTATTTCCAATTCATATAAATAGTAGAGAATTAATTGAGAGTTTGCAAGAACCATAAGATACATAAGACACACAAGATATAGGTCGGTAGAATCCAAGTTCCCCAAAAATTATACACAACAATATACAATATGGAGTTGTCTAAAATAGTTTAAAACATGAGCATTCAGCCAAAGTGTGCCACATGTCATATAAAAATAATAGATAAAGGCAAAATAGTGTTGTGCCCAACACAAAGTCTCCCCTTGTTTAAAAATTCTTTATCGAGCCCCTTATCACAATCGTAGGATAGCATCTTACAAATCCTATTATGTAATTTTTCTAACTCACTTCATCCTTCGCACACTTGAATTCACTGAAACTCCCTCGAACACACTCTTATTTGTTCATTTCCATGAAATTTGACCTAGTTCTCCCTTGTGATGCCTTGACACTCCTTAACACTCCTTAACATGCATTAACATTTTCCAGCATGTGTTAGCCTGCCTTTTCATTCCTTGGCATGCCCTAACCCTTCCTAGTTATCATGCCCTCACAACTACCCTTACTTAATTTTCAACTTGGTAACCCAACCAAGTCCTCGCTTGACTATAGGAGCTTGACCAAGTTATGATTACTACAAGTAGACTACGTTGTTGAATTATGTAGCTTGGGAGGTACTCCACAAGCCTAGTGAGATGGGTTTGTGTGATTTTTACCACAAAATGTTTTGTGGGAAAATAACCCAAGCGAAGGGGCTTTGGACCCAAGATGAGGTTTAAAATCTAAAATAAAATTAAATAGAAAAATAATATTTCCTAAGGTCTAAGTAGATAAAGTTCATAAGTTCTAGAGCGTTCTTAAGAAGCATAGCTAGGAAAATCTATTTAAGGAAACCTTAGTATGAAGGAAAGAACACCAAGTGAGAAGGAGCTCATTTTATTAAGGAGGCTAGGAGAGATGTAGTCCTAAAGTAGGTCGAGTTAGAGGGCTGAGTAAGCATTGCTAAAGGGAGGCCATGATCATCCACCAAGAATAAGATCATCATGTGAGGGTTCACAAGAATGTCACATACCTTAATGAGTTTGAGATAGGAAGTAGGATGCCATATTGTTGGTTCTCTTATGGAAGATAAAGTTAAAGAGATGCGACTCATGAGAATTTAGGCATGTGATTTCAGTGGTGTTTGTGTGTGAATTCCACATCAAATTTTGAAATAGTAGAGAGGGTTGAGACCCTAAATTATGGTAGTTACTAGGTTGCAAGGTCTGTGATAAAGACCAACACAAATGGAGGAGGATCTGCACTAGCATTTAGGGCAAAAACAGAAATAGTCATAGGTGCAATATTGACTGAGGTAACCATAGTTTGAGGGTCATAAAGATCTAAAGTTCAGGTCAAGATTCAGTCAAAGAAATGACTAGAATATATGGATCCATATTAGCTAGGTTGAGTCTCTTATGGAGGAAAGAGTTGTATTTTTTGTTATGGGTGGATATGGTTTGTTCTAAATAAATTAGAATAGAAGTACATAGGCACTTGAAAATTCTTAGCATGTGCTTAGATGCCCAAGAATTCCTTGGCATGGTTTAAGATAAAATTTATTTGAGATCAACTATTCACAATTAAGAGAGAAGTAATAGAGGATGAATTGGTGCTTAAGACACGTTAGCACTTGGCCCTTGGCATGTATTAGGACTAGTGTTGGTATTCATAGCATGACCCTATTTAAAATTTAAGGTTATTAATTATTAACCCTCATATGTGTTCATTTATTTTCATTTTCAAATGGTGTTCCCTTTTGACACATTACACTCCTTAACACGTGTTCACATACCCTAACACTCGACACATATTTTCATCCCTTAACACATGACATGTCTTGGAATTCCTGGCATGCATTAGAATTCCTTGGAACTATCTGACACTTGTTAGCACACCTTGACATTTCTTGACATTCCCTAGAATTCTCTAGCATGCCTTGTCACTCCCCCCTTGCCACGCCTGATACTCGCTGACTCGATGATATATGTTTGATGGGGTGAATTTCTAGAAATAGTTCCATTAAGAGAATAAAAAAATGGCCGCACCATTACTGAGATAAGTAATTGCGAGATTCTACATGAATGACATTAGGAAACTACACAAGAGATTTTAAGAATGACACTTTTTATGTTTTTTTAATGGTGTGGGAATGGTAAGAAGTGAGTGGTAAATATTGTGATTGTATTTCTCATTAATTTTTTTATCCTTATGAGATATCCATCTTGAGAAAATGAAACCCTCGTCATGCTTACCCTCCAACTCTGAATCTTCTCAAAACAAAGGCCAACTTGCACAGTGAGGGAGGGCATGTTGGTATATGGTTTGCTAAGTGACTGGGTGAGAGTGTTAATGTACTACGAGAGGGATTGAACCATTTAATTTTTTTCCTTTATGGATGACATGTTGTAGGTGTGTTTCATGGAACCGCAGGGCTACTAGAAAGATTGTGTAAGCTATAGCCTAACATAATCAATGCCTTGAGAGAAATCTATGGAGAGGGATCAAAATAAATTATATTAGTGAGTCCACCAAAAAATATTTACTAGAGAAAAAAAGCATGGCGATCAATCCCACACATGGATTCTTTTGAGCTAGCCATATTTTTTTCTAAAAATTTGTTTAGAGTGTCACTGAATTGGTGGAATTCTCAAATTCATTACATTGTAGATTATGTATGAATTTTGCTACTTTTGTTATAAAATATAAGGTTTTCAAGAAGAATATAGGGTTTGTAGCGTGTTAGGGGAAAAGAACATAAATTTATAGCTCTTTTATATACTAAATATTATGGATGATACGAGTAGTTGATATAGATTATATGCAATTGAATACACCTTGAGATGGAGGTTGTTATGTGTTAAAGAAATTAAGGAGATGGAAGTTAAACAATTTCTCTTATCATGACATTATCTTGTGATGTTTTGTTATTATTATTTCTTCTTTAAATTTATCTTTTCTTATCCTCAAGAGTAATGCCAATGAACAAATATAAGAAGACACAAGATTAAGGCACATGCTAGGGTAAAACCCTACTCTTTAGGGAAAACCCAGTCAAAATTCTTCCTTAAGTAGACTTAAGATGAGATGACCAAGACCTTTAGACTATAGAATTCCTCCATAAATTCATCCCTTCATTGTCTTAGCACTGAGATCCCCACGAGACCGAGATCTCCTTTTCTTTCACCTAAACTTCATCCTCATTACCTTGATTGAGTTTGAGATAGCAACATAGCACCGAGCATCATTATTGAGAACATCGAGCATCATCATAGCATTGAGCATCATAACTGAGATCATCGATCATATTCATAGCATTGAGTATCATATCATAGCACTGATTCTGTGGTAGACCTGTGTTGAAACCAAGGCATTCATGTTTTGCTGCAAAATCATAGCATGGAAGCTACCTAAATCATAGCATAGATGGTTACCTAAATTCTATAATAGGTTCGAGACCTTATCATCCAAAATTGAACCTCTGATCATGATCCGAACTATATCTGTGGTCTGAAACTTCAGAGATGTCCAAAATTTTTTGGTAGAAGTGTGAAAATATACCCCTGTATATATAATTGTTTCCCATAGTTATTGAGACGACATGAAAGTGTGAAGTGTTGTGTCTTGATTTGAGCTGACTTGAAGACTGATTGAATTCGACTTAAGAAGGAAAATTTAATGAATTGTATCACTTGACATGAGGGTTGTCTTTGAAGTACATTTCGAGGATGATGACCTTGAAGAAGATGACTTGATGGAGGAGCCTTTTGAAAACCTATTGTTACATGATTTAAAATCCCAAAAATTGTATCAATTTAAATCTGTAACAACTAACCTAGAAGTCCAAAATTGGGACCTTAATCTAAATATGACCCAAGCATGAAACCCCTACTTTAATAAGTCATTTAATAATAATAATAATAAGTTATTTTGACAAATACATTAATAATTAAGACCAAACCTAGTTACATTCTTCAACATTATGACTCCTAGAGCCTCGTCCTTCGTCATGTTGATGAAAAAATTTTATTAGTTATCCCTTGGATAAGAACCACCATTTTCGTCAAGTCCTATAACTCTTCACTTTTCAATAATTTTCCCACATCTTGTGACCAAATTCCATAATTTTTTCCATTAAAATTTATAAGATCTAGCTTGAAACTCATAATGTTGACCCAATGATTTGATCCTAGATTTAGTTTGCAATTAGAAACCTCAAACCAATCCACTAAACAAATATGACTTTTTAAGAGCATCTACAACTTGCATAAGACTTGTCGAAAACATGCTACATCTCAAACGATTAGTTGTAATGCCATGTTGGATCATCGAGGGGTTTTGTATATTAGAGAACTCGTATTGTAAAATAGAGGTGATGTCTAAATACACTGTTACAACACCTAAGAACAACCAAACATAGTTCAACATACTAAGAACTACATCCATGGAAAATATTTAAGAACATGGAAACTGAGTGACATTTTCAGATGGGGCTTACACCGCAAATGGTGTGAGGTCTAACTAGGACTTCATATCGGGGAGACCCCCTATATTTTGGCGAGATCCAACACCGTCAACATGTTCCATGCTCTTTGATGCCTCCCATGGTTCCACCCTGAATATTGGGACCAAAAACTTTTGGTTCTTCTCTTTCAAGATAACACTTGGAATGTCTTCTAAAAGTTCTATTGTTGGGTATCGATTCATAAAGGACTATTTAAAGTAATTCCTTTTAAATTTTAGGTAACCTAGGTTGAGGATATTTTTAAATCCTTTGAAGGGGGCTTTGGATCTAATGTCCTAGGGGATAGGGGGCCTAAAGGGAAGGAAAAAAGAGAAATTGAGAGCGTAACCCCCAACAATGGTGATAAGGGGATTAGGGGGCCCATTATCACAATTCATAATCCCTTAACACATAACTAATAAATTCCCTATCCCCTCAACCCCCAAGCCATAATTCCTTTACCCCTACACTCATAACTCATAACCCATTAATCCCCTGAACCATTATATCTTAACCCACTAACCCCTAACCTAGAATCCATGAACCCTCTAAGCCTTAACCCCTTATCCTCTTGATCAGTGACCCATAACCCATAATCCCTAATCCCTAAACACCTTAACCCCTAACACCTAAATCCCCTAACTGGATAATTTCCAAAACCTCGATTTGAATTACTCACAATATATACACTTCATGTTGAGATGGGGCTTGTAGTGCTCTCCCACATAAGGATTTGGTAATTAATAGATCACTCATAAAGAAAAGGCCTCTCTAGCCCTAATGCATAAGGAGTGCACCCTTGATACAAATATTTTGTTTGCTAAAAAAACTCAATTGTGTCAATGTAAAGCACAGTAAATAAGATAAAATAAAATGATATTATCCACGTAAATGATTTAAATAGCCTCACATTAGCATTGAGTGGTGAGCCGGGGGGTGAATTTTCAGCATTATTAAAGTTATATCATGTTTAATTTCCTTTTACATTGTGAGGTTGTTCTCTAGTAAAGTTGATGCATCATTACAAGGGAGCATGACACATTTTTGTGGGGAGAGATTAAATTTGTAACACAATTCAAGTGACATACACCTCCAATGTAAATGACATTATTATATGTTTTTTTCAGGTTATTAGAGAGGTTATTTATAGACAATACATTCAGTTTACTTGGACTTCATATTTTCATGACCTCAACTCTAAGATGAAATTTTACTAGGAACACTTCATGCAAATGAGAGGGGGTGTTATTGTTTAACACACATACACACAAGAGCATTGGATATTGCCCTCAGATCCCCCTTGCTATGTTAGAAGTGGGTTTACATTGGCATCGAGTTGAAACTAACCATCATGGTCTTCTTCTTCCCAATAACATATGCTAACTTAGCCATATACACAAGATAGAGTTATAGGGTCACCTCATCTGTAGAATCCTCATTTATTATGAGATTTAAGAGACATTATATTGTCTTTGTTAAAAATTGAATGGGTCATTGTCTACATTCTTTAAATACATGTATATATATTTTTATGAGGGATGTCATTGGATTTAGATCTTTATATAAGGCCTTATGTTCCCTTCCCCATTCGAAATATTTTAAGGGGGTCACCTCCTTCCATGTTTCCTTGCCTGCTTAGGGCCAAAATTGACAAACCAAGATTCAAACTCCTTCGACTATTAAATTGGTGAGGTCTCATTCTTCCTCTTGTCCCTCAATGGGACATATTTCCTCAAATATACTTTTGAGTATTTCCCATTGTAAATTGTATGTTGGATGTCATAGTACCTGTTACCCCACTTTATATATGGGTTTTTACAGGAAATTTATAAATTTTTATTGTCATCTCAGCCTCCGGGATTATTGTCACATTTATTATTTTCCAACTAAGGTAGATTCATATATATGTAACTCATATTTGTATCATTGGTTTGATGACACCTTTCCTTGGCCATCTTTGACCCTATGTGTAGGAAGAGGGTGCTTTAGCTACCACATTTAGCTTTATATGTATGCTCCATGTGCATATGTTATCTTTAATGTGTATTATTTCCATTATGATCACATAAGAAATATATTCTAACTCTTGATGTTTCGGATATAAGTTCTAAGATATATTATTCCATGGTGTTTCATAATTTTACTGAAAGAAGCATGTCATCTTGATGGTTTGGGAATATCTTGGTGATTTAAGTAGGTGCTACACATCAACCTTAATGTACCACTTATTTTGGTTAGTTAAATTTTATCCCATGTCATTCCATAGGACATTCATTCATTTTTTTCAGGGGATACCTTTATGACTAAGAATTCAATAGATTAGTGGCAAATTAGTTTCACTTTTGTCATTTGTGATGAAAGAAAAGAATAATTGAAAGCAAAAGTCATTAAAGGTACACTAGAATGATGTATCTAAGTCTAAAATCTAAGGTTGAAGTGCAAATTCATGTAATGTTATATCTATAAGTTGTTCCAAATTGATGAAAGCCTCATCCCCTAGGAATTATATATAAGAAAAAGGGTAATAGGGGAAAATAAGGCCCAATGAATGGTAACCCATGATAATGAAACCATATTTCTCAAAATGACAACTGCAACTATTGCTAATTGTTTCCTATGAACACTAAATGAGTGGTGTGATGAAAGAAGTATGCTGAGTAGAAATTAACTAGCCTTAGATGAATTCCAAATTCTTGAAATATAATAGCGGGAAAGGGTGGCCTTTGGGTAATATCTTGGGCGATAAGCCACATTCTCTAGTTCAACAAAACAACCTTGAATCTTGTTTATTTCTATTGCCACCAACATCAATCTAATAGAAAAAGGATAAAAGCATAACATTGACGATATAAAATAATTTTGGGTTGGAGAGCCGAGCCGAATGCCTGGAGGTTTGAAACACCAAATGGGATGCAAGTGGGAGATGTTGCATTTATCTTCAATGTTTATGTAATAAAATTTTATTAAGAGGGATATAACACAAAGTAAAGGAGAGAGGATTTGAGTGGGGTTGAATAACAAATGAATCGCATATGTATTGAGAAGAACACCTTGGAGTGAGAAGCTTCCCCTTCGTTGACAATATTGATTATGTTTATAAAGCTCATCAAATGCATGGATGAGGGTTGCATGCTAAGTGTCATGGGGGAGGGAAGTTAATTAGCACCATTAGGTGGCTCTACTACATAGGGTTAGACATAATCCACATTAAATTTGAGTGTGGATCCAACACACTATCAATAATTTACTATTTCTTTTATTATTATTCAAAGATGAGGATTAGTTTAACTATCCATGAGAAATGAATTCTCACATCCCTTACACCAAAACTTGAAAAATATATCAAAAAGTTACAAATCATTGTAAACCCATATTTATCTTTATAATAATATAATGATTTTTATTTTAATTAGAAAAATTACAACTATATATATAATTTTTTTTAATTAAATAAAAATAATATTAAAAAAAAAATCATGCACCTACATTATGGTTAAACCACAACTCAACATACTTTGACATGAGTAGGCCCTCACACTATTCCCTAAGATTTATTTGTTTGAAAAAACTTGTTATAAAAAACAATGGAAAACAAAAAATGATTAGACGTGAGGAATTACATCCTTTCTAGTATACATATAATGTTAGGCCACCCTAGGGTTCATGGTTTAGCACTGCACAGATGGGTTCAATGGAGGCGAATAAGCAACAACTGGAGGAAGCATTTACAGTTCTAGATACCCAAAGAGACGTTATAAAGAAATGCACTCTCCAATGGAAGGAAATCAAATACCACTATACTTCACTAGAGATTTTTTCTCCAGAATAAATTCGAAGAATTGCAGAGAAGGGAAAAAATATAGAGTTCAAAACTAAATAAAATGAAGAATTTTTGGACAAAAGAGAGAAATCAATCGAATTGAACGATGAAACGTATCTCACTTAGAAGAGAATAATATAGCCACCCTTGTGGCCATTTAAAGTGGAAAGAGTAAAATGGTATAAAGTTCCTCTACGAAAAAATTGTACATAGAAGGTCTCTTTAAATTCATCATGGAGCATAGACAAGGTGTTACCGTGCTTAGGGCTTTGCCGCATTCATTACTGGAGAGTGATGTTGATACCGCTTGACTAGTTTTATTGTCCTCTAGGGTTTTAAAGCAAGGGTTTCAGGAAAATAGTGAAGGAATGGTTTCGGGAAATAGTGAAGGACTTAGGGCTGGTGAACCAGAGATGGGCATGTTATTTTTTTCTGGAATCATTGCTTCCCCTCCTAAAGAATCCCATAATTGGAGCTGAGCGGTCCTTTGTGTCTCCAAGTATGAAGGACTAGGTGAGGGTTAGTGCAAATGAGTGGAAGTTGAGGATTGATGTTGATGTGGATCCTGCCAATGCTGCCAATCCATTGGAGGTCCAGGCATTCTTGCAGCTAATGGCTACTTTCAGCATTGCGGTTGAGTTTTTGAAATATGATCTTTGCAAGCTTGTACTTACAGTATAATGGGGCAGGAAAGTTTCAAAGCTCTATGGTTCTTTCATGCTTATAGAGAAAATGTCAATGTGAAGTTTGTTTCTGCTAAACATGATCATATGTTTATGACGATTTGATTATTTTTAAAATTTAATCCGACCATCAGAGAACTTATGTGTACTCTTTTCTCTCCATATGTTTTGTCATCATTTTTCCATATCAGGTCTAAAAGACATGGTACATAATAATAAAAGTACATTGACAATGAGGATTTCTTCGCTGGTGAGGTCAATGGATGGTCCATTCCTCTGGTCTTATCCTCAATTTGAATGTTGCTCAAAAATGGATGCTCCATTCTCTTGTCAGTCTGCCTAACTTGGATGGTCAAATAGGTGAGGTTAGGTGTAATTTCTAGATAATTTACTATGAATATATGGAATGGTCATCTATCCTCTTGTCATCCCATTGACTTGATTTTTCTAGTCTTTCTTTAGGTGAGATGAAGCAAGTTGCAATTCCTCGATGATTTTCTATGTATATAAAGAATAATCAACTAGTTTTGTGGTTTTTTCGTGGATATTTTATTAAAATTGTCTTATCTTACCACTATTGGTAGCATGTTTCTACGAGCGCTTCTAATGAAATAGCAGTAAAATTACTAAAGAAAGTGAATATGAAGCATCAAGGAGTATGGAAACCACAAGAATGCCCAAATAAATGCAATAATGTTTTGCTATTTTTTTTAATGATTCAAGAGATGTTACTTGTAGACTGCA
The DNA here is from genome assembly GCA_034641835.2 of Pinus albicaulis. Taxonomy (NCBI): domain Eukaryota; kingdom Viridiplantae; phylum Streptophyta; class Pinopsida; order Pinales; family Pinaceae; genus Pinus; species Pinus albicaulis. Next base: position 1,686,160,005 of record CM076578.1, read on the forward strand.
TCAAAAAGAGAAAATTTATTTTTGGCTTACATGCTAAATGCAAGGGATTTTATCTTTCCAAATCTCCGAAGGGCTTGCAGCCAGTTTCTCTTCCCATTAAAATTCATTCCAGGAAGGTGAGAATGTCGCCTTGGTAGTCATTGATGAATCAATGGTTCGAATAATACCAATACTTATATTTTTTTTATAGTTAAAACTAAGATAAATTGAGAATTTATAAAATCAAATTTCAAATGGAGAAAGTGATTTTATATAGAGAATAGTGTTCATTGTTTATTAGGAATTTTTCCATTGGTTTCCTTGGGTCATTGGTACCTACGATATTGATTGGTTCATTATACACTCCTTGACCTATAATATCTTTTTTGTTAGATATACACGATTCCATCTATTTAAGGGTTTACAATGTTGTGTGATTGCTCCTTCTAATCTCGAAAATACATCCAATAGTCTAGTTCATTCCTTTTCTTTAGTATTTTATTCCTTCAATTTGCTAATCATATAGATTTAGGCATTGAGCTCCTTAATCAATTTGTTCATGATTTTTTCCAATAGTTGTTTTTTTGAAGTTTCCTTTTATCCACATTTATTGTTAGAAAAAAATTGTTACTTTTTTTGGAGCTCTATGATCTCATAAAAAAATTTTAATTCCCTTTATAACCACTCTTCCCATTTATATATGTGGGAGGGTATCTATTTTTCAAGAGATACCCTGGGCTTACTCTTGGCCACAATTGTTTCAAGCTAAGCCACTTTCCTTAAGATGTATGACAAAACCCTAACAGAAGTAGGAGGACAATGATGCGACCTAATGAGGAGAGGGTTACTCCATAAAAGAGCCCAAAAAATAACTTGGATTTCTAGAGTATGAGCCAAAAATAGAGAGATAACCCAAATAAGGTACTCCTTACTTGCGACTGACCTTTCATGGAAGACTTGGCCCTAGAACATAATTTCACTCAATGACCGACCTTCCTTTGTCCTCCTTGAATACCACCATTGCCTCAACCATAGATCAAACCCTTATCATGTGTCCAAATGAGGGAGAAGGCTCCCATATTTATATAATATGATGGAAGATGAATATACGTGTCTCTTGGGCTAATTGAGCCGACATAAGGTGAGGGCCAACCTTGATAAATTACATGTGAGAGGATAAAATAAAAAACCCACTTCTGCTTGTCCAAATGAGACAAAATTTATATCGATTTTAGTCCTCTCAAATATACGAGTTCAATGCCGCAATTATCTTCCCAATTGGAGCTATCCAAAAATGGAAATTTTCCGTAGTTGTGAATTTTAACACTCCCTCTCAACTATGGAGAATTTCACTTGTCAATTTATCCATCATCATGCCATCAGACGTTATATACCATCTCAGTCATCTCTTCTCCACCCTGCTAAACCATGAAGTGATAATGAAGAATATTTGATTGAGAGTGAGTCACAAGACCTTGCCACTCTCCACTGACACAAGTTAGTCTAGAGGTAGAACCTCAGTTGATCCCAGATCAAGATGTTTGAACACCATGCATACTAGCATAGAGAGTATGGAAATACATGATGTGTCAATTGATAGTGTTATGGTCTCTATCCTCATTTCCCAACTCATTGGAAAAATGATAGGTACTTCCAACAAGTCTCGAAATACATGGGTAGGATGTTGCAAGAACATCAACATGGAAAGAATATATCACATCCCGCTCATAATCACACATAGGGAAAGGAGAAACCACATCCTACAAGCACACATCACAATCACATGTATGGAAAGGATGAACCTCACCCTATGAAACACATATCACAACCACACGTAGGGAAATAATGAACCACATCCTACGAAACACATATCACAACCATATGTAGGGAAAGGATGAAACACATCCTACGAAGCACATATCACAACCATATGTAGGGAAATAATGAACCACTTCCTACATATATCACAACCACATATAGGGAAAGGATGAACCACCTCCTATAGATATGCAAAAACACCAAGAGTAGGGTAAGGATGAACCGCGTCCTACCCACATGCAAACCAATAATAGAAAGAAGGATCCTACATGGGGAAAGGATGAACCACATCTCACCTACATGTCCATAATTAGATGCTTGAATGCATCTCTCACTGGGGTATTCACAGGAGAAGGTGAACCACCCATCCTGCTCATGTGCCATATGGGAAGGTGAACCACTCACCCTACACACATGTGCCCGCAATCGTGGGGGAAAGTGAACCACTCACCCTATACACATGTCATGTGGCATCACGGGGGAAGGTGAACCATTCACACTTTACACAACACACCATTAGGGAAAGGTGGACCACTCACCCTATGGTTTCTCATAGTTTAATAAGTACCCCAAGTCCCTAGGAGCTCCCAGAGCTCAATGTTCAACCGAGACCCTCGTAATAGAGTTTAACCATGATTCTAGGACTATTTCTAAAGAAATATAATCTTGATCTTATAGTGATAAATGGAAGAATCGTTATTTGATGGATAGGAATTAAACATTATATCTCCCTCTTAATGTTGGGAAAGAAGGCTTTCTTATAACCATTAAGTCATTTTCAACCTGCTATTAATCTTCTGGTCCATGTGCTGTAATTATGCAACTTATATCATCAAAGTTATTTAAGCTCAATGTCATGGGTTGGTCTCATCAAGGATCGAACAAGAAAAGCTATCAGGGATTTTATAGCTCCCTCTAAAAGTGGATTATGGTACTTCTTCAACCAAGAAGAAGAAATATTCCCATGAAATTATTTCTGAACATTTATGTGATCCTTCATTGCTAGATGAATACTATCAACACATCAAATTACTCAATCCATAATGAGGAGTCTTTATCATTTGGGTATTCTAAAGAACCGTAACTAACAGAAGAACATAAATGATAGATGTTAAATACAAGCCAAGATAGAAAGACACAAGAATATGGCACAATCTAGGGAAAAACCCTTATTCAAATATTCTTTTTATTAATCATCAAATGTTGAACAGAGAGAGAGAGGAAAGCACAATGGTTCAAAGTCAACGCTAACTTGTGAATATGAAGATCTGATCATGACATCACTTAAGAATATAAAAGATAATGATCTACTCACAACTGTAATATATGCATGAAATGTACATAGCCGAGAAGGATAAGTATTTTTAGGGATGAATATAGTCATCCACGTGAGACTGGTTAGGGCTACACAATAATCATTGATATCCATCCAAAAATTGTCCTCTTGACCACTGCTTACCTTAAGATATAAGGAGATTTTATTAGAATGATATTCTAACCATGATAATAATATCGTCTCCATTCCTTGAGATATATGCAGCAGCCCTAACAGAAATAAGAGGATAGTGATGTAGCCTTGTGAGGAGAGGGTTCCTCCTTCAGAGAATAGCCCAAAACTTAACTTGGCCTACCACAGTATGAGTCAGTAAAAGAGAGATAACCCAAACAAGATAATCCTTAGCTGTGGCTGACCATCTGTGGAAGACTCGGCCTAGAACAAAAGTCAAGCCAACAAGACACCTTCCTTTGTCCTCCTTGAAGACCACCACTTCCTCAGCCATAGATCAAGCCCTTATCATTTGTCCAAATGAGGAATACGTTGGAAGATGAATAGAGGTGTCCCTTGGGCTAATTGAGCCCACATAAGGTGAGGGGCCAAACTTGAAAAATTATGTGCGAGAGGATAAAATAAGAAAACCACTTCTTCTAGTCCAATTGAGACAAACTTTATATCGATTATGGTCCTCTTGAAGGGAGGAGTTCAATGCTTCAATTATTTTCCCAATTGAAAATATCCAAAAATGAAATTTTTCCCTAGTTTCCAATTTTAACTTTTTTAAATCAAAGAGGCGGCTACAAGGCCTTGAAGTTTATTGGATCTACAAAATTTTGAAAGATGTAACCCTTGAAGATTCAGAGTTCTATTTCTTCTAGATATTTGCTTCCCTTTTGAAGTAATTTTTTGTTCCTTAAGAACTTGATGCAGTTGTTTCCAAAAGAGTGAAGTGTGTCAAATATTGTTGTTTCCCTATTTCTGTTATTTTGTGGGTGTTTTCTATTGTTTCTCAGCAAAGAAGGCGACCATAACCACCATTTAATGTACATGTTAATATTTTCATGGGAAAATATTAATGTAACTTTGCATGGAAAATGTATGCATTATTTTTATATATATCTAAAGATATAAATAGGTTATTTACGATTTGGGTCATATCAATCTGTCTTTTGGAATAAAATCATACATGAGCCAGCTTTAGGTTTACTCTCATTAGTTTGGCGTTCAGCCAAATCATCACATCTAAAAAGATGAAATGGTTTGCTGAACCAGAAACATGAAACACTTATCTTTTACATGAGGTTTGGTGTAGATATCATTTTCCATTTTGGGATTCTCATAGATCTGTTTGGAGCTTTAACTTTGGTACATTGCAAGGTAATATTTATTCATGAAGTGACTTTAAATGAAAAGTGTAATAGGAACACCTGCGCTTTCTATGCAATTTCACAAGCCTAATGATGACCCTATATGCAGATGTACATTACATAAACATACACAAATATTGCAACTCCTTATGAAGGAGTTCCACCTGATCTTCTCAGCGATGCTATATAGTATGACATAATCTTTCTTTGTGGGTTTTATCCATATGTTTAGAAATTTTGGCTTAGGATCTTTGCTTTGGAAGGTAAAATTCCCTAGAGTTGGCCACTAAGACACCCAAAACTACTTACCTATCCCCTCTAGCTGTATCTGGAGCTACACTGATCCTATTGAGTCCTCAAGCAGGGCCCTGTAAGGTATGCATTACCTTGGCCCCACCTTCTAGTCCCAATTACTTGAACTTTATCTTTGCTAAGGATTTCCAAGTGTTGTCTTTCCATGTGAATGCATAACTTGATCATGATGTGTGCTACAGAATGTGGTTATCTACAGGGTCATGCAATCCATGCAGGGTGACTCACTTCTATTTGTGACCTATAAAAGTAAAATCCATTCTCAATTCTCCACTTAAAATAGGATCATTACAAGGGTCTGAGACATCAAAACTGAATAATTGAAGGTTTATTATGAAATAACGTTACTTTTGGGTTTGGTAATAGAGGAAGGGTATAAAAAAAACATTTTTACATGTTTCTATTTCAACACCAATCTCTTGGACATCAATTTGTGGATGTCTATTAAGCTTTATCCATGGGGGCTTCACTCAATGAACCTATGACCTATCACATGAGTTCGTGGCATATTAAACAATATCCTTAATTCGACTACATATTGGGAAATGCTCCTAAAAATAAAATTGTTTAACCTCCTAACGATAAAAACAAAATACACCTTCCCAATTTAAAAAACCCCTACTTCCACTAGATATTGTAGGTATCCAATTTTTCATTAACATTTTTTATACCCCTTTATATATTTTCATTAACTTTAAGCTTAATTTTTTATACCTTCCAAAAAAAAAGCCTTTACCCCCTTTATATCCCCCAATATATTATGCCATTTTTTTCTCAATATATATCCCCAAATATCAACCCATGTGGTATGGTATTGCTACCCTAGTGAAGCCCCTATGGCTTTATCCTCCCTAATTAAATAAAATAGAGATGCATTTATATTTGGCTTGAATTTGTAACAATGTTGTATAAAAAAATACTTTGTATCATATATTGGGTAGGTTGGAGCTTTTTTGGACATGAAAGTTACACTGCACAATATCTGTATTGATTCGTCTGGACAACTAAAACATTGATCTTTCAACTCCAGGAAGGTCACTACCAAGTCTGAAACAAACAGGGAACTTATTCTATGATTTCCAGCCAAAATAGCAAGATGTTGATTTTTCTATCATGCTGAGAACAGAGAATATCAGTGCTACTTGCATACCAAGCAGCACAACCATGCTTGCTAACAAAATAGACTGAAACATGAAAACGAATTGGTTAAACCAGCATTAATAGAGTAACCGCAAAACATATTGTTGAACTTAGCTTCCCTTCTTATTAGCTTGCATGTGTTTTACATCAGACCCAGAACTTTAAACAATAAAAAATACTTCATTTTATTGCTAACCTGAACGTATTCACTTGGTATTAGATGAATTGGAACAAGCTCATTAACAAGTTAATTTCCCCATAACTAACATACTTCGAAAACATGATTGATATGCACGTTGTTCCTAGTTGAATTCTAAGTGGAGGCATTGCTGTTATTTTGAGTTTGTATATTGTATTTCAGTTGGTGAAATGTGGGAGTATTTCCTTCTAAGAAATTGTAATTTGGACTAAAACTTGTTTAACTAGGTAGTTTTCAAGACATGCCTGGTTGTGAGATTGCTTAAATCATTTCAGCACACAAAAATAGGGGTGTTATCTTGGCAATTAAAAAATGGCATGGAATCTGAAGCTGTGCATTCACCATGCCCTCGTTGCGTATGAATAGTGTGCGTTATTAATTGAAACTGGACTTCCTTTATACTACAAAACACTACAACAACATTTTTATATACTTTATTATAGTTGGTGATATTTGGAAGTATTTCCTTCCTGCAGAAAAGGTGAATTATTGTAAGCCCACAAGATCTAGTCTTGGTTAATGACGTCACTGTATTTACCTTTAAAATTTTCTATATTATACTTGTCTTATTATTTGAATGTACAAAGTTATTAAGACCATTTGTGAGAGGTTCCTTTTTCCCCTGTTCCTGGGTCTTTACATAGCATTAGGATTGAATGGTGTATTCTTGATTCTTTATGCATAGATACATGTCAGAGCTTTGACAAGGGGTAATGTAGAGCGTAAAATTTATTGTGCCATGGATAGAAATTCTGAGCTATCCTCTGAAGCACATAATTCAGGGTTTTAACTATCTCAGAGAGTTTGGATTCTGGAATAAAAAGAATGAAACGTTTACCAGGATTTGAGTTTCTGCAAGCTCCTTGGAATGTTGTTTCTTATATTTGAGTGCAATGAACAAATAGATGAGAATGTGGGTTTAAATACATGGCCAACATAAAATTTGGGATCAAATTTGCCAGTTTTCTCTAGCTTTCAATTTCCTCACATCTTAGAAGTTGGATTTAAACTACGAGTGCTACAAGTATTGATTCAACAGGTTATGTTCTTTAGATTTCAATCTTGTAGACTATAGTTGCTTCCTATCGTATTAACAAAATGAGTTGACCATCATGGCATATTAAAGAAGCCTAGTGTATAACCAGAGGTAATGCATGATGTCAAGAACTCTATTATGCAATCTTAGGGTTGCCTTCAATTAATCTTTTTCTTGTGTTTCTTAGTGCAAATACAATAGGGAGCAGACACCCCACCTAGCTAGAGAAAGCTTAAGTCTACACTGGTTGCTTAGTATCTGTATCTAATTCCATATAAATAGCTCCCTTCCAACGTGAGAATCACAACCTATAATAGAGTACGAGGCATTTTTCAGTTGGATTCTCTATGAGTGGATTGTGTTGGCTGTAAACTCTAGGTGGTGTGATAGGCCTTCCCAAACTTTCCTATACATTTAGGTGGAGTTCATTGAGAAATTGAATGAACCATGTATGCGAAGGAGATATTAGTGGGTCGGTACTACAAATTGGACCCAAAACAACATTGAGTACTCAATTATGATCCAACCTAAGAAATCTTGAGTGACACTGAAACTCAAAAAGGCATCCTCCATCATATTTTCCATTCAAGTCTTAATAAGTCACACAGAGTCCCGACCATCATGCATTGTGTATATTATCTTCATCTTTTAAACTTTGATTGGATGAATGTCTTCCATCTAGAAACTTGGAATTTGAAGGAGTCTATGGTTTTCTATTTAGAATTTATTCACTGCTATTTGAAACTTTGAAAATGTTAAAACTGAACAAATGAAATGTTATCGAGTGAATAAATATGTGTGAAATGGTTGTCTAACAACAAGTCTTAAAGAAGAAAATATGGGAGTTATTTATTTTTTGAATTTTCAGGAAGGAGGAGAATAGTTGTGTAGATGATAACAACAACTTAAGAGCTAATTAAATTCATTTAGATCAATTCCTGAATTCAATAATAGCAGTGCATGCTATTTGATGAGTTATTTGTTACAAAATTTATTTATGAAATTATTCAAAAAGTGGAAGGAATGTAAATATTTGCAAGGAATTTCCAAAGTTTCTTCTAGGATTATTTTTTTTTCATGGAGAAAATGTTTTTATTACTATTATTATTTTATTTTATTTTTTATTTGAAAAGAACTATAAATACAATCTTCAAGTGCATAGTCCATAGTGAAAATATAGTGTTTAATTACTAAATATCTACTTGATTTTAGTTTACTTGTTCATATGACCTGGAAAAAATTATGACTCTTCTGCTAAAGGGAGATCGTTACCAACGTCCATGACTTAACTTTAGTTCACTGTTCAACATTACATAAAACATATGACTAGTCTAATAATAGTGATGCCATAGTGGTTATACTTCGAGGTATTTTGAGAAGGGAAGGAAAGTAGGAAATAATTTCTTAGAAGAGCTCTTGTAAAGAAAGCTTAAAGCCTATGTTAATGACTTCAATCGAGCTAACTACTTTCAGGCTGCCCCCATACCCTAACTCTGATAACATGTTGATTTTTATGGATTTTCTTCAATGATAATTACTTCCAATGATTCCTATATCAATTCATCTTATAACACATTCATCATTAAGCAGTTATACAAGAAAATCCTCAACAATAGAGAAGTAATACCAGTAAGAAAAAGAAGAGACAAAAAAACACAAGAGTCACAAAATTACTTTAGGAAAACCCCAAACCAGGGGAAAAAACTAGTGACCTTTTCTAAGAGAATTTTTCAATTTCAACAAGAAATACAATCTGAGATAATAGTAAAATCCATTCAAACTGACTAGTAACCAATCCCATGTCAACCTTGGTTGAACAACCCTCAAAAGCCTTAGAAATTTGTCCCCCTCTATCTCATAAATTTGACTTTCTCTGGTCTTAGAAAATCTCAGTCCTGCTACTTAGACATGCCTAGAAATTAGCCTTATATTTTTTCCTTCTTGTGGTCTGAAAGAAGTGTCAGAATTCATCCTCATTATGCCTCAGACTACTCCAAATTGGATGCTCTGAAGTGATTCGATTGGATGCCAAAAAGTGAAGGATGAATTCGCAATATATAGAGGTTAAATGATCCAAATGGGTATGACCCTTAGCTGGAGCTGATCTGAATAAATGTTGGGTCGACTTAAAAAATTTTGGAGGAAAAATTAATATTATAAATTATAAATTTCATTTCTTTTAAAGATGTCCTGAAGCTAATTCATATTTTCCAATTTTGGCGGTCTAATATAAATTATGAACACTGACTGAAGCTACAAAATTCCAACAATAGTAGATGACCCACCTTCATTGGATGAGTAGGCTGGGTTAATATACTGATCGAATCATGGATGAAAGGCATATGAGGTTGGCTATCTGTGGATCATGGTAGGGCTACTACCTGGTAAGCTGCAATGTAGGAGATATATTTTCTCCTATGGTTACCCATGTATCTGGATGGGTAATAGGGATAAATGCGTCTTAAAATTATGAATTTCTTCTGAAACTCCTAATTGGAGTGACAATGATTCTTTTCTTAAAATCTAATTCATAAGACCCAAAAACTGTACACTTAAAACATTACCTTAAGTGGCAAAAACTTGTGGGAGTTCAAAATTTTTCTTTTCACCACATTGTATTCCATCATAAAGTTAACTACAACAAGGAAATTCTCTTCCTATTTGTTCTAGATTAATTATGTAATATTTCTGCAAATATTTGTAACACAGAATGTGCAATTAAGAGACATAGAACATAGATAGCAATAGAACTATTGTATCCTTTGTGACTTGAAACAACAAATTTCTAAATCTTAGTATATCTCTGCAATGATGGATGTTGTAGATAGCACAAGAATCTTAAGCACTGTTTCCAACTAAAAGGGGAGAACTTTGAATATGGATAAAATGAAGAGATAAAACATATTACTCTTTGAATTTGTTGAAATTTGTGAATTGTGTGCCACAATATGTAAGTTACAATGCCTCTCCATGTCAATAATAACAGTTGTAGATCAAATCACAATAGAAGGACGAAAATCAAGTATCTATCACTTCTTTTCATCCCAAGGAAATAAATACTAAATGGAATTATACAAACATAAATGTGTCTTTGGAAACTGCTCAAAGCCCAAAGGTCTTGCAAGACATTAGGGTGTAGACCCTCTCCACACAAAATGTTGGTGTGTGAGAATAAATATTTACTGTATTATTCACATTGCAAGCATATATTCTCCTCACACACTATAAAACACTATATATCACATTCATGAAATTTCATATTGGTTAGGTTGTTTTACCACATATCCCCTAACTACAACATCTAACATTGATTTGGTTGCATATTAGAAATAAAATGCAGTGATGTATTAATGACTCCCAACCACTAATTACTTCCCCTAACTACAACATCTAAGATTACATTGGTCACATATTAAAAATAAAATGTGGCGAAGTATTAATGACTCATGAACAATACTTATAGAGTTTTTCCACTCTAAAAAGCCTAGCTATCATGGAGTTTGGTGTGTGTGTGTGTATTTGATTTATGGAAACAAAAATAATGGTGTGTGGTATTCAAGATACATATTTACTTGTAACTTAAGAAATCAACCATATATTGAATTATCTAGTCTTATGAGGGTAGTCGATATCCTATTCATGATGAGGAAAGCCTACTAAGCCTTTGGGATCAAAATACACTTTTGATAATTTTCAATTGTATCCTTATATTAGATTCTCTTCTTCTGAATTCTCAGTTAAGAAAGCATATTGTCAACATTAAGACTTTCTTGACTATGCATTGTAGCATTTCAAATAATTTTCAATTTCATCCTTGTATTAGAATCTTTGCTTCTGAATTGTCAATTAAGAAAGCATATTGAAAAGAATACGACTTTATTGATTATGTAGTGGTGTATAAATTGTCCATGAGGAGAAGAGCTGACAACACCATTAAATACCTCCATTCATTCCTTTATGGAAAACGTGGAAAGGTGAGTGAAAAATATTAATCATTTATGACCTTTTTATGGCATTTAAAATTGTTCTCTAATTTTTATAATGCATATGTATTTTTAAGCCAAGTTCTTGTAACCTCTGTGAAGTATGAAATTTGTTTAGTTTTGTGGATGTATTCTTTAGGGTTGAGACATCCTATATTTCTTATTCAATAATTGACATTTTTTTGTGGGTATTTTTTATTGCTTGATATTTCTAGTTTCCTTGGATTCTCTTGTTGTCTATGCTATTCTAGTGTCTTAGAGCTTCCTTTACATGCCATAATTTGAGAACTTTTCTTCTACTTTTTATTCCTTAAGCAAAATTTCACTACTTATTACCTGCTTGTTCTTTCTGTTGCATTGATATAGCTTTATTTTGTAGTTTTAGAGTGTTTAGCTCTTTATATTTGCAATTACACAAATTTTATGTTGTTATTTTATTTCCATAAGAAGAGTCCAAGTTGAAGGGACTTAGCTGAGATCTCTCTTTTCAAGATGGATATTTTTTCTATAATTTTTATGTCCAGAATTGGTAACTACTGAAATTCTTGAACGGTAGGAGATTTAAATATTGTCCTTGAAACAAGATGTGGTAATGCATATGTATTTGATTTTCTTAATGTATTGATACATCCTATTCTATACAATTTTTTTCTTGAAGTGGTTGATGTTATTTATAGTGAGTAGTCCAACGCTTTTTCACTTGAAGTCTATAACCTTCTACTTCATAATTAGATATATCTGTTGTGTGCATTATTTCTCTTACTCTACAAGGTTTTCATGTGGTGCAAGAAGATATTGCTAGGTAATTGAAACCTTTTTTCTCCAATGGCACATCCCAGGATTCTTATTTCTAAATTTAGGATATTCTCTTACACATTTTCTTACATCTACCACACTCCAATTTTCCAATTGGGCATAGGTGAAGATTTTTGTAACTCCCATCTTAATTATGCATGAAACACACTCATGAACACACAAATAACACCTTATCTTTTATAATATATTTAACTAAATGAATTGGACCATTGATCAAAATGGTTAACCTAAAAAATGTGAATCGAATCAGAAGTAGATAAAAACTGGATCAAAAAATTGGTTGACCAAAAAATACATAAATTATTCAAATTTAGGAAAAAACATGTATATTAATGTGTGTCCATATGACTCACAACCATTATACAAATATATTTACATTTAACTTTAGCTTTCCTGGAAACAGATTTGGAGGTTTTCCCAACATGAAATTCCTAAAGAATATGTTGTCCTGGAGCCTAGCATGCACCATATCATAGTTAAAATCTAAAGTCTTTGGCACCCTTAAACCTGTTAGTAATTTGAGAATCCATTACCATACTAAGAGAATATTTATGCTTAAGAGAGTTTACCATGAATTTACAACCACATTTTTTCTTAAGTGTTAGCCTCTCTAAAATAACAATAATAAATCCAAAATAATTAATTAAATATTCCTAACTCTTGGGTTGTTGGGTTGTTCCTCAAAATATGGAGTTTGTTTAGGAACTCCTATCTTGGTGGGTTTTTTGGTGAGAAATTATCTCAACCAAAAGAGACTAAGATATCACAAACTATCTTCTCTCATCTATTTAAATTGTAAATTAAAATTCTTTTAATAAGAGAGATTACATGAGGAAGCCATGAGGCTTCTGCCTTTTCTACCAATGTTTTGTCTAAGTTTTGTATCTATGTTTTCTGCAATATGTTTCTAAGTTAATTTATTTTTTATCATGTGGTATCAGAGCCATGGTAATGCAGTGAGGAGGAGATTCCAAAGTTGAAGTGATCAACAAAATATTGGTATGCAATTTGCAAATTTTTTATTGATTTTAGATCTGTAAATTCTAAAATCATTTTTAAAAAAAGCAGATGCATTTCTGTTTCAAATTATTTGAGTGAACAGAAGAAAGGAAAGCGCTGTCATGGAATAATTTATTGAATCATTTACTAATCCTTGTGTGTAAGCGTTGTCATGGAAAGCGCTGTATAATTTAATTTTTAAAGCGCTGTATAGTGAACATCGCTTCTGCATCTACATTTTAAAAGCAACCACATGAACATCATTTCTGAAGATTAAACAATGAAATGGTAGCTGTGTTTAAAATCCAGCCAACGTTCTACATTTCTGTAGAGGATTGTCCTGTTAGTTCTTTCCAGTGCTTCCACGCAATTTCACACCAAGAACCCTTTCTAGCTTTGCAATGATCTGCTGATTGGGAATTTCTTTCCCAGACTCGTACTCTTGAATAATAGGTGGTTTTTCATTGATTTGTTGTGAAAGCTGAGCTTGTGTAAACTTTTTATCTAAACCGACTTGCATTATGTTTTTCTTCAAATATGATGAAACTCTTTCATGAGCAAGAACTTCTATCTCATCATCAAGATTCTTGGTGTTCAAGGTGGTGCTGCTCGAGGCTACTTTGTTTTATCCCACACTAAGAACCAGTGTTTTAAAATAATTAGAGCAGTGTTTGGTTGACAACGTCTAGTTTTCTGCATTTACATCCATTGATTCTGCATTTAAGAACCAGAGTTTTCTGGCATATTGTAATCCATTGTTAAGAACAAGATTTTGTGGATTCTAAATACTCAATTCTGCATTTTGTAATCCAGTGTTAAGAACATCTTGTGGATTCTAAATCGAATTATGCAGAATTATACAAGGCATCTGCTACTTCATCCTGCACTTTTCACAAAGCCTTTCCAGTGCATAGCAAGCATGAGATAGTGTTATTATAGTTTAGAGAGATCAATTTGGGAGAGTAAGATCGAGTCATAGGACTGAGGGACCCTTGAATCCGAAGGAGTGAAAGGAGTAAGCACCGAGGAGCTACGTAACACTTAGTATTTTAAAAAGTTGATAGAAGCCTGTCATTTGACAGCGTCGAGGAATGACACTTGACAATTCCGGGAGACAGAATTTCAAGTGACCGACGCTGGGCTAGATATCTTAATCCTAGAAAGAAAGAGTCACCAAATCCCGCTTACGTGGAAGAGTGGGTTCGCCCAGAAGTTCTATGTTTTGTTTTATGATCAATCGTTGATAAATTGGACTACTATGTCCTAGCGTCGACAAGACAACAGAATGGGTCTTGCATGAGGATTCTACCTTGGTTGTTGATATAAATGCTTCAATCCATTGCACCGAGCTAATAGAAGCGGAGTTGTGCCACAACAAAATAGTTTAGAATAGTTTGGATGTCGTTTTTTTTGGGTTGAAATTTGACAATTTTTTTTCGAAAAGCGCATGAGGAGACAAGCGAGAGGCTTGTGAGAAGCCAAGATCTAGTGCGATAAAGCTCAGGAGAGATAAAATTCATGGATTCAAGGAGATGCCCATCGAATTTGTGTGAAAATATCTCGAGAGATAAGTGTGACTCTCTTTGTATTTGAAGAAATAAAGAGTGTTTCCATTTGTATTTGAAGATATAAGTGTGCTTCGAAGAAATAAGGTGTGAGTGATCAGTGAAAGCGTCATATTCTCATTCTTTGAGAAAGATTCCATAGCAATACTGTAAAAGATGAAAGATTGACGATCTCCATACTCAATAAAGATATCATTTTTTGGTGTTGATGTGTCCTAGATCCACCCGAAATTGAATAAGGGGATCTAAGGTACACTATGTGTGTTTGATGGCACATGGTTTTTTTTATGGCTTCATGTTGTTGTTTTGGATTTGTGTCTAGTTGTGACACATCCATGATTTCATTTAATATCACATACGTCAGCAAGCACAACACATAGCTGCAAGATCAACACTACAACATATAATCAACGATTGTCTACATCAGCATTTTACATCAAACAACAAATTCACTTAGTCAAGTTAATGCTTTTCATAGCAAAGTCTTCATCAACGTTCTTGCAAATCCATTTAAAGAACTTGTAATCAAATTAATTGATTTAATTGAATCGTTAAAAATTCATTGTTAATGAATTTTTAAAATAACAAGTTTTAAAGTGAATCATTGTAAGCTTTTCTGGGTGCATTGTCGACAGTGTTTGACACCCTTCCTTTACACAAAATCAATTGAGTGCATGAGTTTTTTTCAAACAAGCAACAAGTTTACATCTCCAAGTAAGCGTGATTTCAAACAATTTGCATCAAAACAGTACAAAGATCAAACCATCAAGCAAGCCAGAGTGCAGTTTATTGCAGCGACCATCAAAAGCAACCAAACAAGTTCAACTCTGACATCAATCAACCAAGTTGACATTGACATCAAGCAAGCATGGTTATTCATTCAAGTGAGCGTGAATTCATCAATTAAGTCAAGTAAGCACTTAAACAAATGCGATCGTCATCAAGCGAGCGTGAATTCCAGGGTTTAAGCGAGAATATTCTAGCAAGTGTTCCAAGCAAGTGCAATCAGCCACAAATCAAGCGAGTGTGCTATTCAAGCCACATTCAATCGAGCATGTCATTCAAGTGAAACAGTTCAAAGTATGACATCTACAACAATAGAGCCTGTTTTCAAGTGCGCAAGTTCAGATGGCGCAACATATTCAGTTGTTAAACATTCTTCACAGTTTGATCATCTCAACTGATGAAGACATGGTGCACGTCGACAAAGACACTCTTGCTGATCTTTCACGGCATCTCCAACAAACACATGACACCATTGAGTTTCTTCAACTCGAGTCACAACTTCAAAGGATTGAATTGCAAGAAAAGAGTGATAATTTTAAGTCTTTGAACCATCCAAATGATAAGTCATTCATTCAGCCAGCTTCAAGTGTCGTAGCTGTTCTAGATCCAATTTCTTCCAAGCCCATCATCAGGCCCTGGGAATAAATTCAGAATAAAAAGAATCGACAAGGCTTAGGATATGTCCAAGATGATGCCAACTTACATATTCCCGATTATTCCAAGCCCATTCAGTTCGTCAGGGCGAGATTTCTTAAACAGATCCCCTCAGCACATTCAGAGACAGTTGCAGACAACCAGCAGTGCATGCAACCCAAATTTGTCCAAAAAGAGAATTCCACACAACCTGAAGTTGAAGACAAACCAAAATGTTCTCATTGTGAGAGAATCGGTCATATGGAAGATTAGTGTTTTGATCTCCATCCCTGTCACCATTGTGTCAAGTGCAATCATTCCCTAGAAAAATGTCATAATCAACACAAATCAGAGAGATTGAAGATACATTATGAATGGATCGACTCTTGGGAATGGTCATCCACAGTTAAAATATTGCTTTAGTTCTACAACCGCATACGATCACACATTGTGCAGCCAACAGTGAAAAAATGATGGTACTCTCCTGCAGTTGAATGGGGGAGTACAACAGTGTAAAACTCCTACACCTGAAGGGGGGGGAGCTCAGGAACATTTTACAAAGAAGTGTCTTTCCTTTCAGCTGACAAAGGGGGGAAAATGTCAATGATATTGACAGTGGTTGTCAAACTAAAAGTCTCGACACAACCAGCAAAAGCAGCTAGTGGGCATATTCAACAGCCAGTGGGCATCAAAAAATTTTCCAGTGGGCATCAACAAAATTTCCAGTGGGCAGTTGATAGCACAAAATCAGTGAACAGTTTTTCAGCATAGCAAAAGCAACAATGAGTTATTGTTGTCATCATCAGCCAGTGGGCTTTGAACAAATTTGTCAGTGGACAAAGGATGCTGCTTTCATGCAAAGGACAGATGGATCCTTTTGCAACTTGGCACTTGATGGAGTTTTCAAGCAAAATTCAGACATGAATCAGACATACAGCTGACTCATGGTCTCTTCAATTGCAGTTTTTCAGCATCTAGCTTTGGCGGTTTTTTAGGCAATGTTTTCTGAGGATTAACATGAGAACTTGGAAGATGGTTCCTCGTTCTTATTTTGGATTTTTCATTGAAGGGGGGAATTTTAGCCTCTCTAAAATAACAATAATAAATCCAAAATACTTAATTAAATATTCCTAACTCTTGGGTTGTTGGGTTGTTCCTCAAAAGATGGAGTTTGTTTAGGAACTCCCATATTGGTGGGTTTTTTGGTGAGAAATTATCTCAACCAAAAGAGACTAAGATAGCACGGACTATCTTCTCTCATCTATTTAAATTGTAAATTAAAATTATTTTAATAAGAGAGATTACATGAGGAAGCCATGAGGCTTCTGCCTTTTCCACCAATGTTTTGTCTAAGTTTTGTATCTATGTTTTCTGCAATATGTTTCTGAGTTAATTTATTTTGTATCATTAAGGATGAAAGTGGTTTTGCATCTCATAACTCTGTCTGAAGGAGAAATTTCCATATCATAAAATAGAGGCAAGCTTAAAATGCTTTTTCTATAGCTGGAAGTATTGTTATGACATTGTTCCCAACTTTAAGCCCTTTGTTGAAGGACTTAAAAATGATGTAAAAGTGATTTAGTGGGTCAGAATGTTGAATGCTAGGTATTATTGTGAGATTATTTTCCCAACATGATCCTACTAAATTGAAAATGGTTTTTTATGTTTATTGTTTAGGCCAAATATTGTAATAGCATCACTACTGAAACGATGCTAAAAGGTCGCTTTCTTATTAATTTGACAATGAATATCTATTTTACAAAGAAATATTTCTTAGCTCTATTTACGTTAGTGGTTTGCTAAGAAATTTTCTACAGTCTCTTCTTTAAATGGTGCTAGATCAATGGAAGAGCACCTTCTTTACAAGTAGGAGGTTAGTGGTTCGATTACATTGTGCCCTGATACTCATAGGGAATGGTGATGATACGGTTTTGGTGACGGATGCTCTTTTGACCATCACCAATGAGCTTATGGTGAAATTTTTCTACTCTAAAAAAAATATGAAATGGTGATGGTCAACGAATGCCACCATATATATGCATCAATAATGATGACCATAAAAGGTCTGTCACCATAAATTGTTGTTGTTGATATGAAATGGTGAGGGTCACTATTTGTTAGTATAGTCATTATTCGTGATGGACCTTGATGTCACTAATGAGATTATCATGAAATTTTTTTACCCTCAACAAATATGAAATGGTGACGGTCACTATCCTTCATTATAATCAATATTCATGATGAAGCTTGAATGTCACCACAATACATACTTTTGGCGACACCACCTTTAGTGATGTTCAAATTTTTCGTGACGGAGGCTATTTTCCATCACCATTGCTCATATGAAATGGTGATAGTCATTATCCGTCCTTATAAACCATTATTGGTGACAGACCTTGAATTTCACCACAACACCTTTACTTTTGGTGATGCCACATTTGGTGATGTTCAGTTTTTTGTGATGAAGGCTCTTTTGACCCTCACCAATGAGCTTATGGTGACATTTTTCGCCCCGCATCAATGTCCTTTTTTCTTGTAGTATCTCATACAAAATGATGTAAAAATGTCTGCTCGTAATCATAAACATATATTGGTTGATATATGTTGAGTTTCTTAATGGTCATATATACTGCTAAGTATTGAAAAAATAATTTCCACTATTATCATGTTGGATATAAGATATGGCCGTATATGCTGTTGTTGATATACTAATGTATGAGTGAAGCAATTTTAGTTGTTAAGTCTAAGTTATTGAGCAGGATTGTTGTCAGTATAATAGAGGAATTTTCAAGCTTAAAATTTATTGGCTCTTGCATGATCTGGCAAGGATTTGGAGTGAAGTGGCCAAAGGATAACAAAGGTTGGAAGAGTCTCTAAGGAAGTTAAAAGCCCTTAGCGTTCACCCTCTCACCAAAAGAAATTGTTGAGGAGAATTTTTGGGGGTTGAGATCTCATTGATATAAAAGGAGACTGTATTATGTATTTAATGTGTGAACTTGGATTAATAAAAGTATCTCATTCAGACAACTTAGAAATATTTTCATCTCTCTCTTGTCTTCTATTTCCCCTTTTGGATTCAAATCCATCAATATACAATAGTTGTGAGTAGGTTTGTGTCCTTGATGTTAGCTGAGTCATTTTCTAAATAGAGAGTTGATGAATTGTTGAATCAACATTATAAGGCATAATTATCATAAAACTTATAGACCTTTCTTATCAGATATTGTTGAATATTAATGTCGGCATTTCAAAGGTTGAATTGTATAAATTTTGGGATATCAATTATTCATATGATACTTGAATTCAAGTTTCCATCTATAAAAATTTTGGTAGCTAATCTCTGACATTTAATTGAGGCTAAATTGTGGAATCCTAAAGGTTGTATTTGTTCAATATATTTGTAGGTTGAGTATCTCTATTTTTCACTATGGACGAGATTTTTGGAGGGAAAATTATGAGTCTTGGTATTTTCCCTTGAAGGTATAATTATCTCACCCACAAAATGCTATAAAAATGTCTGCTCATAATCAGAAACATATATTGGTTGATATATGTTGAGTTTCTCAATGGTCATATATACTCTTGAGTATTGAACAATTGATGTCCATTTCTATCATGTTGGATAGAGGATATGGCCATATATCTTGTTGTTGATATACTAATGTATGAGTGAGGGAATTTTGGTTGTTGAGTCTGAGTTATTGAGCAAGTTTGTTGCTAGTACAATAAAGGAATTTGCAAGCTTAAAATTTATTGGCTCTTGGATGATCTGGAAATAATTTGAAGTGAATTGGAAAAGGGATAACAAAGGTTGGAAGAGTCTCTAAGGCACCTACCAGCCCTTAGTGCTGACCCTATCACCAAATATATTTTTATACAAATTCTTAGTATATAATTTTTCAAATTTACTTTAATTCTCACACCATTTATCTCCTTTCAATTATGTGCCTTGTCCTATATAAGAGCCTTTTTTCATTTCTATTTTAATGGGCCATCTCTTATTCTAATTTAACATCATGAAAGTCACTTTTCCTTCATTAAGGACACCTTCATCATTCAAATTTAATACTTCTGATTGAAACTTGTAAATTTTAGGTGACCTTTCTCGTACTCCTACTTCACATATTTTAATATCTCACTAAAAAAACTCAGAAAGATTTGTCATCTCTCTATTGTCTTATATTTCCATTTTTGGATTCAACTCCATGAATATATAATAATTGTGAAGAGGTTTGTGGCCTTGATTTTAGTTGAGTTATTCATTGAATAGACAACTAATGAATTTTTTAATCAACATTGTAAGGTCTGGTGATCTATGGTAAAATCACTAAGGCATGTAGGTATAATGTTTTCCTCTTCAAAGGGAATCAAATGGAGATCATAATCAAGAGAGGAATCAAGATCTGAATTGTGGAAGTGAACTCAAAGGCAGGAGCATTGGTGCTACTCACAAATTTAGCAGCCTCATTTCGGTTGAGAATTTTGCAGATTAAAGCATCCCACTCTTGGTTTCCAAACCATCTTCCATGCCAAAAAAAAATTTCCTGGAAGATGATAACATATATATATATATAAATACTTGGCATATGTTTAAATTAAGCCAATCTTCCTTCACTCTTACTTGGGGTTTAATCCTGAATAGTTTCGAATTTTAATTCTCTAATTGTATTCAGGAAACAATTCCATCTATTTGTATTCATAAAGGATTTCAATGGTAATCTCTTCAAACACCAGGACAAGATTAATGGAAAATCTTGAATACCCCATCCACCCCCAATTTCTCTCAGAAGCATCTTTTATTTCATCTAAAGTAATGGCCACGTGTCTAGTTCCCTCATTTACATATATATGAAGTTTTATTGTGGATGGGGATGTCAACCGAACCAATCCCAGTGGTCAGTATATGAGGACAATTGTTATTAATTGCTAACTGACCCAAGCTAATACCCATACTCAGAGAGAAAGCCATGTTTTTTTTTATAAAAATTTGCACGTGTATAAAGCCACTAGTGCACAAATTGAAGTTTCTATATAAAGATTAGTTGTATCGCCATTACAGTCATGAGTTGCAATGAAGCTTTTCCTTGCTACTATAATTATTGTTGCATTGTTTTCCCAATCACACATATTCTTATATATTTACTTTAGAATATTGGAAATTTTTTAGTATTTATGTAATTTTATTCTAAATTCTAGAATATTAAAAAAATTTATTTATAAGTTAAGTTAAATAAATAGTTAACTATTTTTAATATTTATGAGATTCCTAAAATATTTTAAAATCTACATAAAAATACCTTTACAAAAGAGTGTTTTTTAATGGATTTGAATCCTATTTCTCTTGGAAAGAAGAGCAGGGGAAGGCATGTTATTCACCCTTTCATGAAGTGCAGGCACCTACAGAGTCTTACTGCCAATTCATCACACTAGCAGCCTCTAGTCACTCAATAACTCATTGAAATCAAGGCATATGATAGGGTTCTATTGTTATCATAGTAGCAATCTCCCCATGCTTCCTATTTTATAACAACCATCATAGTATCATAAACATAAAGTCACCATGACATTTTCAAATAAAAAATTGAAATCAGAAATTGAAATCTATATAATTTAGAAACAAGATTTAAGAACTATGAGAATTTAGAATCCATATTGAACAACTATGAGATTATTATCATAATATAAAGTCACCACGATATGTTGAAATAAAAATTTGAAATCTATATAATTTAGAAACTAGATTGAGCAACTATGAGATTATTATCATAATGCTTGGCGGTTGTATGTAGTAGTAACCATTATTCATCATGGGATTTCATATCCAACCAATGTCAACGTGCAATATGTCCTCCTTGACAGAGTTTTCATTAAGCCAAACAACTGTGAGTATTCAAGCATAAAAACTTTCATTGCCATATTTCCAACAGCTTTTGAAATGATATTAGAATTATGATATACCAATCATTCCATTATTTTAAGCTATAAACATAGTAAATGAAATGAAGTTTCATTAAATATATATGAATTACTATAATATAAAATCATTCACACAATGCATTCAAACATATGCACTAATACTCATTTATACAAAATCAAACTTTTCATATTCGCATAGTATACTTCATGCACATTCATACTTTTTTCAAATTCACCAAACTCACTCACTACACCCTTTCACAACATTTAATACCATCCCATGCTACATTCCATACTCATCCATATTTATATATGTATCCTAGCTAACTCTGTATCATTTTCTTCATCATCTTCACTTCCTATAAATTTTACTCATCCTCAAGGCATATAGACTTAAATATGCTATAATAATTACAATATATCCCATGTCATACCAACCTCCTTGACCAAATTCAAAATTCACTCAACTCTTCAACACATTTGGAAACCTTATTTTTCAATCACCAACATGAGGAATTTACTCCCCCTTCACTACTCAATAATCCCTAAAGAACCCATCCTTTCACTACTAAAAATTTCCTTGGGAAACTCTTCCTTCTCTTCACCAACTCAATATGACATTATCATATCAATGCATAAAAATATTTTTTCAAAATTTTGAAATGTCATAGGATTCCTTCCTTTACCACAATCCTTCCTTGGTATCAATTCATATACATTCATTCAAATGTCATCACTGACATATCAATTGAGATATTGAAGCATAACTCAAGGAATTATTATCCAATTCCTTAAGCTCACATGTATATTAGCATGAACAATTCAAACTTGTACATTTCCACAAATATATGTAATGTTACCTGATTAGTAGCATTAGTGTACCAGCAGCATTATTATCATTATTTGGGACATCATCTTCCACGTCATCTCTTTGATCTGGCGAGCTCCAATGTTTTAAAGGAGGTTGATTAATTTTTTGTTAAAGATTTCCAACAACCCCTATCCTTTTTAATGACAAGGATGCTTTGAAAATCATATGTGTTATGCTAGTATCTTTTTCCTTGCTCTGAGGTAGCAATATCTTCATCACAATTAGGAGACTCAGCTAGAAAATTGTGGTGGTTCCTCCATTTCTTGTGTTCCACTTTTTATGATTGCTTCAATAATGTAAAAAAATTATAGCAGGTTATAATCAATAAAATAGCAGGTTTGTGTCTATCACCTCATATGGGTCCAATATCACCTAACAAACCATAATGGATAGAATGTGTTGTTAATCATTTTCATTGGTAGTAAAATATTATAAAACTTTTAGCTATATTCAAGGGCAGTCCTAGTGTTTTAGGAAACCATGTACATGTCATTTATCCCATAAAAAGTAAGGCATTTGCAATAAATGTTCATTTAATATTTTATCACGGTCCTAGTGTTTTTGGAAACCATGTACATGTAATTTCTCCCATAAAATTTAAGGAATTTGTATTAAATGTTCATTTAATATTTTATTGATTTTTTTTTTCAGGGATCAAAAAGCCCACTAAACATGGTTGAAAAATGGACATTATACATAGATGTTTCTTGCTATCCCAATCCAGGGAAAGCAAGGATTTCATATGTGTTATGCAATATTGTGACTAACAAAGTCGTCCAAAGGAAAATGAATATACCTTGAAGAACAACAAACAATGAAGAATATTATATTGCATTGATAGAAGGCTTCGGAACACCTAGGAAGTATGGATTCAATGGAATTGTAGTTTTCACCAATTCTAGACTTGTATGCAACAAGATGAAAGTCTTGTACCATGTTAAAAAGGAGAGGCTAAAACAACTGCATGGAAAAGTAAACAATATTGTTAGACAATTTCAATAATCTCGTATAAGACATTGTGCATATGTTAATAAGATGTCTGGTGATCTATTGTATGCAACAATGCCAATTCAAAATTCATCTATTAAAGAGGAATTAGTGTTGAGACACTCTCAATAAAAATTTATTGATTGACATTGTAAGATATATTTGATATGTGTGTGTTTTTTAGTTATAAATGTGTCACTTTTAATGACCATGTGTTTTTTCAATTATATACCAAGTGCGCTCCCACCATTTAAGCACAACTTGGTGAACTTCATGTTTTAGAAAATTTTGTATTTAATTTTCAAAATTTTCACCCACTTTGTAAGAAAAACTTGGTGAACATCATGTTTTAGAAAAAAAAAATTTACTTTTCAAAATGTGTAGGACTACAACAAATTTTTGTTTAAATAGTTAAGTGAGTTTTACCCATCGATTTTTTCATTGAAATTTTTGTGTTTTACATCATTTGTGTTCAAGTTTTTCTCCAAAATTTATGTAAATTACATCAATTTCTTTATTTCCTTTGGATTTTTTTTAAACCTAATTTAAAACTAATTGTAAATGCACGAGGTAAATTTTTAAACATTATGTATCTATGTATTTGTATATATCCATATATATCATAGATGATCATTTTCCATGTGATTCTTCAAAGCTTTAAACATCAACATCATGTGTGTGTATGTGTGTGTGTGTATATATATCATCGAGGATGATCATTTTCCATGTGATTCTTCGAAGCGAACATCTATAGAGTCCCATGCCTCTACAAGAGACGGGGATCATGAATCGGGGGATTTCTATTATGTTCCTGGTATTTATATTAAATGTGCAAGTTTTTAAATGAAATTTTAATATATAATCTTATCCCCATACACAGATGTATACATATGGAATTGATTTTTTTATTGAATATATAACCTTATCCCAATACATACATGTATACATATGGAATTGATTTTTTTATCAATTTCATGAGTTAAATTAATTTTTAATAAATTAATTTTTTTAGGAGTTCAGAGGAAAAGAGCATCTACTCAACCAACGGATTCTGGCCATGGCTTACACAATTGTGGTATAGTTCACGCAATCTACTCAATCATATGTATGTATATTTGAACTGATTAGAAATTGATATTTTTTTTATGAAGCTTCACTTTCGTTGCGTGAGGGTGGTGGTGGTGACACATTCCCCTGCTAGCCAATCAATAGGTAGTGGCAAGTCATGTGAGGGTGGTCGTACACAATCCCCTGGTGGCCAATAAATGGGTGGTCATGTTGGTTCTCAACCATCTTCGGGTGGCCATGATATTACGCAGCCATCTCAAGGAGACCATCAATCTGAATAGTATTATCATTCAATCATTAATTTGTTAAATTATTTATATAAAAAATATTATGGTTAAAAATAAATTTGTACAAATTTGTTCACAAGTATTTTTATTTATACATAATTTTATATATTGATGCAAAGAATGAAAATGTTTCTCGAAAAGTACATAAGCCAGATCGCGTAATTCAAGAAGAAGGTTTTACACCAACAACGACTTATCCTTCTGAAATACATGATTATTTACCTTGGGAAGCAAACATACAACAACGCATATTAAAAAAGTGCCAACATTTTTATTCAAAATTGAGGAAAGATATTGTGCCTTTGAAACTCCATGCAGAGAGTCAAGAAAGCTTAAAAATAGTTACACACTTTCTAAGCACAGTTGTAGATGTTTACAAAAATCTTGCGCCAACCAATGATACTTTTTTAGAAGTGATGAGGAAAAGAAGGAAATAGTAATGGGTCTCGATACATGGGATGATGTTAAAAACAGAGTTACAAAAGAAATGGAAAAATCTGTGTTTAATTTCGAAGAAGGGCCAAAAAGCAAGATGCTAAAGCTGCAATATTTAAAGCACCCTCATATATCCTACCATTTTTATGATACACACCTTGCATCCTATGGAAGATTACCATGGAATGAAGAGGTTCCTATTTATTTTTCAAAAAAAAATTATGTAGAATTCTTTTCTGAAATGAAACTCAATTATAATGACCTTCTTTCTGAATTTTTTGGTCCTGGGAAAGGTTGATTATGTGATTTTAGGGGCAATAAGCATGATTTTGAGTTGACTCACCTTGAACCACCACTGATAATCCTCCATCCTCATGTGGAAAATTTTCGGTCAGAGATGGATGCCACTTCTCAAATTAGTCGAGAAGCAAGGGATGCCATCATAGACAATGTTAAGACTGGACTTGGTGGAATTGATATTGGTCTGAATCAACAAAGAGAATAAGGTAATTCACGTGTTAATTTTGTGTACAATATAGATGATGAGATAGAAATCATGAGTATTCAAGAGAGTAGAACATATGCAAAGCATTATCACAATGGTTAGCAGGACTTAGTTCTTCATGAAGAAGAGGGTGTGGGTTCAATATGTGTTAATGCCTACAGTGAATATTTTAATGTAATTTGTAATTTACATATACGTATACAAGTTTTTCTGTATGTGTTATTCTAACATAAATGTATCATATGTTTCCCATTTTTAGTTTACACGCATGTTGAATTTTGATAATATCATGGTCCAAGGTTCAGGTTCTATCAATCCAAATAATATTTTAGAAAATTTTAGTTCTTTTTAAGAGTTCATGATGTTGATGTATAATTATTATTCTATTATTATATCAAACTATCATGATTTTTATATTTTTAAAATAAATAATTATGTGTACACATGTATATAATTAAATTTTCACATAATCTCATTTCGTCCGATGTTTTCAAAATGGAGCCACCCTCTTCTTCCCTGTTAGAAGATGTGCCAAATAATCCACTGTCACAAGTATTAAAATTTTCACTTATGTTTCAAGTTATAAATTGAAGTGAAAGTTTCATTAAAAAATGAGATCTACATCTTGAGTTATTTTACAGTTTTTAAATTTTTGAATTTTAGGTTTGTGGAGATGGTTTCCATTCTCCAAGGACTTCAGCGATGGAGCTTATGATGGAGATAGAAACCTCCAAACAATTTTAAGAATTTGTCTAACAATTTTTTAAATATTATTGCATTACTTCATGGATTTTCATTTGAAAATTTTTAATATATATATATATATATATATATATATATATATATACTACTTCTACTACTACTACTACATGTATATTGTACAGTTTATCTTGGAGGATGCATTGATGCAGGGCAAACACGAAACAATTGAGGGGGAACTACATGAGCTATTGCACAGATTTTTTTTTTTTCATTTTGTTTTTTTATCAAGTTCTACATTTTCATTCAATTTAAAAAAATAATAATAATTTAATACATGTGTATATATATTTACATTTTAAATTTTGGATAGCTGTTACATTTGGCATGTGATCACATGTTGTTATATAATGTTAACTTAGATGATCTTAGATTAAGTTTTTTTTTTTTTTTTTAACTTGTTGTTTTTTCACTTGTTATTTAAAATGAATCTAGATTGAAATTGCAAATTACAAAACACATGTGGTGCATGTTATGCATTTGAAAATGTGTGAATTTTATATAATTAGGTGTAAATGTCTATTAAAGGTGATATTTAGGTACATTTTGCATGATCATGTGTCATTTAAAACAATCATAGATGCTTTTACATATTTAAGTTCATGAATATATGTAACAGAGATTGAATTACCTTTGAATTTAGTCGTTACATTTTGAATACATGATGACATGTTGTTATAATGTTAACTTAGACTCAATCTTAGATTAAATGTTTTGTTTTTAAAGATCATGTTGTTTTGTCATTTGTTATTTAAAATGAATCTAGATTGAAATTGCAAATTAGAAAAACACATGTGGTACATGTTAAATGCATTTGAACATGTATGAATGTTCTATAATTAGGACATGTCTATTAAAAGTGATATTTAGGTACATTTTGCACATGATCATGTGCCGTTTAAAACAATCATAGATGGTTTTACATATTTAAGTTCATGATATGTAACAATGATAGAAGTACATTTTCATTTAGTTGTTACATTTTGCATACATGATCACATGTTGCCATAATGTTAACTTAGAGTCAATATGAGATTAAATGTTTTGTTTTTAAAGCTCAATTTGTTTTGGAATTTTGATCTAAAATGAATCTAGATTGATTTCAAATTACAAAACACATGTGGTACATGTTAAATTTATTTGAACATGTATGAATGATATATAATTAGCACATCTCTATTAAAAGTGATATTTAGGTACATTTTTCACATGATTATGTGTGATTTAAAACAATCATAGATGGTTTTACATATTTAAGTTCATGAATATGTAACAATGATTGAAGTACATTTGCATTTAGTTGTTACATTTTGTATACATGATCATATGTTGCAATAGTGTTAACTTAGCTCCAATCTTAGATTAAATGTTTTGTTTTTAATGCTCAAGTTGTTTAGTCATTTTTTATTTAAAATGAATATTGCTTTAAATTGAAAATTACAAAACACATGTGGTACATGTTAAATTTATTTGAACATGTATGAATGTTATATAATTAGGACGTCTTTTAAAAGTGATATTTAGGTACAATTTTCACATGATCATGTGTCATCTAATATAATCATAGATGTTTTTACATATTTAAGTTCATGAATATGTAAAAATGTTTGAAGTACATTTGGATTTAGTTGTTACATTGTGCGTACATGATAACATGTTGTTCAAATGTTAACTTAGATTTAATATTACCTTAATATTTTTATATTTAAAGCTCAATTTGTTTTGTCATTTGTTGTTTAAAATTAATCTAGATTGAAATTTTAAAATAAAAAACACATGTGGTTCATGTTATGCATTTGAACATGTTTGAATGTTATATAATTAAGATGCATGTTAAAGGTGATATTTAGGTACATTTTGTATGATGATGTGTTATTTAAAACAATAATAGATGGCTTTACATATTTGAGTTCATGAATATGTAAAAACGATTGAAGTACAATTGCGCTTAGTTGTCACATTTTGCATGTGATCACATGTTGTTATAATGTTAACTTAGATGATCTTAGATTATGTTTTCTTTTTAAAACTTGTTGTTTTGTTACTTGTTATTTAAAATGAATCTAGATTGAAATTGAAAATTACAAAATACATGTGGTACATGTTATGCATTTGAACAATGTGTGAATGTTCTATAATTATGTGTACATATGTCTATTAAAGGTGATAGTTAACTTTTAATATAAAGTTTTAAATGAACAAGTTGTAAATGATGATGTTGTGCATAAACATATAAGTTATAGAACATTATCATGTAAAATTTTCATGGTGTGAGTGTAGTTTGATTCTTTTAAAGGTTCAATACATATATATTTAAGTTCATGAATATGTAGCAATGAAAGAAAATTTTCATTTAATTCATACATTTTTCATTTGAAATCATTCTTATAATGGTAACGTACAATTCATATAAATACATCAAAAAAAAATAATAAAATTCTAGGTGTACATAAATGTGTCGAACAATCATAAAATTTTAACATTGCATTAAAAAATATGGTATACAAAATTTTTCATTAATGTTCATGGAAAGGCTACTATGGATGATAGTTGATAGTAAACTTTAATATAATAAAATTGAAAATTACAAAACATGGTAAACATTTTTCATTTGAATGAATATTATAATTTTCTTTAGATGTCTAAGAGAAGATCATAATTTAAAATTTTCATTATATCCAATATGATAGATACATACATTTTTAAATAATGAGATAAAATTAACTAGATCATACCAGAGAGTGTATGAAATTGTTTAAGACCAGAGAATGTATATGTATAAGTTACTTGTTGTGTGCCTGTGCAAACATAATTTATCAATATAATAAAATCCTTAATACACTTTTACATAATAGAAAATATACAAAGAAATTCAATTATCTTAATAAATTATTAAGAATGTACAACTTAAGAATGCACAAAAAAAATGCAAACAATTTGTACTTGAATTCTGTAAGTTCTCAAAGATTAATCCAAGAGAAGAAATTGTTCGGTAGTTCAACCAAATTTTTTTTAATGGAATGTCATCCTCAATGATCTGTTCATGGTTAGCTTTTGGCATTTTCCATTTATTAAGCTTTATTTTTTTCTTTGATTTAACTTCTATCAACTTTATGCATGCTGCACACACTAAGTGACTACATTGACAACTTATGACATCAGGTTCATAGTCTTGAAAATAAACAATATGTTGACTTTCATGAGTTCAATGGAAAAAATAACTTTTCAATATCATAGACCCTTTGTCATATATAAATTCGTTATCATCATAGTTTTCCAATAATTTCATCTTTCATTCAGTGCAACACATCAAATAATACTTGACATTTTCTACGTTGTTAGCAGGTGAAACTACAACAAAAACATCTCCTACATAGTAAAACAAGTACATAAAATTAGATCATAATTAACATGAAAAATTAACTTTAAAAGTAATATGTGTTCCTGATTTTATTATCTATTTTTAAATCTCTATCATTTGAAAGAAATTAAAATTTTACCTTCTCTAACAAGATCAGAAACTTGATCAGCTTCAGATGATAATATAGTCTCCTCTTATCGAATCTCTTCAAAGTTTACAAAAAACATTTTCCCATTTGTATTTAGTTCTATATGTTTCCAATATTTTATATGCATATTGTTTCACAAACATCATTGGATTTTTTGTCGTATATGCAAACATGAAAAAAACAAGAATATTTTCTTTATCAAATTCAAACACATTTCGGTACTCCTTTTTTTTAATTGAATGCAATTTTTGAGTCCCTTTTATTGTTTCAGCACCATTTGCAATTAATATATCTAAATATTGTACCTTAATAAAATAAAAAGAACTATATAGAAAATTCAAATAATAATATAAATACGTTATTTAAAATACAATTTATATATGATCAAAGATAATCATTGTGATAAATAAATTTTAAAAATAGGAAATTAATAAAAATTAGATCATGTATATTAAAGTTCCCCCCCTCTCTCTCTCTCTCTCTATATATATATATATATATATATATATATAGACACACACACACACACACAGAGATATATATATATATATATATATATATATATATATATATATATATATATATATATATATATATATATATATATATATATATATATATGCGAGTTAATTTGTATATATGTACATGTACCTTCGTACTTCCCTTTACCGATTAGTCTCATGGCTCAGTGCAACGACGCACCATTGAACGACTTGTTCAGATAAGACAATTCAGCCTGCAGAGTCATTCATTCAATATCTTCGAAAAGATAATTTTATGCATGCCCCTACACCATCATGTTCTCATTTTTCATGACCAGTCTCAAAGAGATTCCAAAAATGTTTAATGCTAGTTTCCATATGAAGACAACACAACGAAAAAAATGATCGTGAACATTTGAATTGACCTGCATATCCATCTGACTATATCCAATTTTCATGGAATTTTATTCCACGACCTTTCATTGAGTCACAAATCTTATCAAAACAATTCTATACAAAATGTATATCATCTATACGATCATCATTGATATAAATGTCATATTGTTTACTAACATGTAGATTTTCACTAGTACTTTATATATGATCAAAATTTTGTTCAATGTGTCTATATAGAATATGTAAAATCATAGAGACTTCGTCAACATGATAGTATTCACTATGTATTTCATTTTTTGCAACAAATGTGTAATTCTCTACAAAATCAACTATTGAAAAAATGGTCTCTGCTGGAAAAATTTCAAGAGATTTTTTGAATTGCAAGTCCTACCATCAAGCTCTATGGGAATGCTTGGTGTATTTATAAATTTCTGCCTCAAAATTTCTCAAAAACTCTATCACAAATTTTTCTTCTTCTTTTGAATCAATCCTTTTACCACTTGTAGTACTGCTTGAACCAATTGTTGTATGAATATAATCATATATCTTCCATTTAAATTTCATGTTGGAAAATGATTGCCTATTTATATCAATAGGATATTTTTTGTGAAATAAAGTCAAATTTCCACAATGATCCCTTTTTTTACCACAAACACATTTCTTTTGGAAAAATAATTCATGGCTTTCTCTTGGACATAGAATCTGGGATATGAAATCGTGGAAGGAGGAGGTGAAATTTTCAAAATAAAATACCAAAATTAAGGAATGTGTCATAATATAACTGAAATTCCACATGATAATGTGTAATTCCACATCATAATGAAATTCCCTACAAATGTGTAATTCTCTACAAAATCAACTATTGAAAAAATGGTCTCTGCTGGAAAAATTTCAAGAGATTTTTTGAATTGCAATTCCTACCATCAAGCTCTATGGGAATGCTTGGTGTATTTATAAATTTCTTCCTCAAAATTTGTCAAAAACTCTATCACAATTTTTTTTCTTCTTGTGAATCAATCCTTTTAGCACTTGTAGTACTGCTTGAACCAATCGAGTTTCGTGTAGAGTGATAGGTTTAACATACCATGGTTTTCGTTGCACAAAAGAACTGATTGAGGCATTAATTCCACGATTCTCTTCTATGAAATTGTTGAACAACTCTATCTAAGTGGTATCTATGATATTTTTTGCATGTTCTTTGTACTTATTTCATACTACTTTTCGTCGCATCAAATCCCTACATTTTGGTGAAAAGCATGACTTTTTCATCCAATATTCATATATTATTTTTTTAACATCTTGTCCAAGTCTATCTTTGTATGTTTTCCTACAAATAACTGTCCAACAAGCAATTTCATCATTTACATCTATGTGCAATCGAAATTTCCAATGTTTGTGCAATGTTTTTGATGAGGTCCCTAATTCTTATGCCATAGGTTTTAACAAATGACTCTCTTTAGTACTTGATGAAACCAATTCCATTTATAATTATCCATGTGCAGTTAAATCATTTTTCTTTCTAGATCTTCCAATTGACTTTAGAGCACTATTTATATTTTGTATCATATTTTCCTTCATTTATTTTTTTTATTTTTTGTTGATTTTTGAATACCCAATAGATTCGTAGCTTCTTTTAATTTACTTGATGTTAAGATACTTCTCAAAATTTGGGCTTCAACTGGCACATTTTCATCTTTGAAGAAAATATCAATAATGTGCTTAACACGATATCATATAACATGGTCGACTTTTTTATCTCCATATGTGTCATTTTCAACATTTTCTAACATCTCATCATCGATATTGATTTCATATGTACATATGAGAGTTAAATGTAAAAAATGAGTTTAAATACTCAATAAATAATTAAATTAAAAGATTGTGTTTGAATGAAATTGAAAAATTAATAAATATGTATAATTTCAATAATACACATTTAACATATATATACATACCTAGTGATTCAATTTCTTCACTTTAGTTTATTTCAACATTTAAACATCTTGAATCATTGGTTCAACATCTTTTTCACCTTCTCTTTCAACATTTTCTATCTCATCATTAATGTTATGAGGAATATCTCTCTCTATTTACATTGCAAAATATTTTTCAAATTATTTCATCAAATAAAAATTAAGTTTCACAATACACTAGTTAAATTTTAGATATCATTTATCATATTTACATTTACATACTTGCTTCAACTTCTAGTTGAGTTTTTTTTTCCCTTTCAAAATTTGAGCTTTCTTCTCTCTTTTTTTTGTGATATTCTCTCCCATATTCTGTACGATCCTTAGGGTTTATTGTTTGATAAAATTTCCTCTTGCAATTTCTTTAATCTCCCATGAAAATTAGTATGAAGCTCTAAAAATTTCCTTTAAAATCCTGCAAAAGAAACTCACTATCAAAATTTAGACAAAAACTCACATAAAAAAATCATCACAAAATATTTAATTTCAAAAAAATTCAGTTTAATTTTTTTTCACAAAAGACATACTTCAACCCAAAACTCTTACCTTAAAAAATAGTCACTTTAAAAATTCCACCAAAAAAACGTCTTTTAAAAATGAAGCTCAAAATATTTCCTTTAAAGTCCTGCAAAAAAAACTATCTTTAAATATTTAGACAAAAAACTCAGTTTAAAAAATCACTATAAAATATTTACTTCAAGCCAAAACATTTACTATAAAAAAAATTCAATTTAAAAAATACCCCCAAAAAATGTCCTTTGAAAATTAAGTCCAATAAACCTTTGAAAATTGAGCCCAAAAAAACTTTTAAAATTCAACCCAAAAAATTTCCTCTGCAAATTCAGCCCAAAATATTTCCTTTGAAAATTCAGCCTAAAAAAATTCCTTTGCAAATTCAGCGCAAAAAAATTCCTTTGAAAATTCAGCCAAACAAATTTCCTCTGCAAATTCATCCCAAAAAATTTCCTTTACAAATTCAGTCGAAATAAAGAAATGTGCAAAAATAATGTTTCCATTTTCGACTATTTATAGAGTTGAATTTTTTTTTTTTTTTGGATGGTTTTATTGAATATTTTCTGGCCGACAGAATTTGCAATCAAAATTTTGGCCAAAATTTTAATAAAATTTCGGCCAAAGTTTGTTTTTCCTTAAAATTAATGGGATGGAGCGACGAAAAATGTTCGACCGAACTACTACAAGCATTTGACCGAACTAAAACGTTCACAGCTACACTGGAGCTCTACTCTAGACACATTTCTTCAAACTTGGAATGGTTAAACTCCATCAAATTTTATGAATTAACGTTCAGAACCAAGACTAGCATTTGCAGAATTCAATCTACTTTCAGGAAATATAACTTTTGTGGAATTCCATATATGTTTACTAATTTTAATTAATTTTTTAATAAAATAGGAGAAAATTTTTTTGAAGCTCATTATGATTCAGTGAAATCAAAATTTTGTATCTCCCGAAATACACTATCAAAAAAATTGAAAAATTTATGGTGCATTACATTGGTTCGTCGTCTATAATGGGTAGGTTTTAGATTTTTATTTTATAACTAATATGTTCAGAAAATTGACATGGACTGAAGCATAGCAAAAATATGCAGTATTTTCTTATTTGTTTATTTAAAAAGATTCTACTAATTATGATATGCATCAGTTGGTTCGTAGATATAATGATACCAGAGTAGAATTTGTCTAGATTGTTGCAAAGAATTTTTTTTCTTAAAAACACCAAGCTTTCAAAGAATACACCAACGCTTCTCAACATGAATTTTTATGAATCCCTTGATTGTTAAAGAACACACACTCAAAGAATTGTTAAGTTGACATATCAGTTATGAATTAAAAATTTTCAAAAAATAAGTAATAGAAAGCTAACAAAAATTTTTGACAAGTTTTATTTTTTTCGTAATATGAAACTCTAAATAGAAAAATTGTTTTGGCTTGAAGAAAGTTGAAGAGCTTCTAAAAATGATATTTTTTTCGCAAAAAGGGGAAAAAAGTGTAAGCCAACTTCACATTTTCACCTGTAAATCATAACCTTCATTACATGCATCGATAACCCAAATTTCCTACGCTCTTAACAGCTTCTAAAAAGAAATGCAGAAGAGTCAAGGTTAAAGAAAAAGGAAAATTATTGTTAATTGTCTGGAAGTGGAATATAAAAGAGTTATTTTATAGGAATCTCTTCCATCCTATCAAAACTATACATGCTACGGAATACAGGCAAGCATCGGAAAATAAGACATATTAAAAAAAATGTGTTCAACACAAATTTTTAATGTATCTTTAATTTTTATCAATATGGACCTTCTCAAAAGTATGCATAATGGGTACTCATTGGATGTGGAATTTAATTCTGAATCCAACGAGTGTCTACACTTAAAAGTTGAGTAAACCCATGTTAGGTCCCTATATTACTAGTATAGTCCCTTATTTTTATTAGTGTAACCCCCTTATTGTTATCATTGTACCCTTGTAACCCCCATTTTGTTATTATTGTTCCCTTAAATTATTATTGTTAGGTCGGCTAGGATTACAATATGGCCACATGAACTGCTATATATAGAAAGGAGTTTTTGTAAATTGTATCATCCAAGAATTGTCCATTTATGTAATGTATTGGAGGTTTCCCCTTTGAAGTGGCTTATTTATAAGGCGTTGATATCTCTTTTCTTCTATTTTTGGAGCTGGTTACACAACATTTGGTATCAGAGCTTTGGATTCTAGGGTTTTGCTGCTCCAAATAGGTCATCGTGGAATTTTCACTATAGTTTTTTTTCTACGAAGCTGCAGAAGCTGAAATTTTTAGGGTGCGAAGCCGAAATCCTGAGGAACATCATCAAAAACTTTCAGAGCTTGTTTCACAATATTTTTGGAGATATGATCTGTGGAAGGTAGTGCTTTTTCAGGCTCTAGAATTTCATCTCAAAGAGGTGATCGTGGGAAAATCTTCATAACTCTCTCTCTGAGCATCGGATTGGAGTACCGTACAAATTGGTCACAATTACACAGATTTTAGTTTCTTGGCTATTGATTTCAGAGATGAAGGACAGAAAAGTGACACGTGGCAAGTCATACAAGTTCACTCTACTGAACCAGTCCATAATTTGGTCATTGTGGGAGATTGGACACAACTTTGTCTTGGAGAATCCAAATTAGGTCAGGCCTGTGGCATTCGAAAGATAATTCAGAGGGCTACGTTGGTACTGACATTAAAATATTGAAGTGCTGCAATCACAGAGATAATCCAATTTCAATATCGAGCTCCTCAAAAGCAAGAAAAAGGTGTGTATTTTTTTTTTTCCGAATTTCATAAGTCTTGTTTGAAGAATGAATTTGAATTGATTCCAAGGGCATATTATAGAATAGATATCAGTATTGGGTTCTAAAAGATGCCCCGTAAAAATAATTCAACACCCATTAAGCCTTCAGAAGGCTCTACTATGACTCATGAAGATGAATAATTGCAACATGATCTATCAAAACTACAAGAGAAAGTGCAACAAATTTCACTCTCACAAAAAGAAACAAAAAATGAAATTGAAGTTTTGAAGAAAGGCATGGAAGTGAAGATGGACGGTTTGAAGAAAGGCATGGAAGCTAAGATGGATGGCATGGAAGTTGGCATGGAAGCTAAGATGGATGACATGAAAGACAACATGGAAAACATGAAGAAGATGATCTAGCCGAGACATCGAAAGGTTTGACGAAGTTGATACAAGAAATGTTTCCTAATTGCGAAAATATAGTAGAGGAAACTCATGATGAGAACAAAATAAATGTTAATCGTGATTTCATAAACTCTAATGTTGGATGGAAGAACCATCATATTCCAAAGATGGATATGAGGAAGTTTGATGGCAAGGATCCCGTAACATGGATACTACAGATGGAGCAATATTTTGATCTCAATAATGTGCAAAACACACAAAAGGTACACATTGCAACTTTACATCTAGAAAAAAATACATTTGTATGGTATCGATGGATTTTCTCTCGTAAAAAAATTGTCACTTGGTCAATTTTTACAGAGGAAATGGTAGCACATTATGAGGATACAAAGAGAACCACCTTCTTTAGCCAATTGATAAATCTCAAACAAAAGGGTTTAGTGGGGCAGCATATTGAGGACTTCCACAAATTGAATATAAGGGTAACTGATATTCCAGAGGAACACAGGATCGACCTCTTCATAGGGACTTTAAAGGATAACATTCAACATGAACTTCACGTTTTGGAACCGGATTCATTGGAGAAGGCATTCAGGTTGGAAAGAAAAGTTGAATGTAAAATAATGGCGACAAGGAATCCTACCACTCACTTCTATAAAGAAGGAAGTGTTGCTACTCCTAAATTTCCACAACCTATAAGGTTGACACCACAATAGTTGGAAGAAAAAAGAGCAAAAGGGCTTTGCTACAGTTGTGATAGCAAATACACTAAAGGTCATAAGTGTGGTGAGAAGAAATTATTTTACATAGATTGTGAAGAGGAAGAAGAAAATGAACAAGAAGAGGATATACACCAGGAACCATCCCTAGAAGAGGAAGAAATAGATACGACCATTTCGTGTAATGCCGGTAAAAATTACCACTCCTCAAACTGTCAAGATAGACTGACATTTCAAGAAGAAAAAGGTAATAGTGTTGATTTATTCAGGTAGTACCCATAATTTTATTCATTGTAAGGTAGCCAAGGAATTGAATTGCTTCCTATAACCAGCACCAGAGTGTCAAGTGATGGTTGCATATGGAGAGACTATAAATTTCTCTATAAAATGCCATAATATCAAGCTAACCATGGGGGAATATGTATTGAATATTCCAATTCTTTCCATTCCAATGGGAGGTGTTGATGTTGTACTAGAAGTACAATGATTACAATATTTGGGGACGGTAGCTTTTAATTTTCAAGAACCTTTCTTGAAATTTTTTTCGAAGGAAAGGAAGTTGAATTACAGGGTATCGCAGGGAAGTTAGGAAAGATAATCAGTTCTAATGTCATGACAAAGCTTCTGAAGAAAGAACAATGAGGCGTAATTGCAAAATTATGCTCTCTTTGGAAGTTCCAACATCAAAATCATCTATTCTGTAGATCTCAGAGACGAGTCTTGGACAATCATTCCAAGGTGTTTGAAACTCCCAAAGGACTCCCACCTATTCGTGATCATGATCATGATATTCATTTGATTCCATGAAGTGTTCCTCCAAACATCAGGCCTTACAGATATCCCTATGTCCAAAAGAGAAAAATTTAACGTATGATTGTAGAAATGTTAGAGGCTAATATAATTCAACCTAGCCAAAGTTCTTTCTATGCTCCAGTATTATTGGTGCAAAATAAGGATGGATCATGTCGCATCTGTCTGGATTATAGGGAGCTCAATAAGCTCACTATTAAAGACAAATTTCCCATTCATATGATTGATGAATTATTGGATGAATTACATGGAGAAATTTGTTTTACAAAGTTGGATCTTCGTTCAGGATATCATCAAATTAGAATGAAGATGGAAGATATTCCGAAAACAACATTTCAAACTCATGAGGGTCATTATGAATTTTTGGTCATGCCTTTTGGCCTTACCAATGCACCTTCTACATTTCAAGGGTTGATGAATTCCATTTTTCAAACCCTTCCTTAGAAAATTTGCGCTAGTATTTTTTGATGATATCTTAATCTACAACGGGTCTTGGAAGGATCATGTTGAACATGTTGACAAGGTGCTCAACCTATTGCAGGAGAAACAATTATATGCAAAAACATCCAAACGTTTCTTTGGAGTACAAGAGGTGGAATGTCTGGGTCATATTACATCTCGCGAGGGTGTTAAAGTAGACCTTTAACAAAATTAAAGCCATTAAGGAATGGAAAGTCCACAACCATAAAGCAGTTGCGAGGATTTCTTAGGTTAACAGGGTATTATCATAAGTTTGTTAAGAATTATGGGAGAATAGCAGCACCTCTAACAACATTATTGAAGAAAGATGCATTTTCATGGAATCCTGAAGCAAATAAGGCCTTTGAACATCTTAAAGAGGCAATGTGCCTGGCACCGGTCTTAGCTATGCCAGACTTCACAAAAACCTTTATTGTGGAATGTGATGCCTCAGGAAATGGAATTGGTGTTATTTTAATGCAAGAAGGAAGACCCATTGCTTTTGAAAGTTGTCAAATCAAAGGAAAGCATTTATAGAAACCTATTTATGAGAAGGAAATGTTAGCAATACTACATGCACTAAAGAAATGGAGAAATTACCTAATGGTAAGACACTTCAAGGTAAAAAATGATAATGATAGTCTTAAACACTTTTTGGAACAAACACTATCTTGAAGAGCAGAAAA
Organism: Pinus albicaulis; assembly: GCA_034641835.2. Classification (NCBI taxonomy): domain Eukaryota; kingdom Viridiplantae; phylum Streptophyta; class Pinopsida; order Pinales; family Pinaceae; genus Pinus; species Pinus albicaulis. The sequence continues at coordinate 1,686,199,455 of CM076578.1, forward strand.
AATGGGTCACAAAGATGTTGGGTTATGACTTTGAAATAATCTACAAAAAAAGGAAAGCTTAATGTTGTTGCGGATGCACTCTCAGAAAGAATGAATAGGTGGAAGCATTTCTTTGTGCCATTTCTATTATCCAGCCTGATTGAATAAATGCAAGGCAGAGATGAATGGAAGAAGGACAAAGATGTATGGACACTCATTCAAAATTTGCGGCGAGATCAAGATCCTAGTACATCTGATACATTTAGTTGGAAAAATGATTCTTTATGGTACAAATATCACTTATATCTTTGTAAGAATTTCCAACTAAAACAAAATATTCTTTTCGAATTGCACACTTCTCCTTTAGGAAGACACTCATGATTTTTAAAATCTTACCACGGGGTGAAGAAAGATTTTTTTTGGGATGGCCTTAAATCTGATATTCAAAAGTTTGTGGCAGAATGTTTGGTTTGCCATAAGAATAAAGTGGAAACAATTAAGACCCCAAGACTTCTACAACCTTTATCCATTCCAAGTCAACGTTGGGAGGATATTTCAATGGATTTTATCACAGGTTTACCTAAGTCTGAAGGAAAGAGTGTCATCATGGTGTTAATTGATAGAATTACCAAGTATGCACACTTTTGTGCATTATCTCATTCATTTAATGCAAGTGCAATTGCTACTATATTTATGGACACAATTCAAAAGCTACATGGAAACCCAAGGGTTATTGTGAGCGACAGAGATCCCATTTTTATTGGAAATTTTTGGACGAAGTTATTTTCTTGTTTGGGTACTCAATTAGCTCATAGCTCATCTTATCATCCTCAATCCGATGGTCAAACTGAGATAGTGAATAAATGTTTGGAAGGATATCTTTGTTGTTTTGTATATGATAAGAAAACATAATGGGTCAAGTGGTTACCTCTCACTGAATGGTTGCATAACACTTCCTTCCATACTGCAGCAAAAACGATCCCATTTATAGCACTTTATGGATATCATCCATCGTCCATCACATCATCTTTAAGAGAAAATTCTAAGGTTCAAGCAGTGTAAGATCACATCGGGCATCAACAAGAAGTTCTCCAACTCTTAAAGGATAACCGGGTGGCACAAATGGGAATGAAATAATAGGTAGATCGACATCGCGATTGAGAAAGTTTTGGTGTATGATTGGGTATTTTTACGACTCTGAGGTTGGATGAGCAGACTCGAAGCAAGCTAAGAAGGATAATAAATTATCGCCTAAGTACTATGGTCCTTACAAGGTGTTGCAAAATATTGGTACTATGGCGTACAAATTAGAGCTTCCTTCTTCTTCGAAAGTGCATCCATTTTTCCATGTTTCATGCATAAAGAAGGTTATAGGTGACAAAATTCTAGTTCAAACAATATTTCCATAATTTTATGAGGAAGGAAAAATCATATTGGAACTTGAAGCAGTTACAGAACCAAGAACTCGACTACTATGAAATCGATCAATTTCAGAGTATCTCATCAAGTGGAAGAACTTACCCACTGAAGATTCTACATGGGAGGACGAGAATTTTATACAGAATCACCCGGAGCTACTCAAGATTTGAGGACAACACTTTTTTGACGGAGAAGGGCATGTTAGGTCCCTATATCACTAGTATAGTCCCTTATTGTTGTTAGTGTAACCCCTTATTGTTATTATTGTACCCTTCTAACCCCCATTTTGTTATTATTGTTCCCTTAAATTATTATTGTTAGGTCGGCTAGGATTACATTGTGGCCCACTAGGATTACATTATGGCCACATAGACTCCTATATATAGAAAGGAGGTTTTGTTGTTGGAAATATGATGCAGAGTGTTGTCCTTGATGGCAACCCACTAATGGAGATGAAGACATGCGTCTATTGACATGTGTTGTCCTTGATGGCAAACCACCTGATGAAGTTATGCTTGACTTGATGGACTTAGTAAATGATGTAAATCTGATATGATATAATGTGTGTTGATCTTGAAAGGCAACCCACCTGATGAAGATGATGACAAATTGATGAAGTTGTGCTTGAAAAGAATATGTTCCTGATAAAGGAAATATGATGTTTCTACAGTGTGTACAGAAGGCAATGAAGAAAGGATTTCAGAATGTACTCAAAGTATGATGAAAAAGAATATGTCTCTTGGTATACGCGGATTGGCCTAGGGGAAGTCGTGTATGCACGCGGAAAAGAACGTGCCAAGTCGCGTATGGGCAAAAGCGCTCAAAAAGTGCAAAACCAGGGGTAACCACCATGGTATTGACCCATTGTATTGGGTAATGATTCGCCTAATTGACCCCGTCCAGATATTTTTGGGCTTATGGTATTGTTTTGGTCCATGGTATTGAAAAAGGGGCTCATGGTATTGACAAAGGGTAATCATATATAAGGAGAAGAAATTCATTGTGCAAATGAGGAGTAAGGGAGGGCAAGATGTCTGAGCTTGAATGAATACTTCTCTCTGAAGTATATCTGAATGGAAAGGGTTACACTTGAATGATAAATCTGAATGTATGATGCACCAATGATGAAGAAGGAGATCTAGATCTAAATTGCTCTTGTATTTACTAGATCTGCTTATGGAAGGCCTAGATCTGTGATGAGGCGAACATCTAGGCGAACATCTGTCTGAAGTGAAAGGGTAAATCTGAACTGAATATCTGATCTGAAGAAGTATGCTGCTCTGGAATAATTGAAGATCTATACGCTACTTCGACGCGGAGGAAGCGCGTATATACGCAGCTTCAGCGAAGAGAAAGCGCGTATGCGCAATAAACTATACACTGAGGTATATGCCGGTTTGTGTGGACGGAAGCGCGTATATACGCGAAATCAGTGAAGTAAAAGAGCGTATGCAAACTAGGGTTTGCTGAAGCAAGGGGTATGAAATATCTGATCTGTTCTGCTGTGTTTCTGCTATCTGATCTGTGTTGATATGTATCTGTTGATGATGTATGTTCGTGCTTAAAAGTATGGAAAGGGTTCGGTCTGGAAATATGATGAATTGCGGTCTGCAAGTTGTGTTCTATTGAAGTGGTTGGATCTAGTGTGAAAATCGATGAAACGTGGTCCAAGGTGGTGCTGAAGGTTGTAGCCTTCAGTCAGGGGGTTGTAGCTCCCTTCCAGGTGAGGCTGGTAAACGAGATCAGGGGGTCGTAGCTCCCTTCCAGAAGAGGCTGGTAAACGAGTCAGGGGGTTGGAGCTCCCTTCCAGGAGAGGCTGGTAAACGAGCGCAGGTGGGTGCCTGCGTGCTGGTCAAGTCTGCGCCAGCACATATGTTGTAACATGTTTTCTCTATAATAAAATATTGAAGGCCGAGCAACTGCAGCGGTGGTTTTCTCCCGACTTGGGTTTCCACCTAAAAATCCTGGTGTTCATGTGTGATGCTTTGTGTGATGATTTATTCTGTTCTTACTGCACATGTTTACTTCTTATTGAATATCTGATGAATAAATGAAGGAATGATTTAAGTGAAGAGTTAATGACATAAATAGATATCTGTGTATACAGGAGTTTCGTAAAAGGTATCCGCGTATATACGCAAGTCTTGTTCAGGAAAGTAGCGTATGCGTTTTAGAAACAAGAAAAAGTGAAAGTTTTGAATATGCAGTAAATACTGATTCACCCCCCCCCCCCCTCTCAGTATTTTTCCCAACAATTGGTTTCAGAGCAGGTCCTTCTGCAGAAGCTTGATCGCTTGAAGGAGATCCGTCGCAATGGGAAGTATACATACAAAAGCTTTGCTGAATTTTGGTGCAAAAGTATGGGCTCTCATGAAAGAATGTGAAGAAGAAAAGGGTACCTTTGTGGATTCTTTAGAAGACAATAATCTTCTTGAAGAAAACATTCAACTCAAAGTAAGCCTAGAAGAAAAGAACATAATCATTGAGACTTTTAAAAATCAGCTTGAAGCAAGAGAAAAACGCATGGACGATCTAGAATGTGAAGTAGTAAGTCTAAGGAAGGATAATGAGAAATTGAATTCTCTCAATCTCAGATTTGCTAAAAGTTCAGAAACCTTGGATGAGATTATCAAGGTACAACGGTCTCCCTTTATAAAAATAGGTCTTGGATATACTGGGGAATCTTCGCAGACTTCAGCACCAAATTCTCTAAAAGCAGCCACTGCTGGTTCTCTACATTCAGCCACTCAGCAAGAGAACAAAGGATCTTTACAGGTAAAGCAAGATCACCTCAATTCAAGAAACACTACCAGGGAGATCTTTCAAAATGGCTACAACCAACAGGTAAAGTCTAATAGAAGATCTCATGATCACAGAAATTTCTACTTCAATGGTCAATGTTTCACATGTCACAACTTTGGTCATAAAGCTATTCAATGTGTTGCATATAAAACCATCATTACCAGAGAAGCAAGAAAGATCAGGATGAATGATGAACCAAAGAAGAACACCTATAACAATTTTTCTCCTCTCCAAAATGAAGTTGAATGTACTTATTGCAATAACTTTGGTCATGAAGAATCTGAATGCAGGAGCAAGGTCCAGCCAAAAGAGCATGTTCCCTCAAGCTCTAAAGTATGGAAAAAGAAAGAATTACCGGTTGAAAATTTTGGGATAGCGTTATTTGCAGAGGGTGAAGAGAATCAATGGTATATTGATAGCGGGTGTTCAAGACACATGACAGGTGACAAAAGCAAACTTCATACTTATAATGCTCTAGAGAAGGAAAAGAAAGTTACTTTTGGAAATGATACTCCTGCTGTTATTAAAGGAAAAGGGTCAGTATTTCTAAAAGAAAAAGTGAAGGCTAAAGATGTCATGTATGTGGATGGATTAAGGCATAACCTATTGAGTGTTAGTCAAATGTGTGATCAAGGAGCAGAAGTGGTCTTCAGTTCCAAAGAATGTGTGGTTCGTGATCTTGATACAGGTAAAATCATTATAAAAGGGAAAAGAAATCCAAGCAACCTGTATGTACTCAACGGCATAGAACAATGTTACTTAAGCAAATATTCAGAAAATTGGCTATGGCATCGAAGACTGGGACATCCGAGTTTCTCTCAAATCAAGAAAGCAAGCAAACTTCAAGCTGTTCGTGATCTTCCCAAGATCAATCTTCCAGAAAGTACCATATGCAAATCTTGTCAATTTGGTAAGCAGACCAGAGTCCGATTTAATGCCAAAGAAGGTTCATCAAGTAAGCCTCTTGAACTCATTTATACTGACATCTGTGGACCTATGAGGAAAAAGTCATTACGTGGGGAAGAATACTATATCCTATTTATTGATGACTACTCCAGAATGTGTGAGATCGCGTTTATTAAACACAAAGATGAAGCCTTTGAAAAATTTCAGAAGTACAAAGAACTGGTAGAAAATGAATTGGATTCAAAAATCAAGTGTCTTAGATCTGATCGAGGAGGAGAATATTCATCAAATGAATTCTTTGAATTTTGTGAACAACATAGCATTAAAAGACAGTTCTCTGTAGCAGGCACTCCACAACAAAATGGTGTAGCAGAAAGAATGAATAGAATAATTGTTCAAATGGCCAGAGCTATGCTTACTGACTCTAATGTTCCTAACATGTTTTGGAGTGAAGCAGCTCGTGCAGCAGTTAACATTCTCAACAAGGCTCATGTTCGGGTAAACAGTGATAAAACTCCATATGAACTCTGGTATGGCAAATCTCCCACTGTAAAGCATTTTAAAGTTTTTGGAAGTAGATGCTGTATCAAAAATAATGATGAAAAACTTGGCAAGTTTGACCCTAGATCAGATGAAGGGATACTTCTTGGCTACTCATCTTCAAGCAAAGCATTCACATGTTACAATAAAAGGCTTCAAAAGGTTGTTGAATGTATTGATGTTGTTACTGACGATTCTCCTGCAGCTCCTAAAGAAGAAAAACAAACAACAGAAGAAGATGATGATGACATATGGCCTTCTACATCAGATGGAAATGATATAGACAGTGAATCAAATGAAGAACCTGAAAATGATTTATCTGAAAAGGCTCCATCCAGATATGTTCAAAAGAATCATCCCGAATCTCAAATTTTGGGAGACAAGGAATCAGGTGTACGAACAAGGAGAACTCTTGCGGGATCTTCTAGTAATTTGGCACTTCTATCCACAATTGAACCACACAATGTCAATGAAGCTAGCAAATATGAATGTTGGAATAATGCCATGGATGAAGAAATCGAGCAAATTGAAAAGAATGACACTTGGGATTTGGTACCAAGACCTCATGATAAAAATGTCATTGGAACTAAATGGATCTTCAAGAACAAGTTAAATGAGAATGGGGATGTTGTAAGAAACAAAGCTAGACTGGTTTGCAAAGGGTATACTCAACAAGAAGGTATAGACTTTGAAGAAACGTTTGCTCCTGTAGCTAGAATTGAAGCCATAAGAATGTTTCTTGCTTTCTCAAGCTATCAACGAATCAAAGTTTATCAAATGGATGTTAAGTCTGCTTTTCTTAATGGTGATCTAGAAGAAGAAGTTTATATAGAACAACCGGAAGGATACATTTTGGGAAATGATGCAAATCTTGTTTGTAGACTTAAAAAGGCTCTGTATGGACTCAAACAAGCTCCATGGGCTTGGTATTATCGTCTTGACAAATATCTTCATCAACAAGGATTTTCAAAGGGGTCTGCTGATAGCAACTTATACACAAAAGTTGAAAATGATAAACTATCGATTGTAGTTGTATATGTTGATGATATCATTTTTGGGAGTAACGAAGAATCTATGAGTCAAAAATTTGCTTCTGTCATGCAGCAAGAATTTGAAATGTCTTTTCTTGGCTTGCAAGTGCATCAATCTGCAGATGGTATATTTCTATCACAAGCAAAATATCTTAAGCAAATTCTGAAGAAGTATGGCATGGAAGAATGCAAACTTGTAAGTACACCAATGATAACCGGATGCAGTCTCAGTTCTAATGATGATTCTCCCACTGTGAATCAACCAGAATACAGATCGATGATTGGAAGTCTACTTTATCTCACTGGGACCAGACCATACATTATGCATGTTGTTGGGATTTTTGGACGATTCCAAGCTAATCCAAAAGAGTCTCACCTTCAGGCCGTCAAAAGGATATTCAAATATCTACAAGGAACTCAAGACTTTGGTCTATGGTATCCAAAGGATGCTGATCTTACTCTTCATGCTTACACTGATGCAGATTGGGCCGGAAGTGTTGATGATCGGAAAAGCACTAGTGGTGGTGCATTTTACATGGGGCCCCGGTTAGTATCTTGGTTCAACAAGAAGAAAAATTCTATTGCCTTATCAACAGCTGAAGCAGAGTATGTAGCTGCCGCATCTTGTTGCACTCAACTCCTATGGATGATGCAAACCTTGCAAGATTTTCAAATCAAATGTGCAACTCCTATCTCCATTATGTGTGATAATACAAGTGCCATCAATATCTCAAAGAATCCTGTTATGCATTCGAAGACCAAGCACATTCCCATCAAATATCATTTCCTACGTGAACAAGTGCTTGAGAAAAAAGTGAAGTTGGAGTATGTTACCTCCAAAGAACAAGCTGCTGATATCTTTACCAAACCTCTGCCCAGGGAAGTGTTCGAGTATCAAAGACAGAAGCTGGGAGTGGTCTCTGCCAGTCAAAAAAAAAAAAATCTGCATAATTTTTAGAAGATGGCTTGGGATACGCGGGTTTCCTGAAACACAGTCGCGTATGTACGTGAGTTCCTGCACATAAAACCGCGTATGTTTGGTTGCTGACAATTTTTGGTTGGATCAGCTCTCTTCAGCACAGCTGCAGTGCTGTTTGGTATCTCTGATACTGTTTGGTAGCTCTGGTGGTGTTCCAGTTCTCATAATTTTGTTTCTATTGTTTTGATGAAGATGCCTTGATGATTTGTTGGTGGAAGTTTTCAGGATGCACAATCTAAGGGGGAGCCTTAGTCTTTTGGAAAAATTGCTTGGTTGCACAAATTCAGGGGGAGCATTAGCATTGCTGAGTATAATGCATTATTGGCATTATGATGGTTCTGTTATATGATCTCTCTTGAGGTCTTCTTGGTATTGGTCATGAAAAGTCATATTTGTATTTTTGATGAAAAGGTCATGTTGAGACCCTTGATGTAAAATCTGCAATATTCAATCATGTATGTCAAATTTGTAAACCCACTTGGTTGGGTAGCTGAGTAAATTTGTGTAAACCCACTTGGTTGGGTACTTGAGTCTCATATGTAAATCCACTTGGTTGGATATTTGATGTAAGTATGAGTCTTTGGTGATAGGAAGAGTCATGTACTTTATTGAAAAATATGTTTGAAGATTCAGCATGAACTAAGGGGAAGCTTGGCCACTTCAGCATATATCAGTTCTACAGAATGTTTCTTCCACATGAGGAGAAAAGGGGGAGAATGTTGGTTTTCATCCGCTGGTTTTACCCTTTGCCCTTGATGTCAAAGGGGGAGAGTGACATGGTGTTTGAATGAAGAAAAGTATTTGGGAGAGTAACCAAACACCATCATGGTTGCCATCAAGTCCAAAGGGGGAGATTGTTGGAAATATGATGCAGAGTGTTGTCCTTGATGGCAACCCACTAATGGAGATGAAGACATGCGTCTATTGACATGTGTTGTCCTTGATGGAAAACCACCTGATGAAGTTATGCTTGACTTGATGGACTTAGTAAATGATGTAAATCTGATATGATATAATGTGTGTTGATCTTGAAAGGCAACCCACCTGATGAAGATGATGACAACTTGATGAAGTTGTGCTTGAAAAGAATATGTTCCTGATAAAGGAAATATGATGTTTCTACAGTGTGTACAGAAGGCAATGAAGAAAGGATTTCAGAATTTACTCAAAGTATGATGAAAAAGAATATGTCTCTTGGTATACGCGGATTGGCCTAGGGGAAGTCGCGTATGCACGCGGAAAAGAACGTGCCAAGTCGCGTATGGGCAAAAGCGCTCAAAAAGTGCAAAACCAGGGGTAACCACCATGGTACTGACCCATTGTATTGGGTAATGATCCGCCTAATTGACCCCATCCAGATAGTTTTGGGCTTATGGTATTGTTTTGGTCCATGGTATTGAAAAAGGGGCTCATGGTATTGACAAAGGGTAATCATATATAAGGAGAAGAAATTCATTGTGCAAATGAGGAGTAAGGGAGGGCAAGATGTCTAAGCTTGAATGAATACTTCTCTCTGAAGTATATCTGAATGGAAAGGGTTACACTTGAATGATAAATCTGAATGTATGATGCACCAATGATGAAGAAGGAGATCTAGATCTGAATTGCTCTTGTATTTGCTAGATCTGCTTATGAAAGGCCTAGATCTGTGATGAGGCGAACATCTAGGCGAACATCTGTCTGAAGTGAAAGGGTAAATCTGCACTGAATATCTGATCTGAAGAAGTATGCTGCTCTGGAATAATTGAAGATCTATACGCTACTTTGACGCGGAGGAAGCGCGTATATACGCAGCTTCAGCGAAGAGAAAGCGCGTATGCGCAATAAAATATACACTGAGGTATACGCCGGTTTGTGTGGACGGAAGCGCGTATATACGCGAGATCAGTGAAGTAAAAGAGCGTATGCAAACTAGGGTTTGCTGAAGCAAGGGGTATGAAATATCTGAGCTGTTCTGCTGTGTTTATGCTATCTGATCTGTGTTGATATGTATCTGTTGATGATGTATGGTTGTGCTTAAAAGTATGGAAAGGGTCCAGTATGAAAATATGATGAAATGTGGCCTACAAGTGTTGTTCTATTGAAGTGGTTGGATCTAGTGTGAAAATTGATGAAACGTGGTCCAAGGTGGTGCTGAGGGTTGTAGCCTTCAGTCAGGGGGTTGTAGCTCCCTTCCAGGAGAGGCTGGTAAACGAGATCAGGGGGTCGTAGCTCCCTTCCAGGAAAGGCTGGTAAACGAGTCAGGGGGTCGTAGCTCCCTTCCAGGAGAGGCTGGTAAACGAGCGCAGGTGGGTGCCTGCGTGCTGGTCAAGTCTGCGCCAGCACATATGTTGTAAGATGTTTTCTCTATAATAAAATATTGAAGGCTGAGCAACTGCAGCGGTGGTTTTCTCCCGACTTGGGTTTCCACCTAAAAATCCCGGTGTTCATGTGTGATGCTTTGTGTCATGATTTATTCTGTTCTTACTGCACATGTTTACTGCTTATTGAATATCTGATGAATAAATGAAGGAATGATTTGAGTGATGAATTAATGACCTATATAGATATCTGTGTATACGCTAGTTTCGTAAAGGGTATCCGCGTATATACGCAAGTCTGGTTCAGGAAAGTAGCGTATGCTTTTTAGAAGCAGAAAAAGTGAAAGTTTTGAATATGCAGTAAATACTGATTCACCCCCCCCTCTCAGTATTTTTCCCAACATTTGTAAATTGTATCATCCAAGAATTGTTCATTTATGTAATGTATTGGAGGTTTGCCCCTCGAAGTGGCTTATTTCTAAGGTGTTGATATCTCTTTTCTTCTATTTTTAGAGCTGGTTACACAACAACCCATAAGGATATAAGCCAAAAGAACAATTGTAAAAAAATGTTTTCTTATTTGCCCTCCAAAATTCATCTCTTATTCTATTATTTTAACCATTATTTTATTACTTTTCCTTAGGAAGCCAATTTTAGCCTAAAATATCCTCTAATTTTTTCCAATATATGCCATCGACAAACTTTTCAGGAAAGAAGTATTGTACCATATCACCACAACATTGTTAGGAGCACTGCATATGATGAATAAAGCACCATGGCCCACTCTTCGTTTGCATATTGGATTGGATGAGATTGAGAATATGAAAGTTGCAGATATCGAATTGAAAGTCAAAGTGAAGTTCGAGTTCGGTATAAAATAATTCAATTTGTATGATCCGATGGGAATTTTCAAGGACCACTATGCATGAATCTACTAAAACTTGGTTAGAAGGACTTGCTGATGGTTGGAGGAGGAACCATGGAATAATTTATATAACTTCTCCAGACCTCATGATCCAATCAATATAGCTAGTATTTCTCAAGCTATCTCTTAGATGACAACAATTCCAGAAGAGATGAAATTAGAAGAAAAAAACTAGATACAAGATAAGGGAAAGAGGAAGGTTGCTAACAGTGTAGAGGAGGAATAAAGCTGGAAGATGGAAGCAGATAATATCCTTCAGCAAGAATATTTGGCAATAGAAGAAAATATGAGGTAGAGATATCAAACAGTAGAGTAGAGAAAGAGAGAGAAGCAAAGCTCAAAGGAAGCATCACTAAGAGCATAAAAAGCAAAAGAAGAGCTAAGGGAAGAACAAGAGTTAATAAGAATAGAACTAGAGGAGAATCAAAAGCAAGAAGAAGGAAGGAAAGGTGTTGGTGAAATTACAAATTCCACTTTCAAATTTCTTTTCAAAAATGTTCAATTCTATTATTGCCCATGTTTACTACTTGATAATGGAATTGATCCATTTTTTTTGTATTTTATATGTAATCCCAAATACCTCTCTATAGTATGAAATATTATAGCTTTAAGCAAAATTCAGTTCATATAATAATTTATGAGCCCTCAAAGGACCATTGTGAATGAATATAATAATAACATACTAAAAAAATTGCATTTGGGATCCATAAAAAAAACCTTTCACCACAGTATTGAGCCTATGCACATCTCAACAAACCAAGCACGAAAATCATCAAGCCTATTCACAACAAATGTGATCGGTCTTCCAATTATTTATGACCAAGATGCAATGTCAACTCGTGGCACAGTTTGCTGTGTGTAGTTATATATATCACAAGCTTGTTCTTGTGAGTGATCACGCCATGGCTCTGTATGCGATCATATGTCACGGGCTAGCTCTTGTGAACTTCCCACACCACACTTTGTGTGTGGTTATATTTCACGCCGACTCTTGTGAACACCCACACTACGGCTCTATGGTATTACAACGTGCCACCTTCTAGACGTTCACATGCCATCATAAGTGTTAACTCCTCCTACCAAACACGTCTAGACTCTCACCAGTAGTGCAGCTTCTCAGTTGCAGCAAGCTTATGGTTTTCAACCGTGGCTTTGTAAGGGCTCCGGTAGTTCATTGTTGTAGCCAATCACTCGACCACTTGCAGTCTTATTCACACGCATACCCTCCTGCATTTACATATGATCACCCTCCTACATTCACATGCTCCAACAGATGGCATATATACAAACATATATATAAGTTGCAGACTTAAATAAAAATTGTAATGTCAACCATAATCTGAATAATCTGAAATTAGTAACACATGTACTGGACATTTCACTAATTTCCCTTTTGCATTTTAAATCTACATACTATAAATCTTGGTGTTTCCCTACTACCATCCTATTATTTATACATAAGATATGAAACTGCTCCTCTTAGAATAGGTTTCTTCTCGAATTTTCTCAACAAATTAATACCTCCCTATTTTTAAGTGCTTATCCCTATGTTGGCTCTATATCCAGATAGGGAAAGAAATCAACTACTAATTTTATTCCTAATTTATTTAAACATAAAAAAAAATAACAATACCCATAAATAAATAACAATTATAATTAAATAATTAAATATACTGCTACAAATGTTTTCTTTGGATTAGCCACAACATGTAACCAAAACATCACATTACTGGCTAAGTTCCCGCTACTCTTGCATCAGACTCCTTGTGAAAAAAACGGATCTTGTAATGCTTCAGAATCAATTCCCAAATTTTGTAGCTCTGTTGCAGTCATCCAACTAGCGTCTTCCACTGGCTTCCCCTTCAACTCGACTAAATACTGATAATAGGTTTGGCTCCTAGTTTTCTTTGACACTCTCTTCTCCAAAAAGGTTTCAACTTCCCTCTTCCCTGCTTTGGGCATCTCCTCTTCCCAATTTACCACTAGGTTTTCTTCTACTACGGCGTCCCCTTGTGGTTCTTCTTCTGGTTCTTGGTATAGGTACAAATCTGCAATATTGAAGATTTTATGTCCCCGTATCCCAAGAAGCTGCTCCTCTAGCTCCTGTGATGGAAGTCTCGAAGGATACCCTTCTCGACTCCGTAATGGAGGTCATGGAGGATGCTCCTTCTTCCATAACACCAGGGGAAGACCATCTTGGTTTGATGGTAGCTCCTCCAAGTAGTTTGGTTGCTTCCTTTGATTGGAATCGATTTGCGGGATACCGCCTTTCGTCTTATGTGCCTTTCAAGATCACAGTACAGGATTTTGGTCTGGTCGTACCCAACACCATTATAGATGAAGGCGCATCTGTTAGTATTTTATCCTCAACTACTTGGGAAGCGTTCGGTTCACCACCACTTGTGCCTGTTACGCATGATCTGTTGGCATTTAACAGAAGAACTAGTCAACCGTTAGGGATCCTTCCAAGGTTACCTATTACTTTGGGAGGTAAAATCGTCCATAGGGACGTGATGGTTGTTCCAAGCCCCTTGGATTTCAATCTGCTTTTGGGGCGCGATTACACCTATGCCATGTGAGCGCTTGTCTCCTCCATTTTTTGTGTCGTCTGTTTTCTGCATGAAGGACGGATCGTGACCATTGATCAACTTTCGTTCTTTGGTCCTGATGTGGTAGCTGGCCCGCCATCATCCCTTCCTGGTTTTTATCCACTTGTTGTATCTGCCTCACCACAGGTCAACTATGTGGCTACCTACCCTGTGCCTATACCCAGTGATAATGCCATTGTGCATCAGGTGCTGGGGGCATTGGGGCCTGACTTCCAGGATGTTTTCCTTCCATCGGGAGTGGAACTCTTAGAAGCGATGACTTCTTGATCATTATGATGAGGTCGGTCGGAGCATGCTTCCTTTCTTGTGTCAAGCTCCTTAAAAAATGAAACAAGTTGGTCGGAGCAGAGTTCCTTGTCTTGTGTCAAGCTCCTTAAAAAATGAAACAAGGTTGTCGAAGCAGAGTTCCTTGTCTTGTGCCAAGCTCCTTAAACCATGAAACAAGGTGTTTTGAGGATAGTTCTTTTAATGTGTCAACCTCATTAAAAAAATGAAACATGTTCTTGTTCAATTCGAGTCTTTGATAAGTTCTCATAAAATCCCAGTCGAGTCTTTCTCTTGATATTTTGAACCTTCATTCCATCTACCTTTCATATGGACTAAAGCTTGGGGGGCATGTACCTCGAATTGAGTCACCATGCTGGGGGCATGCTTACTATTTCAAGCATAGTTTATCTTTGTTTCAAGCTTGTGTAAAAATGAAACGAACTTCAAGCAGAGTTTCCTAATTTCAAGCTTGTGTAAAAATGAAACCTTTCCCATTTTACCTCTTGTGATTACCATTTTATCAGCCTATTTTTGCTAGATGAGCCTTGGTTTTCTCACTCCATCGTCACTATCTGCTTGGCCAATCATATGCCTCCACTTGGTTGTTTTACCTATTCCTGAGGAACCGCTGTGATGAGTGGTCTTGTTAGCCAGCCTCTTAACCTTTACTTGTTGTGAGCAGTTCCACCATTACCAGAACCAGTTGCTATCCCTGATACCACTCGTTCCTCCAGGAGGAGTCATCTTTCAGCTCTTTTCTGACTCCCTAAACATGAAAATATTGTCGAGACCCTTGTCGTTTCGATCTCGTTAAATGGCCACGAAATTACATCTACCCAGTATACGTTTACCCCTTTTTTGGGATGGGATGGATTACTTACGAAAAAGGAATACCCTAGCCTATCGTGACTAGGAGGTTTTCTCAGACATAGTTTTCTACCTTTTCGGATCTGAGGAACTATTTACGAAAAGGGACCGTTGGAGTTTACTTTTCTGTTGTCTTTTCAAACTCGCTAAATATGAAAAGACGCCGAGTTCTCCCTTTGTGAGACTCATTAGACCTAAATGACATCAGAAATTGTCAATCATGACGTTATTCGAGTTTCTCCTTCCTAGGGCTCATTAAATGTACTAGGATGGATGCGTCCGAAGGACGGAATTATATGACAAGCATATGGTATCCTCTTCATGCTTGTGTAAAAATAAAGAGGTACTCGCCAAAAATGGTGGAGAAAATGGAACCAACATCATTGTTGTGTCGGCAGTATGTCACTTTTGAACATGGCACTTGTCTACGTTCGTGTCAAGTTGGGGACATCTCATCTTGTTTTTCACTTGCCTCCATGGGTTTGGGTGATCCATTTTGACCTCTCATCTACTCTTTGCCTTGTCATCATGACCCTTGATCTTTTGATGTCAAATACCGCCAAATCTATTGTCGTGTCGCTGATATGTTCAAGAGAAGTTGACCTCTGCAGATTTCAAACCTCCTCTGATTCTCATCTGATCTTGATTCACAAAAACATTATGTTCCTCTGTCTCGCATCGATGATGTGGGAAACACTATGGCCCACCTTCGATCAAGGTCACTTCCTGTCGACTTCAGCTCATTATCCAGGAAGTTGATCTAGAGACTCCCTTCTGGTACCTTGGAGCCTGCATGCCTCAATGATAGGTTATTCACATTCGATGTGAGGTTTTCATCATTGGCCTCCGATCGAGTGATTCTGTGGGTGTTCGATGTCAGCACATTGTTCACTTACCTATAGTACCTTGAGAACCATTGTCATTATTGGTGGTACCTCTCGCGTCTGTTAACAACTTTCATCATTGGCTGGTAATCAGGTGATGTTCTTGCATTTTTTACTTCAGCTCACATATTCACATGCTTGAACTTGTACTTTTTTCGGGTCAAGATGGAGTGCAAGACCCTGGATTCCTGTCTATTATAATCCAGGCTACGATTTTTGTGGATTATTACGATTAGTTACATGACCCACTGATTGGATGGATACGACCATACCTGAGTCTATTTATCGATCCTCACTATATGGCTGTGCCCATAACTTGGATCTGGATTATTTTATACTCTCTTATGGATGGTTGTGCCCATACCACATATATATCATGTATTTGAGACATCAGTTGTACTTCTTCACGCAGGTTTTCTGACGGCAGAGTTTTCAGTTGGACACATTCTCGTAAAGCATTTCACCCCTCTCTCTCTTTCGGGCCTCATGCTTTAGGGGGCATCTGTTACACAACAATTCGTCACCGTCAATACCATTCCCCATCCCTCACATTGGAGGGCTCATTCCGTGACCTGTCAGAAGAGACAAGACTTGAAAACACTTTCATGACATCCCTCTGAACATGAGCTTTCATTGCCCTGAAGACATCTCTTTGCAAAAAACCCTAAAAAACACCCCTTTTTGCATTGGCGGGGGCAGACAGTTCAGTACCCGTGCCAATTGGGAAATTCATTCAGAGAGGCCGCGCCAATTGGCGCTCTGTCCCAGAGTCGCATTCGTGCTAGCCAATTTAAGCAGTGTTTTTAAAAAATAAATGGCAGAAGTTTCGTCCTAACAAATTCCTGGACTGCTATCTATCTTGAATTGGGAGGTTTGGCTACGGATTTCCATAGAGAGGAAGTGGTTTGACACCTCTCATGGAATCTTCCTTGATGATAGGGCCAATCCCATGATTATAGGGATCCCAACTCCCCCTTCCTCCATCTATAAAAGCTTGCCCATCTCCATTGCAAGCTAGTCTTCAAGTTCCCAAATTCCCAAGAGCCTTATGCTGCAAGAGCCTTGATTATTCCCCTAAGGCCAAATTCAAGCAAGGAGACTATTGTGAAGATTTGAAGAGAGAGGTTTGTCCCATCCTTGACAGGCTTTTCGAGACGTGTTCTGTTGGCGACCCTCCGAAGGAGAATTCAGTGTCAGAACTTGGTTGTAATTTTCCTTTGATTGATTAATAATAAACGACTATTGGTTATGGTTCCACTCTTGTTTTTGTTTATAATGATGAGTTATGTCCTTTTTGACTGACATATAGTTGCATCTACTGGATTTTATGCTTGCGTTTGTTCTGTTTCTCGCGTGTGCAGGTGTCCTATCACGGAGATCGTGGGGATCGTGATCTGCCAAAGCTAAGGAATGGGAGCGCTACCTCTTCTACAAGCAACATCATTGGATTCTAGGTAAGCCTTCATCGCTAGTTGGTTGATTTTCAATTAGGAACCTACATTTTAGCGTGAACGATTCTTGCTAGACCCGGTCTCGGCTAGTAGGGATCGCTTCTGTCCGCAGAGGGGATTTACCTCCACAAAAAATTGGCGACTCCGCTAGGGATCATCTAGCTTGTTGTTGTTTGTTTTATAAGCTATAGATGGAGCCTAAAGTTAGCCAGATAGCCTTCGAAACACTATTTCTCTGCATTAGTGAAGTAGATCAAAGCTGCTTCCGTCAATCTCTAGTTTAGTTTATGAACTAAACACTTGGAGTATTGTCTTGTCTTTTCAGTTGTTTCTCAATTCTGCTTGCTTGATCAGCTTTTTTGGCTAGCTCTTTTCTGGGTGTTTGGCTTTTGGTTCAGCCCCAGAGGATCAGATCTGACCTCTATTTTTCTGAGTTTTCATCCTTTCATGGTTGTCTTGATTGGCGCAGTTTCCACCCTAACAGTCACGCCAATTGGCGTGGGTTGCCAGTTCATCACTCACGCCATTCTCTGTCTGGCGCGGATTACAGCGAGACAGTCACACCATCCCCTCTAAGTGCTAGGGTTTACCATTGTTTGGAAGTTTATTTTGGTCAGTACTTTGCTTCTGGGTTTTTTTTAGATTCTGCTTGAAGTGGTGAGTCTGGTCTTGCTTGGGAGAAATTCTTTCTTTTTTCATTTTCAGGCATTGGCGCTTGTTTTCAATTAGCAACCCGCACCAAATGGGCATTGATGCTAGTTTTCGGTGAGCAAATCACGCCAGTTGGCGCTAGTTGTCAATGACAAAGTCGGGCCAATTTCAGGGTGTGTGAAAATTGAGACTTTTTCCCTGAATCCTTCACCAGTGTGTCTTTCCCTTTCGGTATTTTCTCTATATGAGCATAGATTACATTTCTCATTGTTTGAAATTTCTTCTCTCCATGATTGCTTGATGGAAAAGGGAATGAATGCTTTGTTTTGATCTCTTGCTTTGGAATTCCTCTTTGTGTTTGACCTCATATGTCTTGTCGCCTTTTGAGGGATTTCATGACAAAGTGTTTGAAACAACGATTGCATTCTTAGTGTTTGTTTACATCTCTTTTGAATTCATCATTCATTAAGAAGATTTGTGTTTATTTATTTTTCATCTCAAAGTTTTCTTTTCGTTAAAATGCATTAGATCACATTGCATTGAAAAATATTTTTGAAATTTATCATTGAACTTAGATCACATTATTTAATGATTGAAAGCTAAAAATCTCTTTGAGTGCATTATCTTTCATTTTAAGCATGCATTAAGTAGATTCTCATTTTATCGAAAAATGCATTGAGTGCATTCTTATAATTTGAAAAAGGAAAAGAAATTGTGCATAGATTACAATTGCATAGTTTTCAAAAAAGAGGATTTTTCATAGATCACATTGCATTGTTTGCATCGTTGAATGTTTGAAATTACTTTTGGATAGTGAAAGTCATCTAGTTTGGAAAAGATTTCATTTTCAGTGTTGTTTTATGTCGCATCATTGTTTAAAGCTCTTCCCTTAACTAGATAGCATTCATTGAATTGAAAATTTTTCTTTTCTCATATAGCTGCACATAGGAGATTATCATATTACACTCGTTAGGGCCTGAAAACTGAAACATAATTGAAGATCAACCATAAAATTTACTCAATTTACCTAAGGCAGCATTGAAATCTAACGAAACACATTTAGAGGTCTAGGCTAGAGACGTGTTCCGGCGTCTTAAAACCTAGTAGCTGTCGTTCGCCTCTTGGCTTTAGACAGCACTGTACGGACTTGTGCTCCCCATACCGTCGCGTATATAAAGGGAGACCCTACTAGTTTTCTATCCTTTATCCATAGGAAGCCAAGTCTGCCGCCCTATACCCATGATACACCGAACACAACATTCGGGGAGATTGCCTGCACATACGGAAAGTCCTTGGTTGATTTCTCTTTCATTTTGAAACAAAGGTGTATATTGCAGTTCACGGTTATTTGGTACACCCTTTGCCTAGTATTCCTGAGTAGTCATTTCGATCTTTTCCGACTCTTTAAATTTGAAAAGGTCATCAAGCGCTTGTCCTTTCACGCTTGTTTCCAATCTGAAAGAGATAGAGTCACCTTTTACTTGTTTCTCGACTCTTAAAATATGAAATGGTAGGTTTTTGTTTCAATTTCATAAAATTAACTGCCCACGAAATATTCCTGGTTAAAGTTAGTTTCCTTAGGGTTTTGTTTTGGGTTGTTTTCGATGGAAACTTTTCTAGAGTTCACCAACCAAGGAATCCCCTCCGATGGGAATCCTGGTCATTTTTCTTGTTTTGGAAATGTTGGTGCTCCTTATATGGCAACGTTGTCCCTTCCTTGGTTAACTGTTGGGTTGCCTGTTTGGTTGTTTTCAACCTCTATGGTCCCAAATGTCTCGGCTACTCTTCAATTAGTTCCTCCGCCTGAGCAACGTCATGTTGATTCCAAGGTGGACCTCTCCCCTTCTTCACCTGTTTCTGCGTCCTCCTCTTCTACTTCTCCTGGTGAAAGTTTGGATTCGAGTAACCAGGTGGCTAAGAAGAAGAAGAAGAAGTCTGATAAAGGAGAGGCTAGCTCTGCGGCTATTGCACCTAAGAACTCTCCTCCTGATAAACCTTCCAACCCTCCACAGAAAGTCAAGTTCCCTTGCATGTTGTGCACGGGAGGCCATCTTCTTCGAGACTACCTTGGCATTCCCAAGGTGCTCGAAGTATGGTATAACAGTCGTCTGTTGTTGCCTTTGGCTTCCGAGAGTCAGGTTGGGGGCACTTCTTCAACCAATGCTGGTAAA
Source organism: Pinus albicaulis (assembly GCA_034641835.2). Classification (NCBI taxonomy): domain Eukaryota; kingdom Viridiplantae; phylum Streptophyta; class Pinopsida; order Pinales; family Pinaceae; genus Pinus; species Pinus albicaulis. The sequence goes on from CM076578.1 coordinate 1,686,219,236, forward strand.
ACTCTTAAGAAGCAGGGTAAGATTACCAATCCCTGCAAGTTGTGTGAAGGGCACCATGCCATTCACCTTTGTCCATATATGGATGAAGCCAAAAGGATTTTGGACAACTTATCTGTTTTTGGACCATGCCTTCCAGCTGGTTACAAATAGCTTTCTTTGAGTCCTCCACCAGTTGATCCTACGATTGGTCAAGAGTCATCCTTGGTCGATCCCGCTCCCCCAGAAATTCAAATTCAGGAATCCATCCCCGACCAACCATTGGTCGTGGGATCAGTTGAGCTGGCCCCATCTACGGTGCAACAGGTCTTTTCCCTTGAGAGTGGACCTCACACCCCTCATATTCTTCTGGTTTCTTCAGATTCTTCGGACTTGGAGAAAGATTCTCCTGTCCCCGTATCCCAAGAAGATGCTCCTCGAGCTCCCGTGATGGAAGTCTCGGAGGATACCCTTCCTGACTTCGTAATGGAGGTCATGGAGGATGCTCCTTCTTCCGTAACACCAGGGGAAGACCATCTTGGTTCGATGGTAGCTCCTCCAAGTAGTTTGGTTGCTTCCTTTTATTGGAATCGATTTGCGGGATACCGCCTTTCGTCTTATGTGCCTTTCGAGATCACAGTACAGGATTTTGGTCTGGTCGTACCCAGCACCATTATAGACGAAGGCACGTCTGTTAGTATTTTATCCTCAACTACTTGGCAAGCATTTGGTTCACCACTGCTTGCACCTATTACGCAGAATCTGTTGGCATTTAACAGAAGAACTAGTCAACCGTTAGGGATCCTTCCAAGGTTACCTATTACTTTGGGAGGTAAAATCATCCATATGGACATGATGGTTGTTCCAGGCCCCTTGGATTTCAATCTCCTTTTGGGGCGTTATTATACCTATGCCATGGGAATGCTTGTCTCCTCCCTTTTTCATGTGGTCTGTTTTCCGCATGAAGGACGAATCGTGACCATTGATCAGCTTTCGTTCTTTGGTCCTGATGTGGCAGCTGGCCCGCCATCATCCCTTCCTGGTTTTTATCCACTCGTTGTATCTACCTCACCGTAGGACAACTATGTGGCTACCTACCCCGTGCCTATACATAGTGATAGTGCCATTGTGCATCAGGTGCTGGGGGCATTGGGGCCTGACTTCCAGGATGTTTTCCTTCCATCGGGAGTGGAACTCTTGGAAGCGATGACTTCTTATTCATTATGATGAGGTCAGTCAGAGCATGGTTTCTTTCTTGTGTCAAGGTCCTTAAAAAATGAAGCAAGATAGTTGGAGCAGAGTTCCTTGTCTTGTGTCAAGCTCCTTAAAAAATGAAACAAGGTTGTCGGAGCAGAGTTGCTTGTCTCGTGCCAAGCTCCTTAAACCATGAAACAAGGTGTCCTGAGGATAGTTATTTTAATGTGTCAACCTCGTTAAAACAATGAAACACCTTCCCATTCAATTCGAGTCTTTGATAAGTTCTCATAAAATCCCAGTCGAGTCTTTCTCTTGATCTCGTATTTTGAACTTTCATTCCATCTGCCTTTCATATGGACTGAAGCTTGGGGGGCATGTACCTCGAATTGAGTCACCATGCTGGGGGCATGCTTACTATTTCAAGCATAGTTTATCTTTGTTTCAATTTTGTGTAAAAATGAAACTAACTTCAAGCAGAGTTTCCTGATTTCAAGCTTGTGTAAAAATGAAACCTTTCCCATTTTACCTCTTGTGATTGTCATTTTATCAGCTTGTTTTTGCCAAATGAGCCTTGGTTTTCTCACTCCATCGTCACTATCTGCTTGGCCGATCATATGCCTTCAACTTGGTTGTTTTACCTATTCCTGAGGAACCGCTGCGATGAGTGGTCTTGTTAGCCAGCCTCTTAACCTTTACTTGTTCTGAGCAGTTCCACCATTACTAGAACTAGTTGCTATCCCTTATACCACTCGTTCCTCCAGGAGGAGTCATCTTTCAGCTCTTTTCTGACTCTCTAAACATGAAAAGACTGTCGATTCCCTTGTCATTTTGATCTCGTTAAATGGCCACGAAATGACATCTACCCAGTATACCTTTTCCCCTTTTTTGGGCTGGGATGGATTACTTACGAAAAAGGAATACCCTAGCCTATCATGACTAGGAGGTTTTCTTAGACATAGTTTTCTACCTTTTTGGATACTAGGAACTATTTACGAAAAGGGACCGTTGGAGTTTACTTTTCTGTTGTCTTTTCAAACTCTCTAAATATGGAAAGATGCTGAGCTCTCCCTTTGTCAGACTCGTTAAACCTAAATGACATCAGAAATTGTCAATCGTGACATTATTCAAGTTTCTCCTTCCTATGGCTCGTTAAATGTACTAGGATGGATGCTTCCAAAGGATGGACTTATATGACAAGCATATGGTATCCTATTCAATCTTGTGTAAAAATAAAGAGGTACTCACCAGAAATGGTGGGGAAAATGGAACCAACATCATTGTCGCATTCGTGTCGGGTTGGGGACATCTCATCTCATTTTTCACTTGCCTCTGTGGGTTTGGGTGATCCCTTTTGACCTCTCATCTGCTCTTTGCCTTGTCATCATGACCCTTGATCTTTTGATGTCAAATACTGCCAAATCCACTGTCGTGTCGCCGATATGTTCAAGAGAAGTTGACCTCTACATATTTCAAACCTCCTCTGATTCTCATCTGATATTGATTCACAAAAACATTATGTTCCTCTGTCTCGCATCGATGATGTGGGAAACACTATGGCCCACCTTCGATCAAGGTCACTTCCTGTCGACTTCAGCTCATTATCCAGGAAGCTGATCTAGAGACTCCCTTCTGGTACCTTGGAGCCTGCATGCCTCAATGACAGGTTTTTCGCATTCGACGTGAGGTTTTCATCATTGGCCTCCAATCGAGTGATTCTGCTGGTGTTCGACGTCAAAACATTATTCACAAGTCGTGGATTGTACCTATAGTACCTTGAGGACCATTATCATTATTGGTGGTACCTCTCGCGTCTGTTAACAACTTTTAGCATTGGCTGGTAATCAGGCGATGTTCTTGCATGTTTGACTTCAGCTAGCATATTCGCATGCTTGAAATTGTACTTTGTTCGGGTCGAGATGGAGCGCAAGACCCTGGATTCCTATCTGTTATAATCCAGGCTACGATTTTTGTGGATTATTACGATTAGTTACATGACCCATTGATTGGATGGCTGCGACCATACCTGAGTCTATTTATCGATCCTCACTGGATGGCTGCACCCATACCTTTGATCTGGATTATTTTATACTCTCTTATGGATGGTTGTGCCCATACCACATATATATCATGTATTTGAGACATTAGTTGTACTTATTCACACAGGTTTTCCGACGGCGGAGTTTTCAGTTGGACATGTTCTCGTAAAGAATTTCACCCCTCTCTCTCTTTCGGGCCTCATGCTCTAGGGGGCATCTGTTACACAACAATTTTTCACCGTCCCTACCATTCCCCATCCCGAACATTGGAGGGCTCATTCCATGACTTGTGAGTAGAGATAAGACTTGAAAACACTTTCATGACATCCCTCTGAACATGAGCTTTCATTTCCCTGAAGACATCTCTTCGCAAAAAACCCTAAAAAACACCCATTTTTTCATTGGTGCGGGCAGACAGTTCAGTACCCACGCCAATGGGGAAATTCCTTCAAAGAGCTCGCGCCAATTGGTGCTCTATCCTAGAGTCGCACTCGCGCCAGCCAATTTAAGCAATGTTTTTAAAAAATAAATGGTGGAAGTTTCATCCTAACAAATTCCTGGACTGCTATCTATCTTGAGTTGGGAGGTTTGGCTATGGATTTCCATAGAGAAGAAGTGATTTTCCACCTTTCATGGAAGCTTCCTTGATGATAGGGCCAATCCAATGATTATAGGGATCCCAACTCCCCCTTCCTCCATCTATAAAATCTTTCCCATCTCCATTGCAAGCTAGTCTTCAAGTTCCCAAATTCCCAAGAGCCTTATGCTACAAGAGCCTTGATTATTCCCCTAAGGCCAAATTCAAGCAAGGATAATATTGTCAAGATTCGAAGAGAGAGGTTTGTCCCATCCTTGACAGGCTTTTCGAGACGTGTTCTGCTGGCAACCCTCCGAAGGATAATTCAACGTCAGAACTTGGTTGTAATTTTCCTTTGATTGATTAATAATAAATGACTATTGGTTATGGTTCCACTCTTTTTGTTGTTTATAATGATGAGTTATGTCCTTTAGGACTGACATATAGTTGAATCTACTAGATTTTATGCTTGTGTTTGTTCTGATTCTCACGTGTGCATGTTTCCTATCACAGAGATCGTGGGGATCGTGATCTGCCAAAGCTAAGGAATTGGAGCGCTACCTCTTTTACAAGCAACAACGCTGGATTCCAGGTAAGCCTTCATCGCTAGTTGGTTTATTTTCAATTAGGAACATGCATTGTAGCATGAACAATTGTTGCTAGACCCGGTCTGGGCTAGTAGGGATCTCCTCTGTCTACAGAGGGGATTTACCTCCACAACATTTAGCAATTTCAAGTTTTGATCTGCTGCTTCTGTCCATTTGAATTACTTATTAGTTTCTCTGATTGTTTCTATAATGGGTGCAAAAATTTGACTAAAACTTCCAATAAACTTTCATTAGAAACTTGCAAGACCATGGAAGCTTCTTACCTCAAATATGCTTCTAGGAGTTGGCCAATTTACACTTTCTTGGATTTTCTCCATATCCATTTTCAACCCTTCCTTAGAGACTACGAACCCCAAATAAATTAGTTCTTCCTTCATAAAATTTCATTTCTTCAAGTTTATCAACAGTTTTTCTTTTTGCAAAGTCTTTAGAACTAATTTTATGTGTTCTAGATGCTCTTCTTTACTTCGACTAAAAATGAGAATATCATCAAGATAAACAATTACAAATTTACCTGCATATTATTTCAAAATTTCATTCATTAACCTCATGAAAGTAGTAGGTGCATTAGTAATTCCAAAGGGCATTACTAACCATTCATATAAACCATTGTTTGTCTTAAATGTGGTTTTCCACTCATCCCCTTCTTGAATCCTTATCTGATGATACCCACTCTTCAAATATATCTTAGAAAAATAATTCAACCCACTCATACAATCCATTAAATCATCCATTAAATGATACCTGATGGTGATTTTATTTATGGCTCGAGAATCTGTGCACATGCGCCATTCACCTCCTTTCTTTGGACTGAGTATTTTTGGTACAAAACATGGACTAAGGCTTTCTCTGATTAATCCTTTATCCATTAATTCTTGCACTTGTCTTCCAACTTCGTGATTTTCCTGTGGTGTTAACCTGTACGTTGCTTTATTCGGCAAACTGGCTCCAGGGATTAGATCAATGTGGTGACTAATACTCTTGATGGGCGGTAACTCATTTGGAAACTCATCCAAAAAAATATCTGCAAAATCATTCAATAGATTGCGAATTTTTTCAAGTAAATATTATAAATTTGTAGAAGTTAAAATTACCTTGGGTCTCCAAACAATAGCAAAATGCATTTCCTCTCCCTTCTTGACTTCTTGCAACAGGGTTTTTCCACTCATCAACATAACGTTGTTTCCAGGTGCTTCCTTGTCAGTTTCATCTTTCAATGGTAGCAATGTATCCTTACTCCTGTCTTTCTCAAGATGATAAGTGTTTCTTCTACCATCATGTATGGGTTTCCGGTCAAACTGCCAAGGCCTTCCTAGTAATATGTGACATACATCCATCGGCATTACATCACATAAAATATCATCCTTATAAGTACCAATCTGGATTTCAACATTACATTGTTCAGTTACAATAATTTGATGGCCTCTTTGGAGCCACGATATTTTATAAGGAGTGGGGTGTATTATTTTCTCCAACTTCAATCTGTCCATCATTTATATAGAAACAAGGTTATCAGTACTACTACTATAAATTACTAGTTTACAACACTTACCCTTTGACTTACATACAGTTCTGAACAAATTCTTTCTCTGAGCTGGTTCTCTCACTTCCTTAACTTCTTTAAGAAATATTCTTTTAAACATCAAGGATTCTTCGGCTTCAGGTGGTTCATCTTTAGCTGCAGTCTAAGGAATTTCTTCCTTTGTTTCAGCAACGTTCACATTTTTCTAGGTTGCTAAATTATTGTGAGGACAATCCCATTGCACATGTCCACATTCACCACATGCAATGCACCGAACATCTCTTCCTCAGCCTCTACCTCTGGATACAAACCTTCTGTGACCAAAATATCCTCTTTGTGGTGATCTATTACTCGAACTCCTTGCCTCATCCTGGGAGTGTTGAAATCTATATTTAAGTGTTCTTGTTCCTTTTGCTAGATTCTTGCCTCTATTTTTCTGATTTTGTTTGCGTAACATATTTTCTTCCACCCTCAAAGCTACTTGATAGGCATCTTCAATTGTCTTCAGATTTAATAAGTTGATCTCATCCTGTATTTCATATCTCAAACCATTTATATATCTAGCTACCTTTTCTATGTCATCTTCAATATGACCCACCCTAATACTCAACTTATCAAATTCTTCAGTATATTCTTTGATATTCATGCCCTTTTTCTTTAAGTTTTGCAATTGTCTAAAAAGATTTAATTGATAATATTTCGACATAAACTTACCTTTAATTTTACTCACAATCTTATCCCACTGCTTGATTTTGGGTTTCCCTTTTCGTTCCCTAGATAACTGCAATTCATCCCACCACAGGGTTGCATGACCTTTCAGTCTCGTGGCTGAAAAATTCACTTTCTTCTTGTCATCGACTTCTTCATAGTCGAAATATTTGTCTAATAAACTAATCCATTCCATTAGTAATTCCACACTAATATTTCCATCATATAAAGGTACTTCTACCTTTAGTCTGCTACTGGCCATTGCTAGCATCCTCATGACATTGGTGGTATCGCTTTCTTCCTCCATTTCTTCTTTGGTGGTCTCTTCTTGATCAGCGCTGGCGATTCCATCATCTGGCACCCTCCTCTAAGTAGTTTCCATCGTGGCCATCCATGTACGCAAGTTCCAGATTTATTCTAGGAAAATGAAGTTTGCGATAGGTCTCCCTCGACCTATTCTAGCTCCCCTTCTAGGCGACATTCTCTACAATCATTCAAGAGCCCTCAACTGCTTCGATACCACAAATGGCGAAATTACAAATTCCACTTTAAAATTTCTTTTCAAAAATGTCCAATTCTAGTATGGCCCAGGTTTACTACTTGATAATGGAATTGATCCATTTTTTTCGTATTTTATGTGTAATCCCAAATACCTCTCTATAGTATGAAATATTATAGCTTTAAGAAAACTTCAGTTCATATAATAATTTATGAGCCCTCAAAGGACCATTGTGAATAAATATAATAATAACATACTAAAAGAATTGCATTTGAGATCCATAAAAAAAACCTTTCACCACAGTATTGAGCATATGCACATCTCAACAAACCAAGCACGAAAATCATCAAGCCTATTCACAACAAATGTGATCGGTATTCCAAGTATTTATGACCAAGATGCAATTTCAACTCGTGGCACAGTCTGTTGTGCGTAGTTATATATATCACAGGCTTGTTCTTGTGAGTGACCACGCCACAACTCTATGTGCAGTAATATGTCACGGGCCAGCTCTTGTGAACTTCCCATACCATGCTTTGTGTGCGATTATATGTCACGCTGGCTCTTGTGAACGCCCACACCACAGCTCTGTGGTATTACAACGTGCCACCTTCTAGACATTCACATGTCGTCGCAACTGTTAACTCCTCCTACCAAACGTGTCCAGACTCTCACCAGTAGTGTGGTTTCTCAGTTGCAGCAAGCTTATGGTTTTCAACTGTGGCTTTGTCAAGGCTATGGTAGTTCATTGCTATAGCCAATCACTCGACCACTTGTGGTCTTATTCACATGCTCACCCTCCTGCATTCACATGCTCCAACAGATAGCATATATACAAACATATATATAAGTTGCATACTTAAATAAAAATTGTAATGTCCACCATAATCTGAATAATAATATGGTGAATGCATTCTTCTAGATGTGGAATTTGGAACGGTGGAGGTAAAAGAATGGTCATTTCTTTTCTTATTTTTACTGATTTTGGAACTCATTGTTGTTGTTCACTCATTGTGAAAAGGAGGAACATGATTCTCAGTGGGAGGGCACCAAGGAATAAATTTGGTACATCAAAAGTGTTATATCGAGAAGTAGCCAACAAGCGTTGGATTTGGTTAGTAGCAAAAGGAGAACAATGGTTGAAGAGCCAAGGCTTTTGCAAGGCAAGGCGAGGCATTGCCTCTTCTAATATTTGGAGACAAAATATACTCTTCCAAGTCGATATGGCATGCATGCAACAGACATATTGGCCAACACAAGTCGACACTCATACATGTGCCAATGATAAACACTCTCAAGTTGACAACATACATGTTAAACAAGTCAATCGACCAACAAAAGTCAATTACTCATGCATGTTCAAGCACAATGAAACCATCAAAATTCCACTATTCATACACACAAACTCTCATGCATGTATACAATTTTTCAACTCTCTTACAAATAAAATCATAATTAAAATAATCCCGTTCATATGTACATGTACTTAAATCTGAAATGATATATCTTACTGCAACAATGTGAGTAAACATACTGCACCTTCAATCACCTTCTTGGTATAAACATGCAACATGCATTCCATATGAAAATAAATGCATGACCATCAAAAGACATGTGAAGCTTTAATTTGATAAGAAATCTAACCATCTCTTACCAAACCATTTCAATGGCTCTTCTTTCAATTGCACATCATCATCATGACCCACATCAATTAAGGAATCTTCTTTTCCATTGTTTCCATTCTCTTTCTCCACGTTATTCAAATGTCGTGGATGACTTGTTGGATACAAAGTGCAACACTGGTCTACAAGATGACCTTACTTATGGTAATGAGTGCAAAAGAATTTCATCTTCTTTTCAACATAGTTTGCTTTTTCTTTGGCATTCTTCCTTCTTCTCTTTGAATGTTTCTTATGCATGGCTATCTTCTTCCAACATCTTGAAAAATTATGGTTATCCAAAAAAAAAAAAGGAACATGCAACTTTTCTCCAAATCTTATCTAAGAATTTTCCATGCTTATCATAACCAAAAGTAACTTGATTAAAATCCCATTTATTCATTGAAAATTCACCTTTTTCACGTTCTTGAGGAGGTGGATTTGATGAGGTAGTGGCTCTCTTTGAAATACCAAGAATGCATTCAATGAAAGTAGATCTTTCAACATCCTCTTGTGCACCATTCTCATTAGCTGCATGCTTATGAACACCTTCTTACAAAGTGGGAGTAAAAATTTTGCATTCCTCATGAACAAAATATTCACAAGCTCGAGGTAATGAACATGAAATGAAAGTCGTTCTTGGAACACCTTCATGTTTCTCCTTGGTTTTATAGCTTTCTCCATCATGTTGTCCATAACTAAGACCCAAAACTTAGGGGTTTCCTCAGCAACAATTGGCTCAACTATGCATTGTGCATGTTTTCCCAATACTTTACCTTAATAGCCCATCTTCATCAATAATTTGGACCCTATTCCTCTAATGTGTCTTTCAAAAGCACCTATACATTGATTTTGAGAGGAAATTGAAGATAAAACTGAATTGATTACCTCTTTTTCAAGCACATGCTTGGCTAAGGCTTCCTTGGCATCATCGAGTTGAGTCTCCATCTCATGCATCTTTTCAAGGTTTTCATTTGCAACATAGAGCCAAGTCTTCATCTCATGCATCTTCTCAAGAATCTCTTGCTTATCCTCCGTCATGGCAATCAAATTCTCTTGAAGTTTAATGTTCTTATCTTCATACTTCTCTTGCATCCTATCATTCATGATGTAGATTTTATGTAGCATATCTTTATCAAAGGGTTTTTGTAACGAAGATATACTATATGAATCACTTAATGAAGCTACCATCACACATGAAATGCATACAAAGCTTCTTTGCTATGATTTGATAATATTAAGTCTCAATATTTTCCTTCTTCTTCGCACATAAACTTGCACACAGTTCAATTCTCCTTGCACAATTCAAAAACCAATAGCTATAGAATAATTAGCTACCCTTGGATAAAATGAGCTAAACTTTTTCTATAATACCAAATTCATCTGAATATGGGAAAACTTGTTATTGCTATCCAAGCTCCCTCATCAGTATTAAAAATGTGTTTAAGCATCGTCTCATGTTAACCATTTGTGAAGGGGTTCATGTGTGTAGTTTCATGTGTTTTTCATGATCAGATTATGAGTTAATTAACAATTAAAAACTCATATACAACAAATTAAATACAGTAAAATAACTCACAACAATCACAAGAAAAAATGGGTGATAATGGAGTTCGCCTCTCCTGTGCTACATCTCCATGGACCTGCCTTAACTAGCTAGGCCCTCCTGGGATTGAGTAAAATGTAAGATTAAAAGCACCAGTATTGATCCAATGGTTTGGTAACTATTCCATTGGCTTCAAAACACTCAAATAAACCTAAAATGAGTATTCAATTGCTGAATTTGGTTCACAGCTCCTCTAGACTTGACCTCCAACCCCGGTGGCCATGGGTTTGTTTAATCTCCAAAGCGACACAAGCACCTTAAGATTGTTGAACCCTTAGTTAAACTGAGAAGGGGCGGGGGGGGGGGGGGTTGAATAATTTTAATGCATTCATGGTATTGTAAAACTTTCTTTTACACTTATTTACACCTTCATTTCATGATCAACTTAATGTATAATGGAATAACAATATTAATACGTGAGAAGCAGTTATTAAGTAGATTAAATATATAATATAAACACATAATAATCATGCACATAGACGAAAGATATAAGTGGAAACCCATAAGGGAGAAAAACACATCTTATTATTTTTTTGATGCAAAGGCAAGCTCCAACTCCCTCTCACCACTAATTTTCTGTAGGCTCCAACCTACAGGAGGCTACTACCTCAATTCTTCAAGCTCCCTACAAGGAAGCTCCAAATCCCATCTATTTTTAGTAGGCTACAACCCGCAGGAGGCTCCTACCTCATCCAGCTACAACTGGACATTTATCAAGCTACAGCTTGAAATGGAAGCACCATCTCCCATGTATTTTCTGTAGGCTACAACCCATAGGAGGCTCCTACCTCAACCAGCTATAACTGGACATCTATCAAGCTACAACTTGATATGGAAGAATCAAATTTCTCACTCTACAATAAAATCATATGATGATTTACCTGGATACTAGCTTCATTTTTATCCTTCTTCATTTCTTTCCTTCCAGCCTTCATTAGAGAACTTTGAGGTCTAAAATGAGCCTCCTAAGAAAAATCTACAACCAAAATTAACTTTATAAGAACCAATAAGATTCAAGATAATGATGTCAGCCATGGGAGATGATTCACCATTTTTGGGGTAAAAAAGTAAAAATATTAAAAAATAATAAAATAATAAAACTACTTTTTCAACTTGTATTTTAAACTTATCTCCCTAAGGTTTTACTCAGATTTCGAGTGAGAGTACTCATTGGATGCAACATTTAATTTCTCATCCAAAGAGTACCCATGTTGCATACTTTCGATGGACTTTGCTACACTAAAAATGTGAAATAGATGAAAAAACGTGATTGCAATCATGTTTTTCATGTATTTATAATTTTTCATATATCAGGGTCCATCGAAAGTATGCAACATGGGTACTCATTGGATGAGGAATCAAATTATGCATCCAACTACTTTTCCCACTTGAAATTTGAGTAAACGCATAGGGAGATAAGTTGAAAATAAAGTTGAAAAAGTAGTTTTCTCTTTTTCCCTATAAAATTTGATGAGGTAATCAAATCTTATTTTATTATTTCCACTATTATTTTATAGTTTCCTTAGGAGGCCTATTTTAGACCTCAAAATTCCCCTAATGTATATCTACTTTAAGTCATCTCTGGATCTTCATAGCTTCTCTATTGAAACCTTCTTCTGCTTCCACTCTCTAACCTCTTTAAGCATATTACAATAACATCATTTATAGAGGTCACCTCATAGCTGTTTGCATTCCATATGGGAATATGAAATTAAAAGGTATGACTCCCTTGCCTTCCACCTTCTCATTTTCTTGCTCAACACATTGAGGATGTTACAATATTATATACTCATTTCAATATTACATTGGAGTTTTTCTTTGCCTACCTAACACTTGCCTTTGTATCACAAACAATATAAAAATAATAATACATTTTCATTTATCATCAATTATTTACTTAGCCCATTAGCTTTTTTTCTTTTCTATGCCTTTGGCTTCTTCTATTTGCTATCCTTATGTCTTTTCTGTTTCTACCGTTTTATTCCAGCTTTGTTGCATAACTGCCCTATTTCTTCTGTTACCTATGTATTTTCTACTGTGTTCATCCTTTTCATCTGCCTTACTGTTGCAACATTGTTCTGCATGAGTTCTTGTTCCTTTGTTATGCATTTATGCCATTCCTTTGTGACCTGTGGGGTCTGGCCCACATAACACTCCCTTTATACACATGGCAGATTACAAATCTGAGTTTTATCAACATACATACATTTTACGATCAAACAACACATATATATAACATACATATGTTTAATGATAAACAGGGCATACTTTATAACATGGTGAATATAACATATACAGAACAATGGCTATCAGGTCCAACAATACCTTGAACCAATCACAATTCATCACAAACACTTGCCCGCAGGTTTCTTACTCTACCAATAACGATAAACCATAAACCATGTGATCTGTGATATGTGCTCGTACGGGGTACTAACACGTGGATTCCCTTCATTCCATCGCATCGTTTGATCCTTACTGCATCACAACCAAAAAAACATTCTTTTCAATATCTTGAAGTTACAACCTATTTCATGTAGGATGTGATGTTTCCCATGGTGAACATGTGTCCCTCTATTACATGTCGCAAAAATTTAAATTAACTTATGGTCACCTTCCTACTATCCCTTCAGTGCTCCAATTCGCAGTATGCAGGCAAGGTGCACGTCATCATGCCACTTCACCCTACCATGTCACCATCATGTCACCTTGCCACATCATCATAAATTCCTGTGATCTGTGGGGTCGAGGCCACGTCATCTTGCCACATCACTGCAACATCATCACCACATCATCGCCACATCATCACCACACCACTGTTATGTCATCGTTACATCACTTCCATGTCATATTTATGTCACTACAATGTCATCTTCTGTACTTCAGAGTTCGCAACTTATAACCATTTAACTTAGTGGTTAACTCTATTTCAAGTGATTTTTTATATTGTGTCATGACACCACGTGTCCCTTATCTACTTTGCACTACAACTTCCTTAACTTACCATATGAGGCCTTAACACTTAACTCTTAAATGTTGTGATTTGCTACATCGCTCCTGACGTGATTCGATCTCTGTCGTCCATCTCTCGCCTTTACTTTTGCGTTCTAATCCTGACCGTCCTTTCACCTCCCTTCTTGGATTCCTCAAAGAATTATCTGCCTTAGTCGATTTTTTATTTTTTTACATTGTCTCGCTCTGTCACTCTGGCTCTTGCTACTCTCGGCTATTGCCTCTTCCTCTTGTTTGCCACCTCTTCCTGCTTCTGCTATGTGCAAGACCTCTGGTCCTTGCTTTGTCTAGCAAATCAAATTTCCTTCAGTTGTATCTGCCTCTTTGATGTCTCTACTCCATTCACTGCCACTACTGCATTCATTGCGTCTATTGTCTCTGCCTCTTTTCTATCTCTACTCCATTCGTTTCCTGAGATGAATTTGTTGCCTCTGCTTTCTTTTCCTCTTTTCTATCTCTGCTCCAATCATTGCCTTTGGTGCTATCTTAACTGCATTCGCTGCCTTCGCTTCCTTTCACTGCCTTAATTTCCTTTTTTCTTTTTCTACTTCTTTGCCTTAAGTAATCATGTTAAAGCTTCTCCATGATGCTCCTTTGCCTCTTTGCCACTTCTCTATACTTTAGGTTATATTTCTATGGATGCTCTTTTGCTTCTTGGTTTCCCATTGTTGCACATTTCCTGATCTGCTCCTTCACCTTATAACCATTGCTTCTATGCTCCTTTGCCATCAATGATAATTATCGTGTAACTCCTTTTTGATCATTTTCCATCAATGAAAATATTTCCAACAGTCTCCCCCTTTCGCATTGATGGCAGCACATCCACCAATACTCCAATACTTCCTCCAGGAGTTCCTCCCCCTTTCATTTGGATAAGTGTTTTTCTTCATCTTATTTCTTTTTAGAAGAGCCTTTCTTCTTCTGGTTACTTTTCCTCCCTCTTTGACATCAATGGAAAAGGGTTGCACATCTCCTAGTGTAGATTATATATTTGCATTTCCTCTCTCTGAGTTGTGTTTAGGCCTTCTTATTTTGACTTTATACCTTGCTGCTCCAGACTGGTGTACAAGAGTTTTTGGGAGAACACTTTTGAGAATAATTGAACTTGTATATACACAGTAAGTTGATACCATCCCAAAGCACAGACTCCTTGCATTTGTTTATAGTTGAAAGTGAGGATAAGGAAAATTAATATAACAAACTTATATAATCAGAGTTATATGATCAGAGATTCATCATTGGAACAATACTAAAATGCTGAGAATGCTCCATATGACACATAAAGTCTGCTCCAAATATACTCTAGTCCATATTTTGATCTTCATCTGAGATATAAATATTTAGTACACATCTATTCAAATATGATGATGCCAATATATATTTTATAGTTGTGGTTCACCTTTACTGCTTGTTGGTGGTGATATGAGCTAGGATGCTAACAGGGATATTACACTTAACAGCTGAAAGGTCCTTCTTACTGATGTGAAAAACGAATCAAACCATAGATTACAACTTATTGTTAGATTAGAAAATACCTTTCAATCCAAGAGACCAAATGACTTTACTGCTTGTACAATGTACTTTCAAAACAAACCATTGAGGCTAGATACATTCAATGTATTGGTTAATCTCACTTATCAACTATACAATTTTATTTATGACATAAGGGGGTATGTATGCAAATGATCAACCTCTCTTTAATGGTGAAATACCAGCAAATCCTTTCTGTTGAAGTATGCTTTAGATGAATCAATATCAGACTCTTGAGCTTGAAATGTAAGATTAACATAACTAGTCCTTCATACTTCAGATATTTTAACTATTCTATGATGATGATCTTTAGAAAAACATCAAGTTTTTTAATTGAAATCTCAGCAAATAGACTTCACAAAGTTTTATGAATGATCTTAAGAAAGAGGCCTTGAAGATATATCTGTACTAACTTGAGGAAGGCATGCATTTATATCTAGAAATAGATATTGATTCAATGCTCAATATACTTCTTCAAGTGTAAACAATATAATGATCCTTTTGCACTTTCATTGACCTTTTTATGGTTTAATAATGTAGACAATGCTGGGTATACTACCTTGATGTTCTTCTACCATAATACTCTGATCCTGAGGACTTGTACCATAGCGCTGCTTCACTGATAACACTTTGTATTTTGCTAATAGGCAAGCTGCTTGATCCAAGTACCAATTGATACTAATTTGATCAACTATGCAGTAATTTCACTTCAACTAGCACACGCAGCCATAGTTAAGACAACCTTCATAGTTTCTACTATTGAGCTCTCCAATGTTCTTAACAAAAATCATCAATATAATGAATCTAATCCTGGCATCATTAACCTTTTGTGTATTATGTAATTCTGGTTTAAAAGAATGTCACTGCATATTCATTTCTAGGACTGCTCCAGAAACATTGCTACTCTATATATAACTCAATTGTTCTAACATAATGATCATTGAGAAGGCATATTCAATTTCTTTACTTGGAATCTACAAGGGCAGACCACTCATAGTTTTATCACTCATTTAACATCTTTCCTCCAAGGGGACATTCTATAGATGAAATATGGAATGATATAATGATGATAAACATTTCTCTTACTCGTCATTCTTAAATTTGTTTCATTTCTAAATCTTGTAGTATGATGCATAGTGTGATTATCCTCTACGGATATTTCCAGTTGTATTGCTAAAAGCATATTTTTTTTAATTTTAATCATTCATCACTTAGTGTGTTGGTGTCTTCTTAGCTTACATGTTCATGGCTGATGTTCCCTCTACCACCATGGCTAGTTGTTGCCTTCTCTCCTTCTATCAACTTGTTGGCTATTGAATGCTTCGGGTATTCTTCTTCCTCTATAGTTCTCTATTAGAGGAATTGTCCTTTCCCTTTCTGAACTTTTAGTTGTTCTTATTCCATGGAGCTATTCTTAGACTACTTTATGGGGGAATAATTATGAACTGCTCTCCCCCTTGGATGTTGATTTTTATCTATTTTTGGTTTGATATTTCCGTTGCTTAATAGAGCAGCTCCCCCTGAGACTATGATGTATTCATTATATTATTGAATTATTAGGATCCCCCTTTATCTTTTCCTTCCATACTTTATTGGGTTCTTCATAATGTCTGCACTTCTTTTTGATTCACAGTTTTGTTTGATTTGATTGGATTCCATTATCTGTCTAAAGTTCTTTAATGTATATGGAATCTTACAGTCTTTTTCTTTGTGACCAAGCTTGTGGCATGAATAACATATTATTTTACCTATGAAAGGTTGAGCCGATGTATGGAATTTTGTTCCCCTTTTTTAATAAAATTTACATTCAACGAATTTATGTCCAAATTCATTGCATGAAAAACAGTAGCCATGGAATTGATTAGTGTACCTAGTGAAAGTTTTTCCTCTCCATTTGTTTTATTGAGGTCGTATTTTATTTTTCTGCATCCTTTGTTGGTTGGATTGTATTTTCTTTGTGTTACAGTATGCTGCAATATGTCCAGGTTTGTGGCAGGAAAAACAAGTGATACTTCTCATGGGAGAAAAGAACCTCCTTTGACAACTTCTGAATATATTCAATTCATATTCAAGGCTGTATGGGCCTTTTGCAGCTGATTATTTCTTCCTCTCATTCTTTTTCCTTTGATGTTGCTTCTTGTTTCTATTAGTTTCTTTACAAATCATGTTCTTGCTAGCTTCTACTTCTGTGGGAATCTTTTGAGCTGCTTAATTATCCTTTAAAGCTTTTACAAAAGTGATATTCCCGTTAGCTTCTTCCTTAGACTTCCTTGTTTCTCCTTCATAACCTAACCCAATCTTTATGAGAGGGCATCTTTCATCATTTAGTGTTTTTTCCAATTGCTCAGAGCTTTTCATTGTGGAGTGTCCATAGATAACTCCCTTTGGTCATTTTATAGTCTCTTTCTCAGGAATATTACTTCTTCTTCCAATTTCTCTTGCTCCTGATGTTTATATTTAATTTTCTTAAGCATAATGTCTTCCACCTTCCTAGCTTCTTCAATTTCTACTTTCAAATCAATGAGGTTTTCCAAATAGGGTTCTTGCTTTACATATTTCAGGAGAATGTCTTTTTGTTTTATGCACTTGAGGCTAAGTCAGTCTATTTCCTCCATGGAACTCCTTAGCTACCCCTCAAGATCTACCTCAACTTCTTCTTCATCTTCCAGAAGGAATCCTTCAAGATATTTCTTGGCCATCAACACAAATTCAGAGTTTCCTTCTTCATTTGAGGATTCATATAAGCTTTCAGATGCACTGCTATCTTGTTGAGCATAAAATTATTTTCTATTGACTCTCTTCCCTTTCTGCCATTTATTTATTTTTCTTTTCTCTGTCTCTTGTGGCTCGTTCTCTAATTTCTTATTAGGATATTTAGATGCATAGTGCCCTACTCTTCCATAGTTAAATCACTTAAATGGAAGTTTACCTTTGTATTCACCCATGCATTTATCCAATCTTCTGATGAATTTGGCCTCTTCTTCATCTGAGCATGAACATGCATCTTCATTCTCTTTCATGCACTTTCCTACCTTAAAGGCTACCTCCGTAACATTTGACTTCCCTTGTGGAAGTATCATCTCATAAGTTGTTAAGTTTCCAAGCAATTGGTTCATGGTCAAGGTTTTCCATTTTGTTGTTTCTTCTATGGCTGAAACCTTAGGGTTAAACCTAGATGGTAAATATCTCAATATATTTTGTGCAATTACACATTCCTTAATGGGTTCTCCTAGATATTTCATGTTATTCACAATTTCTACAACCTTTAAGAAGAAACTAGATATATATTCATGTTCATTCATTTTTACATTTTAAAATTGAGCTATATAGGTTTTCATCTTGGCCATCTTCACCTTTTTATCTCCCTCATGGATACTTTCTAATGTATCGCATATTTCTTTGGCAGTCTTGTTGTTCATTACTTTGATAAATTATGCCTCACACAAACCACTTCAAAGTGCATTCATGGCTTTTGCATTAGCTATAAAATCTTGTTTAGCTTCTTTCTCTGTGTTAGAATCCTTTGGGGCATATCCTAATTCCACAACAGCCCAAACTTCTATTCCTAGATACATTATGTACGTCCTCATTCTTATTTTCCAGAACGCATAGCTTGTGCCAATAAACAAATGGGCTTTATTTGTTGAGCATCCTTCTAGACTAGCCATCTCGTGGAACTATGATCTCCTTTGAGTTGCTAAACTGATACAGAAGGAACTGGCTCTCATACCACTTGTTAAACCCTTATTTAAAATGAGAAGGGGGGGGGGGGGGGGGCGAAACAGTTTAATTCATTCATGGTATTGTAAAACTTTGTTTTACACTTATTTATACCTTCATTTCATGATCAAATTAATGTATAATAGAAAAGAAATATTAATAAGTGAGTAGTAGGTATTAAGCAAATTAAATATAGAATATCAACACATAATCATCATGCACATAGAAAACAGATATTAGTGGAAGCCCATAAGGGAGAAAACCACATATTATTATTATTGTTGTGATGCAAACGCAAGCTCCAAATCCTTCTAACCACTGATTTTCTATAAGCTCCAACCTACATGAGGCTACTACCTCAATTCTACAAGCTTCAACTTGCAAGGAAGCTCCAACTCCCGTATATTTTATATAGGCTACAACCCACAGGAGGCTCCTACCTCAGCCAGCTACAACTGGACATCTATCAAGCTACAACTTGAAATGGAATCACCAAATCCCATGTATTTTCTATAGGCTACAACCCACAAGAGGCTCCTAGCTCAACGAGTGACAACTGGACATCTATCAAGCTACAACTTGATATGGAAGTAGCAACTTCCTCACTCTACAATAAAATCATATGGTGATTTACCTAGATATCAACTCTTTTTTTCTCCTTCTTTACTGTTGCCCTTTTAGCCTTTATATCTGCTTTAAATAATCTCTATATCTTCATAACTTCTCTATCTTCTCCTTCGTCTTCTTCCACTCTCTAACCTCTTTAAGCATATTACAATAACATCATTTTTAGAGATAACTTCATATATGTTTTCATTCCATATGGGAATATGAAATGAACAGGTATGCCTCTTTGCCTTCCACCTTCTCATTTTCTTGCTCAACACATTCAGGATGTTACAATACTATGTACTCATTTCAGTATTACATGGAGTTTTCCTTTGCCTACTGAAGACTTCCTTTTGCATCACAAACAATATAAAAATAATAATACATTTTCAGTTCTAATCAATTATTTACTCAACCCATCATTTTTGTCACTTTGATGTGCATTTTTCCTCTTCTGCTTGTTGTCCTTGTGTTTTTTCTGTTTCTTCCATTTTATTCCAGCTTTTTTGCATAACTACACTGTTTCTTCTTTTACCTGTGTCTTTTCTACCACGTTCAGCCTTTTCATTTTCCACACTACTGCAACACTATTCTACACGAGTTCCTATTCCTTTTTTATGCGTTCATGCCATTCCTTTGTGACCTGTGGGTTATGGCCCACATAATACTCCCTTTATACATGTGGCAGATTACAAATCCGAGTTTTATCAACATACATACGTTTTATGATCAAACAATGCATATATATAAGATACATACGTTTAACGATCAATAGTGCATAATTTATAACATGGCGCATATAAAATATATGTAACAAGGGATATCGGGTCCTACAGTACCTTGAACCAATCACAATTCATCGTAAACAATTGCCTGCAGGTTTCCAGCTCTACCAATAGCAATAAACCATAAACTGTGCGATCTGTGATATGCAATCTGCACAGTGCTGACACATGGATTCCCTTCATGGCATCACATTGTTTGATCATTACCACATCAGAACTAAAATAACATTCTATGTGATGTCTTGAACTTACAACCTATTTCATGCGGGATGTGATGTTGTGCATGGTCAACATGTGTCCCTCTATTTCGCATCGCAAAGGTTTTACTTAACTTGCGGTCACCTTCCTACTATCCCTTAAGCATTGTGATGTGTAGCATGTGGGTGAGTTCCATGTCATAATGCCACGTCACCCTGCCATTTCACCACCACATCACCTTTCCACATCATAATAAATTCCTCTGATATTTGGGGTTGGGGCCACGTCATCTACCATGTCATCACTACGCCACTGCTACGTCATCTTTACGTCACTACCACGTCATCTTTACGTCACTTCCATGTCATCGCCACACCACTACTATGTGATATTTACGTCACTTCCACGTCATCTTGCATACTTCGTAGTTCGCAACTTATAATCATTTAACGTAGTGGTTAAATCTATTCCATGTGATTTGTGATATTGCGATATGCCACCACGTGTCCCTTATCTACTTCACATTGCAACTGCTCTAACTTACCATATGATGCCTTAGCACTTAACTCTTAAATGTTGTGACTTGCGACATCGCTCCTGATGCGATTCCATCTCCATCGTCCATCTCTTGCCTTTACATTTTCGATCTAATCCTGACTGTCCATTGGCCTCCCTTAGAGTTATTCAAAGAATTATTTTCCTTAGTCAATTTTTCATTTGTTTACACTATCCCACTATGTGACTGTCTCTTGCTACTCTTGCCTCTACCTCTAGGCTCTTGCCGCTCTCGCCTATTCCTCTCGTCTGTCACCTCCTCCTGCTTCTAGTATGTGCAATATCTCTGGTCCTCATTGTGTTTATAAAATCCAATTTCCTTCAGCTCTCTCTGCCTCTTTGTTGTCTTTTCTCCATTCGCTGCCTGTGCTACATTCGCCGCCTCTACGGTCTATGTGTATTTGTTGTCTCTTCTCCATTTACTATTTGTGCTACATTTTTTTCCTTTTTTGTCTCTGCCTCATTGTTGTCTCTAATCCATTCACTTCCTTTGGTTCCATCTTAGCTGCATTCACTACCTTTCGCTACCTTAATTTCCTTTGTTCTTTTTCTAGTTGTTTGCCTTAAGTAATCACCCTAAAGCTTCTCCATTCTGCTCCTTTTCCTCTTTTCTTCTTCTCTCTGCTTTAGGTTATATTTCTATGGCTGCTCTTTTTCCTCTCTTATGCCCATCATTGCACATTGTCTGACCTTCTCCTTTTCCTTATAACCGCTGCTTCTTTGCTCCTTTTCCATCAATGATAATTCAGGTGTAACTCCTTTCCGATCCTTTACCATCAATGACAATATTTCAAAAAAATATGTGCTCCAATAGCTCTACAAACTATACCACTATTTTTAAGCATCAAATACATCAAAAATTTACTATTCATTCACTCCATTTGGCCTTCAGCTGATGTAGGCATGGCCTTCCCTCCTGGTGTCCCTCAGCTTCAAAATTCTTCAAGTGACCCATATCACCTATAGATGAGTTCCATTTCCTTTATAATATGTTAGAATGGATTCAAAGCATGCCAATTTGCTAAGAATGGCTATTCCTGAGAAAAATTTGGTCAAAATTTTACCAAGATAGGCCTTCTTAAAGTTTCCCTTAGATTCTTTGTTTAAATCTAGAATACTACCAGATAACCCCAACAAATTGGGAAGTGGTGCCAGATTTGGAGGTGGCTGCTAAATTTCAGCCAAGTTAACTCGCAAATTAATTATAGCTAATTTCATATTGATTATGGCTAAGTGCACCTTAATCTGAAATTAGTGGAAGGCGCTTGAATGATGTCACATGAAATGGTCATGTGAGGAGGAGGGTTGGCTCGCTCCTCCTCTCATCTGCCATTGGGATCCACACTACAATTAAATACACATGTCGCACCTGCGATTTCAGAGTCTGTGCTCGTGGTGCATTGGTAGAACAGTAGTAGAGGCTTGGAGGAGGTCACAAGGTCAAACCCCAACCACACCCCTCCACAAGCCTTTTTCGCACATATTATATAACTAATCAAATCACCTTTGGAAATTTTTTAAAAATACATGACATCGTACGCATTAAAACTTATGCCCTCAGCTCATATAATCAGACTTTAGGTTTATGACTTTACAATGGATTTAAATGCCACCATTAATTTTTGGTTCGTTAATATGCCACCAACGTATATTAAAAAACTTTGTAACATATATTAATATGCCACCATCCTAATTTATTACAAATGATATATATAAACACACGTGGAACCACCATAATGGAACTTTGAAAATGTGAAATGGATTTTTTAATTAATATAAAGTTTTAAATTAATATTAATATGTATAAATAATTGAATATAATATATGATATTTAAAATCATATATATATATATATATATATATATATATATTAACCCAACTTTACTATAATAAAATAAAATCCAACACATAAAAATCGTGAACACACATTCAACCTTAGAGGACATTGGGCACTTTTTACCATCACAAACCAAACTGGAAAATCCCACGGTGAGACTTGTCATAGTCCAATTGGAATAAAAAATGAAGAATGTTTTATGCATGCTGACTACACTGCCATGTCATTAGATATACATATTATGCAATATTTTTGTTTAAATTTGCCTATTTTGAATGTTGATCAACAGACCATAACTTCCTCATCTAAACTCATTTTTTGACGAAACGAGTTGTGTTGGATTCCTTACGATGGCATGGTCACTTTCCTTCTAGTTTGGTGCAATTCTGAGCACTTTCATGTTTGAGTCAATTTTTGCCCTTGATCAACATTCTTATTAGTGAGGAAGGGAACATAGTTCCTTTTGATGATGAGGTAGTGATGGATGTGTATAATCTATAATTTGATCAACTCTAGAAGAAGATTGTACAATCACGAAGAAATAAATTCTTGGATGACCATGGATCAACTGTATTCATGAGATAAAGGGTGATAGTGGAAGACACCAACAAGAATCCAAATGTTATTTTCGATGCCAACCTAGCCTTAGTAGGTGTAGCGATATCGAACACTCTATATTTTTTGGTCGATAATAGAAATTTGGCATAGAACCTACAAGAAATCCAACAAGATACAGAATGCACCATTTGCACACGTTTACCTAGAGAATATGAGAGCTAGGATACTTGCTAAAGTATCCTCACTTGGAGAGACTATGCGAGACCTCTATGAGGACTTTTCAAGATACATAAGGTAGTTGTCTGCTTACATTACTTGTAATGACAAAGCAAAGATTTTTTCAAAATCCTTAACAACATACAAGCTATCATCACCATTATGGATAAGTGGACAATGTGATACAACGTGACATTGCTTAGACAGGTGAAGAAGATGAAGGCACAAGAGGAGGTAGAGAAAGGAATTTTGGATGTTGCTAAAAAATAACAAGCAACACATCTCATTCATTGGAAACATTGAGGCCTCATATGTACAGATATAGAACAGTTTGGAATTCATGGTGAGAACCCACTGAATCCCATCAGTTCATACACTCACCATGATAAAAGAAAAATGGCAAGCCCAAAAAGAGATAGACCAGAACTTGTTGCAACTAGAGAAGATGGGCATCAGCGAGGATTGGGAGTTGAATAGATAGAACCTGTAAACCTACCTCGGTGGCTCGGTTAAGATCAGAACAATGTTTCTCCTGATTCATGAAGAGGTCAAGATGGGTTCTAATAAATTGTACCTCCATGTTATGGAGATAATAGTTAGCTTCGAGCGTGATACTATCTCATAGTCTTAAGATACCATCGAGGAGTACCAATCCAGTTACGAGTACGTGACCAAGATACACCAATTAGAAGTTGCTCATCTTGAGTTCACCTCAACTCTAGCATCTTAGTGTTTTTTCTTGTTAGGTTGTCAACTTTTATCTACCCTATTTTGTCTTATACGGGTACAAGTGGAAAATGTAATATTATTTGAAATTATTGTAAAAGCAATATTCCAAGTGTCCTTGACGGAATGTGAAGATCCATATGTAATAAGTGGACGAGTGATGAGGGGAGTCTAAGAGTCACAAAGGGGATGTGCCAAGAGTCACCCCCCTTTTTTATAAATATACCCTCATAACTCTTGTAACATGCTTTTGGGAGCCAATAATTTGGCTACGCTTCAGCTTAGAGAGAGCTTGAGATTTTTGTGTAAGCCTTGGCTTCTTCGTAGCATAGAATGAGTATAATTATTTAGAGAAGCAGGTCTTTTAGACTTCATGTTCCACTATTGGGGCTAGTGGCTTGTCAAATGTTTTATCTATGATTGGAACGATCACTTTTAATAAAACTCAAAGCTAACACACTTTCATGCATATATTGTGAAAATAGTAGGAATACCCTTGTTGTATCTATGATGTATGTTATTTAACTTATTCATATGCTTATGAAATATTTTTTTTTCACTTGTATGTATCTTGTTGGATGCGTGTTGATGTGTTAATTAATCAACTTAACTTGTGGACTACTCTTCTTGTTAGTTTGTGTGATTTCCTTCTGCTCGTCTGTTCCTTCTAAGATGCATACTATTACAGATTTATATGGGGCACACTTTCTTTCCCTCCGCGTGTTAGAACCATAATACATTTCACTTGACTCTTCACAGAGTGACACACTTGTTCTTACCAAAGACACGGTGCACTACTCTATGCATTTTGCAAACCAAGGCAGATCATTAAGACCCCACTCTTGGGACTCCTACTCCAAATGGTGTGAGGTCTAGTTGAGACTTCATATCGGGGCGATCCCCTAAATAATTGCATATACAACACTGTCAACACATGATAATTTAATAATCATACCAAAAAATATGAAAAGTAAATATAAATTTGGAAATGATTAAATAATTAATATTTAAAATTTCATTCATTAATATATCAATATATTATATTAATAACCATAAAATAAAAATTAACATTAAAAGAAAAAATAATTTATCACTATTTAAAAAGGAACTCCTATCTACATCATTTAGTATATAATTTTTGAACTAATAATTTAATAAATACAAAGTTATAAATATTATATAAAATATAGAATTTGTAAATATTGCTATTTTCAAACAACTATATATATATATAATTTTTTATTCATTTTATAGTAATAGGTGTCTCACTAAGGAAGAGAAAATTATTAAATCATTCTCAAATATAAGGATGATGAATGGATTAAATTTATTTTTATAATTTCAACATTTTACATAACATAATATTGGATATAAATTATAATAAGTATTGAATTTGTTTTTTTTTTGAGAAAAATGGCATAAATGAAAAATTTTAATAAATTCATATTATTCATTTAAAATATATTATTTTTTAATATAAATTTAAAAAAATATTAATTAAATTAATATTTTTTTTATGTTTAATAAATATAAGTCAAAGAATTTTAGTTTAAATGATTTAGTAAGCAAAATTATTTCTTAATGCAGTGTCCAACTTGTTCCTAACATTTATGAAAAGATGCATCTAATGTAATACAAAACATATAATAAATGGTTAATAAAATTTTTATATTTTACACTAACTTAAAAAATTTAAATCGTAGTTATTAACCATAAGAACGTTGATAGATATAATCATAGAATATGAGTTATAGTTATTAAGCATCAGAATGTTGATAGATATAATCATAAAATATGAGTAATAGTTATTAATCATAAGAATGTTGATACATATAAATATGTGTAATAAAAACTAATAAGCATTAAATTTTATGTTTGTGAAATAAGTGACATTAAAAATGTTATGGTATAGATAATATATGTATATTTCTCATATGAAATATGTTAAAAATAAATAAATAATATACAAATTAAAAATTAAAAATTATAAGTGCTTGTTATTGGTTATGATAAATAATTAAAATTATCAAAATATAAAGTGTAATATTTAATAAAATTAATATAATTTTAAAACGATATAAATTTTTTAATTTAATTTAAAATAAATATATTCAAAAGAAACAAAATTAATTTCTTTCTGGGAAGCTCAATTGTTATAGTTGTACTATGAATTATTGTATAAACTACGAAATTCAAAGTTGATATCTTCATGCTAGTTAGATCAAAAAATAAAAATAAAATAAAATAAGTAAAACATAAAAATAAAATAAAAAATTATATTGAGAGAAAGAACAAAATGATTGTTTAATAATGTGCATGATTAATATATTAATTAAGTGTTGTGTGATATCCCTACCCATAAAAACTTATTAGTGAAAATATTACTATTTAATATGAAAATATTAATATTATTGACATTAGGCTATCACCAGTTAGGGTTTCTAATGGTTAAAACTAATATATGGGTAAGAAAAATCCTTTATAAATGAACTATTGAAAAAGAATATGAAAATAAAATAGGAAACCATTCTAGAGTGTATAATTGGTGATTTAGTTTTAGGTTGCAAAGCTTTTTCATCTGTGATCACCATTATTTTTACTTAACTTCATGAAGGTTTCGTTTGTGTGGTGTTATTATAACCGCTTCACTTAATAGGTCTTTTAAGCATTATAGTCGCAATGGAAAAGTGAGGGAGAACTAATTCATTTATGTGGTTATTATTAAAATCAGATTAATAGATCTTTTACGCATTAGAGTCACAATGGAAAAGTGAGGGAGCACTAATTCACTTATGTGGTTATTATTAAAATCACATACCTTAAGGTTTTCCTTAATGATGGTATAGTTTTTTTTGGGATGGACATGGAAAATAATGACAAATATGGAGAGAAATTATGTAAAATCATAAATTTTGCAATAAATCAATATTGATTATGAATCTCATTTTACTATATTAAAAGGGGCGCTGACCCATAATTATTTGCTCTATGTCTCTCATGTTACTTTGTTTTTTGCTTAACTGTGATATAATCATAGGTATCGTATAAATTTCTATGCAAGGTCAATGGTATATACATATGATGTTTGGCTAAAACAAAAATTTATAGTTTCAACACTTTACGATATATCATATACACCACTCTAGTTGGCATTTGAATTTGAATTATGTTAGCTTGCATATCAACTCAGATTTATTACCACAGTGCATGGCAATAACTTGCTATGATGACTGTCAAATTTACTTTGGATTCTTTGCTCTTTCTGATGGTACTCACGAGATCCTCGCTGTTGATCTGTAGATTGATCAAGGGTTATGTTGCATTGGCGGGAGAATGAAACTGGACTTTACTAACCCTAATGTTCTCAGGTTCTCCGTCCTAAAACTCTTTTAGCTCGGCCCACCCGACGGAGAAGAGTTACTTTGCAATTTTCTCTACTAGGGTTCGAATGTATAGTTATTTCTCGCATGAGAAATATAGCAGTTTACTCCTTCGAATGATGGAAAGTACTCCTCTGCTGCTTGAAACACAATCTTCCTTCTACCATGAGGATTCCCATAGTTCCAACCAGACCTTCTCATCTCAGTGCACACCAACAGGTAAAAAATATGACTTGCAACTCATTTCTAAAAGGTTTTTATGCACTTAGCTCTCATTATGAAGTTAACCAGGGTTTGAATGCTTGTTTTTAGAATATTAATGTTTTACCTCTCTAGTTATTATACAGAGAATCCACTCAAAATTTCTTTTCACAATTAATTGTTCTATGTATACATATTCCATTCTCATCGCATTGATTTTGGTTTCCATTGTTTTTGTTTTATCATAAACATCTAACTCCATGCCCCTTACTCTCCTCTACAGGTTTGTGTTATCAACCCGAACTTCGTGGCATAGTTTTCACCAGCTTTGAGCCATTGTAATCTATAGCCATGGTTGATACAACACTTCTCCTTTGTGTACCAAGTACCCTGGCTAACAGTATCTTCAACTCTTTGTCTATGGTTTTCTTGTCAAAATTTCTAGCATAGGAATTTTTGTATAAATGGTAGCATTTGTAGAGGGCATAAACCCTATAGTAGAGTATTTCTATTTTATGACCACAGATGGCCTTGTAATACGATGTTAATTGTTTTTAAATTTAAATCCAAATAGGATAGGTGGCTGGAATTGTTTATGGAAATATTTTTATCGGTCGAGAAAGGGTTTATTGAATTATTCCTCTAACTATTATATTCTTGCTAGGGTTAGATCGAAATGTTACTACATTTATCCTTTACAGTTTTGACTCATAGATTTATAACTATTTCCTTCTCTGAAATTTAATGAGTATGTTACTAAGCATGATAAACATTTCTCTTTGCAGATAATTTTCCACTTAATATCTTTCGGAATAAATTTATTATTTCTGCTGGAATGGGGTTACTATTTTCGGTATTTTGTTGTGCTAAGAAAAATATTCTTTCCTTCACTGCTATTGGTGCGGAAATTCATTTAGAATAACAACTGAATGTTTGTCAAGATTTCCTTTCACATATTTTCTTATAATAATTCTACAGGGTTTATCCTGTATGCTTTGTTTTTGTTTAATAATTCTAGGAATAACAGATTACAAAATTTCCGTTTTCACTGTGGTTTATGAATTCTTGTTCTTCTTGACTTATGCTACCACATAGGTTCTTTAACATTTCTGTTTTATGTTTACCTATTCTCGGTGACCAGACCACCAATCTTGAAATTCCGTTTATAGTACTAACCAACTATTTGAACAGAACGTCTTGGGTAGGGTTTTGCCTCAACCCGAGACCGCAAGTTCTAATTTTCTTTTCGCCGCAGCACTTAGAAACATTATAAAGAACTATAAAAATCTAATGAAGGAACTATTTATCTAGTATCCAATACCTCACAAATTCTTTGTAACTTACTTTGCATCTGTAAATAAATGTTAACTGTAGAATTGTAAACCTTTAATTTGCAGTTTCATATTCTGCTTGTTTTAAATAAATTCACGCAAAATCCATGGTATTTAACTGTACCCATGCATTATAATTTTATCTATGCATTTCAAATGTACCTTTCTTTCACATAGACAGATTTACCAAATAGTTACAGAAACGACATTATCTATGCATTTTCAAATGTACCTATCTTTCACATAGACAGATTTACTGAATAATTACAGAAAAAAACATTTTTCCTCTTTACTAAAATTTGAACATAGTACTTGTAACAGTTAACACTACAATAATCATACTCATAAGAAGAATGAAATTAACTATTTGTACTTATCTAAATTATTCTATTTTAAGTTGTGGTCCTCCCAACCATCAAGCGAGGGGATTACGTCCTCTACTTGCCCCCTAGCTCTAGAATTTGGATGACCCGGGTTAACAATGGATCTCACTTTCTACTGTGACCTCAGGATAGCCAATCCAGTCAATTTTAGAAAGTCTAGTTTTTCTCAGGTTTTTCCTTGAGTTATTTTCCACTGGTCACAACCAGCTTTGGAAAACCTCAACCTTTTTCTTACTAGAACAGAAACCCTACTCCTCCTCTGGGATTCATTTTTATCCTCAGAGAAGTAGGTAACTATTTTCCAACTATCCCCAACCACCTCCAAATTCTTGGAAACATTTTTACCATCAGCTCTATGTATATTTATATTTCAAAGATTTCCTTTCATTAATTAATTATTCCTAATTAATTAATAAGAAAAGAAAATAAATTTTAAACAACAATAATTATTTGAGTCTTTCCTTCCTAACAATAATAAACAAATTGTCTTTTAACTAGTTAGCACTAGTTAACTTTAATGAAGTTGTCACAACTTCCCCCCCTGGAAGTAACATCGTCCTCGGTGTGTCATTCTAGCTCTGCAAAGAGTTTCGGGTAAAGTTATTGCATGAATTTCTCGTCCTCCCAAGTAGCCTCATCCGGTCCAAAGCGCTTCCATTTCTCTTTAACCTGGACAACTACTCATTTGTGGAGTACAATTTCTCTTCGGTCAAGTATGCATTGTGGCTCGACCAAGAACTCATCGTCTGGTTCTACCTGGAAAACATCAATGTTCCAAATCAGTATATGACAATTATGCTCATATCTCAAGTTAGGATTATTATTCCTAACCTACCTGAATATTTTGCCAATGTATCATGTGTTTTTCATCATGCACATAACGCTTCAACAAGGACACATGGAACACATTGTGAACCTGAATGTGGCTGGGTAAAGCTAGCCGATAGGCTACATGTCCTACTCTTTCCAACACTTGGAAAGGTCCACAAAATCTAGGAGATAATTTGGCACAAGAGGTCCACCTTAAGGCACTCCTCTTGGGTTTAGTTCTCACATAAACATGGTCTCCCACCTCAAATTCCTGATAAGACCTCTTCTTATTTGCATAAATATTTTACCGATCTTGTGTAGCCTTCAAATTTTGTCTTATTCTCTTTACTTTGATTTCCATTTCAGCAAGCATCTTAGGTCCCAACATTAATTTTTTGTCAGGGATGCTCTAATTTATAGGTGTGCGACACCACCTCCCATATAATGCCTCAAAGGGGCTCATTTTCAGGGATTATTGATATTAATTATTGTAAGAAAACTCAACAAGATGCAAATAATCCTCCCATTTAGTTGGTTGCTGCATCACGTACATGCGCAACATGTATTCCAATACTTTATTTACTCGTTTCGTTTGTCCATCAGTCTGGGGATGATAAGATTTGGTGAAGTTTATCTGCATTCCTAGGCCGGTAAACAAATTTTTCCAAAATGTAGATGTGAACTTGACATCTCGGTCTGAAATCATAGTTTTTGGTATTCCATGCAACCTGAAAATTTCCTTCATAAATATGTCAGCAATCTATATTGTCTTGTAAGTAGACTGTACAGGTATAAAATGTGTAGATTTACTCAATCTATATACCGCTACCATGATTGAATCATTTTGTCTTTTTGTTCGTGGAAAGCTTGTAATGAAATCCAAGGAGATAACCTACCACTTCCATTCAGGTATTGGTATGGGCTGCAATAGTCCCGCAGGATGTTGGTGTTCCACCTTTACCTGTTGACATTCTAAGCATTTTCTTAAATATTCAGCAATATTCTTTCGCATACCAGGCCATAAATATACCTTTCTTATTGTGGTTAACATTTTATGGTATCCTAGATGTCCTGCATAATTTATGTGATGGAATTCATTTAGTATCATCTCCTTCTGTTAGGCACATATATCTTCCCTCAGAAGGTCATCATCTATTCTTCGTTCTTTCCATACTCAGATGTACCACCTTGCTTCATATTTTCTTCCATTTGTTTCCATACAAATTTTTATTCTGGATCCTTCTGTGCCTCTTCCTCTAACTGTTCCAAAAATTGGTTTTCTAATTGATTATAATACAACTCATAAATACCGTGTAACTTTCTGCTCAAGGCATCTGCTACTGGATTTTCTTTTCCTTTTACATGTTGAATATCCATATCAAATTCACTTAGAAAGTCATTCCATCTTGCCTGTCCAGAGTTTAAATCTGCTTGCTTGAAGTAACTAGTCAAGCTGTTATGATCCGTTCTAAGTATAAAATTTTTACCCAACAAGTAATGCCTCTACACCCAGAGTGCATCTACCACTACTGTAAGTTCCAAATCATATGCATAATATATTTGTTCATGGTCTTTTATTTTCCTTGATTCGTATGCTACCACTTTTCCTTCCTAGGATAATACTGCACCAACACCTTCTTTACTTGCATCAGTACAAACCTCATAATCTTTAATAGGATCAGCTACCCTCAACACAAGTGAAAGCTGTCTGACATTCTATTGTCCATTTCAAGATTTTTCCCTTCCTTTGTAGAGATGTGATAGGAAGAGAAATTCTAGAAACTCCTTCAATAAATCTTCTGTAATAACCAGATAATCCAATAAAATATCTAATGTCGGCCACATTCTAGGGTACTCGCCATTCCATAATAGTTTTTATCTTTTCGGGATCTACACTATTCCTTCAGCTAAAATAACATGGCCTAGATATTAGATTTCTGTTTTAAATAAATCGCATTTATTGTACTTAGTGTACAACTGATGCTTTCTTAGAATTTCTAGGACTATTTTCAAATGTTCCTTATACTCTTCCTGATTTTTAGAATATATTAGAATATCATCTATAAAAATAAGTATGAAATTATCCAAGAATGGATGAAAAATTCCATGCATTAACCTCATAAAGGTTGCTGGTGCATTCATCAGTCCAAAGCGTAACACCACGAATTCGTAATGTCCATACCTGTTGCAAAATGTTGTCTTACAAATTTCTTCATCCTTAATTCGAATGGGATGATGTCCATATCTTAAATATATCTTAGAAAACAATGTAGCCCATTTTACTTGATCAAATAAATCATCAATTCTTGGTAGGGGGTACTTGTTTTTGACAGTTAGCTTATTAAGCTGTCTGTAGTCCATGCACATTCGCATGGTCCCATATTTATTTTTAACAAATAGGTCTGGTGCTCCCCACGGGGACACACTTGGACGAATGTAACCTTTTTCCAATAGTTCTTAGTTCAGTTAGTTCTAGCACACTCATTCTGTAAGGGGCCCTTGACACCAGGGAAGCTCCCGACAACAATTCTATGGTGAAGTCAATATCCCTCCTTGGTGGTAAAACAGGAATATTTTCTAGAAAAACATCCAGAAATTCCTACACCATAGGTATATCTTCCATTAAGGGTGACTTTTCCTTAGAATCTGCATATCCTACCTAAATTGCATACAATTGGCATCCTTTTCTTATACACTTACTCATTTGGGATGTTGTGATTGGGCGTATCTTCAATGGCTTTTTGATTCCTTGAATATCTTTTCGTGTGCCATCTTGCATTCTTTAGTAGATAATATTTTCTTTACAATATACTAAAGTCAAATGCTTCTCTAACCAGTCCATGCCTAATAACACATTGTATGATCCCAATGGTAGAATATTTAGATCTACTTGCAACTGTTGTTCTGAAATTTCCAGAATACAATTTGGAATTTTGGCAGTTACCTTTCGCTTTTCTCTGGTAGCTAGCTGTACTAACCATGAATTCTTAAATTTATGTTCCTTTAAATTACATCTTTCCACTATTTTCGGGCTAACATAGCACAAACTTGCTCCAGGATCTACCAAAATATGAACAGGTTTAGTTAGTAATTTACCTTCTAATTCAATCATTGTGGGTTGATAATCAACCTACTAATCTTCCAAAGTCGCATTGATGTGGGGTATGTTACACACTACATCTCCCATTGTAGAGGCTTCCTGCAAATTTTCCACTGTATCATTTTTGATTCATTGTGGACAGTTTTTGTAATAATGTGCCTCCCCACATCCCCAACACTGTAGAGGGGGTTTATTAATATGTCCTTGCTCTGGCTTACTAGATGCTTTCATAGGATTTTCTTCTGCTATCCATTTGGTTCTTTGGTGATTCCTACCAAATTGTTTACTAACAGGATTAAGCGTTGAACCTTTAAAGTTGCCACTTTTGTTGCTTTTGAAATTAGAGTTACTTTTCTGACCTTTCTTTGGCTACCATCTTTTACCAACTTCCCCCTTGGCCTTAGACTACTGATAACACATTCGTGCTTTACGAATGGCTTCATCCATTGTCCGAGGATTTTAAAATTCTATTAATTCCTTCATATGAGTTGGTAAAATACTCAGGAACCTCTACACTTTAGCCTTTTCCTATCGAATATAGGGAACATATCATAATAGGGAAGTGAACTTGGTGATATAATCATCCGTGGTGATTTGTCCCAGTCTTAAATCATTAAATTCTTTAGCTTTTTCGTCATAAAATCTCTCTGTCAAATACTTGTCTTTAAAATGTTGCTGGAACGATTCCCACGTGACATCCTGTTCTTCAATACTACATACATTCTTCGCTTCTTCCCACCACAAGGTGTTTTTTTCTCATAACTTATATATAGCTAATTTGGCTTTCAGGTTGTTATTATATTCATATACCTAAAAGTACTTGTTCATGTTAATTAACCATGCTTTTGCCACCTCCTCAGCCTCACCATCAAACGTTGGTGGTTTAATCTTACGGAATTCTCCCTGCAGTTCTACTTTCTGTTTCTTAATTTCCTGCTGGTCTAACAGATTGCTCGATTCTGCCTCATTGTAATTCTTATTCTTTCTTTGTTGAGATGGACTCTTTTCCACTTTGTCTGTGGTGTTATTTCTCATTT
This sequence comes from Pinus albicaulis, assembly GCA_034641835.2. Lineage (NCBI taxonomy): Eukaryota > Viridiplantae > Streptophyta > Pinopsida > Pinales > Pinaceae > Pinus > Pinus albicaulis. The sequence goes on from CM076578.1 coordinate 1,686,253,611, forward strand.
GTTGTTCATCTGCTTCTTGTAGGCCTCTATCAGCACTTGGATGTTCCATCTCCTAGTTTTGTTTGTCTGATAAACTCTTTAGTATCTTCTCCTGATCTTGTAGTAATCGCTCATTATCCTTCCGGACTCGTACCATTTACTCTTGTAATTGATGCACAATATTCAGCAGGAAACCAGTTTGGTGTTGTTGTTCCTCAAGCAACCAGCTGGTCTTTTGATGCTTCTCTACACTTAGATAAACCCACATTTCAGGGTTCATCATTGGTGATGCTTGAGGTTCCCCAGCCTCTTGTTGTGGTTGTGATGCTAATCCTCTTCTCATTTTCTCTCTCTCTCTCTCTGTGCATTAATCACATACACAGCTTCATCATTAGTTGACCTTAGGGTCCCAGCATAGTAACGATGCTTTGATACCACTTGTAACATCTTACTTTAAAATAATTACACAGTAAAAAAAATTGCAATAAATCAATATTTATTATGAATCTCATTTGACTATATTAAAAGCGACGTTAACCCATAATTATTTTCTCTATGTCTCTCCTGTTACTTTTTTTTTTTCGCTTAACTATGATATAATCATAGGTATCACATAAATTTCTATGCAAGGTCAATGGTATATACATATGATGTTTCGTTAAAACAAAAATTAATAGTTTCAACACTTTATGATATATAATATACACCACTCCACTTGGCATTTGAATTTGAATTCTGTTAGCTGGAAATCAACTCAGATTTATTACCATAGTACATGGCAATAACTTGCTGCGACGGCTACCAGATTTACTTTGGATTCTTCGCTCTTTCCGATGGTACTCCCGTGATCCTCACCGTTGATCTGTAGATTGATCAAGGGTTATGTTGCATTGGTGGGAGAACGAAACTAGACTTTACTAACCCTAATTTTCTCAGGTTCTCCGTCCTAAAACTCTTTTAGCTCAGCCCACCCGAAAGAGAAGAGTTACTCTGCAATTTTCTCTACTAGGGTTCGAATGTATGGTTATTTCTCACATGAGAAATATAGCAGTTTACTCCTCTGAATGATGGAAAGTACTCCTCTGTTGCTTGAAACACGGTCTTCTTTCCACCATGAGGATTCCCACAGTTCCAACCAGAGCTTTTCATCTTGGCGCGCACCAACAGGTAAAAACTATGGCCTGCAACTCATTTCCAAAAGATTTTTATGCACTTAGCTCTCACTATGAAGTTAACCAGGGTTTGAATACTTGTTTTTAGAATATTAATGCTTTACCTCTCTGGTTATTATATAGAGCATCCACTCAGAATTTATTATTACAGGTAATTGTTCTATGTATACATATTCCCTTTTCATTGCATTGATTTTGATTTCCATCATTTTTGTTTTATCATAGACATCTAACTTCGTGCCCCTTACTCTCCTCTACAGGTTTTTTTTATCAACCCCAACTCTGTGGCATAGTTTTCACCAGCTTTGAGCCACTCTAATCTATAGCCATGGCTGATACAACGCTTCTCCTTTACGTACCAGGTACCCTGGCCAACGAGAGCTTCACCTCTTTGTCTCTGCTTTTCCTATCAAAATTTATAGCATAGGAATTTTTGTATAAATGGTAGCATTTGTAGAGGGCGTAAACCCTATAGTAGAGTCTTTCTGTTTTATGACCACAGATGGTATTGTAATATGATGTTAATTTTTTTTAAATTGAAATCCAAATAGGACAGGTGGCCAAAATTGTTTATGGCAATATTTTTATCGGACGAGTAAGGGTTTATTGAACTATTCCTCTAACTATTATATTCTTGCTAGGGTTCGACTGAAATTTTATCGCATTTATCCTTTATAGTTTTGACTCATATATTTTATAACTATTTCCTTCTTCTCTAAAGTTTAATGAGTATGTTGCTAAGCATGATAAACATTTCTCTTTACAGATAATTTTCCGTTTAATATCTTTCAGAATAAATTTATTGTTTCCCCTGGAATGGGGTTACTGCTTTTGGTATTTTTTTGTGCTAAGAAAACTATTATTTCCTTCGTTGCTATTGGTGCGGAAATTCATTTAGAATAATAGCTGAATTTTTGTCAAGATTTCCTTTCACAAATTTTGTTATAATAATTCTATAGGGTTTATCCTGTATGCTTTGTTTCTGTTTAATAATTCTAGGAATAACAGATTACACAATTTCCGCTTTCATTATGGTTTATGAATTCTCGTTCTCCTTGACTTACGCTACCACATAGGTTCTTTAACATTTTTGTTTTATGTTTACCTATTGTCGGTGACTGGACCACCGATCTTGAAAGTCTGTGTATAGTACTAATCAAGTATTTGAATAGAACGTCTTGGGTAGGGCTTTGCCTCAACCCGAGACTGCAATTTCTAATTGTATTTTCACCACAGTACTTAGAAACATTATAAAAAAGTTTAAAAATATAATGAAACAAATATTTATCCGGTATCTAATAACTCACAGATTCTTTGTAGCTTTCTTTGCATCTGTAAATGAATGTTAACTGTAGAATTGTAAACCTTTAATTTGCAGTTTCATATTCTTCTTGTTTTAAATAACTTCATGGAAAATCCATGGTATTTTACTATACACATGCATTATAAGTTCATCTATGCATTTCAAATGTACCTTTCTTTCACATAGACAGATTTACCAAATAGTTACAGAAACAACATTATCTATGCATTTTCAAATGTACCTATCTTTCACATAAACAGATTTACTGAATAATTACAGAAACAACATTTTTCATTTTTATTGAAATCTGAACATAGTACCTGTAACAGTTAACACTGCAATAATCATACTCATAGGAAGAATGCAATTAACTGTTTGTACTTATCTGGATTATTCTATTTTAAGATGTGATCCTCCCAACCATCAAGCGAGGTGATTACGTCCTCTACTTGCCCCCTAGCTCTAGAATTTGGATGACCCGGGTTAACAGTGGATCTCACTTTCTGATGTGACCTCAGGATAGCCAATCCAGTCAATTTCAGAAAGTCTAGTTTTTCTCAGGTTTTTCCTTGAGTTATTTTCCGCTAGTCACAACCAGCACTGCAAAACCTTAACCTTTTTCTTACTAGCACAAAACCCCTACTCCTCCTCTCGGATTCTTTTTTATCCTCAGAGAAGTAGGTAATTGTTTTCCAATTGTCCACAACCACCTCCAAATTCTTGGAAACATTTTTACCATCAGCTTTATGTATATTTAGAGTTCAAATATTTCCTTTCATTAATTAATTATTCCTAATTAATTAATTAGAAAAGAAAATAACTTTTAAACAATAGTAATTATTTGAGTCTTTCCTTCGTGATAATAATAAACAAATTGTCTTTTAACTAGTTAGCACTAGTTAACTTTAATGAAGTTGTCACAACTTACACGTTGGCACCCATTCAAAAAATCAAGGGTTAATAATTGCCATCGACATTCTCTTGAAATTCAAGGCATAATCTTTGTGCGCACGGTGTTTGAGAAAGGTTTGATGCAGAAGGAGGACTCCACGTAATGCAACAATGTGCACACTCGCTATGGATGTTACGATAAGTATCTAGGTTAATATTATTAGAAAAAAAATTGAAAGTATTCTTTTGCAAATAATATAACTTAATGTTTTCTTGAAAATATCTCAAAATAATTTGACTCATAAAGATGAGTATTGTTTTCTTGAAAAGATCTCAAAAAAAATATATGCATAAAATAAAATATACTGTTGTTGTATGAAAAAAAATTAATAGCTATGGTGTTATTTTTCTAATCGGGAAAATAGTATTTATTTACATGTAAGAATGATAGCTATTATGTTAATTTTTTTTTAATAGTATGTATTTTCCTACAAAAATAATAAGTATGGTTTTAGTTTTTTTTTGGAATAGATTATGCATTTCCATGCATGCATAATAATTATGGGGGTAGCTTCCTTCAGAAGAAGAATATGTATTTACATGTATCAAGATAATAATAGTAGTTAGGATAATTTATTTTATAAAAATAATATTAATTCACATGCACATAGTTCATAGATAATGTGGAAAATAATTTGGAAGTTATGTACTTTTAATTAATGATTATGCAGTGTTCATAGAGACATATGTCCCAATAAATTGTACACATTCTAATTATGCATATGAAAAGACATTTGAGACATAACTAGTAAAGACTTCTTATTAGGGTTTGATAAATATTTTATAATCATGATGTTGGAAGTGTTGATGAAGAAATTGTTGGAAAATATTATATCTTAGGCGAATGATGGATTATGTTTAACATTATGAAAGACAATGAAACTAATGTTCCATGAAGGTTGAGGGAATGTGAACTACAAGATGATTTACTATAGGGAACAACTAAACCACATAGACTAGTGTTCAAGCAATTGTGGGATAAATGATATCATGATTAATGTAATAACTTCTATCTAGTTATGTTGAATTTAAAATGATATATATTTCTTTGTAATATTTTTAACAATGGACAAAGCGATGTGCTTCCTTACATCCATTGAGCTACCAGTGAACGAAGTTATGTACTTTTAATTAATGATTATGCAGTGTTCATAGAGACATATGTCCCAATAAATTGTACACATTCTAATTATGCATATGAAAAGACATTTGAGACATAACTAGTAAAGACTTCTTATTAGGGTTTGATAAATATTTTATAATCATGATGTTGGAAGTGTTGATGAAGAAATTGTTGGAAAATATTATATCTTAGGCGAATGATGGATTATGTTTAACATTATGAAAGACAATGAAACTAATGTTCCATGAAGGTTGAGGGAATGTGAACTACAAGATGATTTACTATAGGGAACAACTAAACCACATAGACTAGTGTTCAAGCAATTGTGGGATAAATGATATCATGATTAATGTAATAACTTCTATCTAGTTATGTTGAATTTAAAATGATATATATTTCTTTGTAATATTTTTAACAATGGACAAAGCGATGTGCTTCCTTACATCCATTGAGCTACCAGTGAACACCCTCATGAAACGTTTAATAAAATAAACGTTTGTTGGTTATTCCCTTCAGGTTTCGAGGGTATATCGATGTCCATTAATGTGTTTTCGTATTGTGTCATTCTAATGATGCTAATTCCTTGTATGGCCATTGTCACTTACATAATCAGATGAGGTTAACTAGCCTAAGTAAATGAATGGGGAAAAATATTGCTTTATGTTAATATGTTGCAACAATGGTTGTTTGTTATGCAACTTGCTATTCCATTTGTAAAGTTATTTTAGTTAATGAAGATGAATTTACCTATTGGTCAATTAAATAATATGGAATAAGTGATTCGGAATTATAAGTGCTAGTAAATTTCATAAAATTATTCTAATATTATGCATTTTTACACAAAATTTACCAAAAAAAATGTTACATATTTTATATATATATATATATATATATATATATATATATATATATTATATTGATTACTTCTTATTACAATAATAATAATAATAAATTTTTATGGTAATAGTTATAATGATATTAATTAATGTATAATAATATATATATATATATATATATATATATATATATATATATATATATATATTCAAATTTATCACATATCAAAAAAAATTATATTAATTTGTTATTATTTAAATTTTTATTTTATATTAATTTTTTAAATTAATTAACAAAATTTTAAAAAATTAATTTGAGTCATACTCAATAAATATTCATAAATTTATATTTATTTATTTTTTAAATTCATATTATTCTTTTTTTTTGGTTTTCATTACCCTATCAAATCATAAAATAAACCAATACTAATATTATTTGAAAACATCTCGTTGTGCGAATTTGCAAAACATCTTTATCACTTTCTAAATAGTTATTTTCAATACTATAACGCAAATCCTTACATCTAGATAAGGTACATCGAGAAAGCACATAACTTGCACAACCTTGATGTTTGAGACTGTAAAAATTTACAAAAATGTGAGTCACGTGAACTGATTCTGGCTTCCGCGTGGTATGCGAGGATAGAGAAATTTTAGTAGTTGGTTTAACACTTTGAATGCAGATTTGATTCCATAGGGGTCCAATGGCGAAATTGAGCGCTCGGTTTGAAAGAGACGTAAAATAGAAAAATCGCATTCATTTCAGAGTTGAATTAGACACCATTACAGCGCACTAACAGGAATTGGGCGCAGTCCGTTGGACCACTCCAATTTATCGGACTGAATAGATGTCGAAGAAAGTCGGGCGTTTGCATTTTCAATGAATGTAATTAGCTCCCAAGTTTGGTCCCGGTCTACGACTCGACGGAAAAGAGAAACTAGTTTAGATAAAGCGGGGACAAATAACTGGCTGGTTATTGAGCTGTTAAATAGCAACATTGTATTTAATTGTTGTTGGGTAATATATTTGATTAAATCCAACTGTGATCATATACAATCTGAAGCATTTACTACACAATTACAGTTGAATAATGTATTTGGTTAAATTCAACTGTGAGCATATACAATCCAAAGCATTTACTACATAATAACATGCCACTTATTTTCCGCCAAAACTGCGTACTCACTATCATGTTTGATCTAAAACCCTAGCTTGTGCTTATTTTTCTCAGGATTCTGATTTTTGGCAGCGTTCACACTCATATTTCACTTTCCGCCAAACGTTCAATTTGTGGTAAATGCGTGCACTTTCGAACTCTCTCATTTTTTTCTCAACAAGCAGAAAATACGTATTGCTGATCTGTTCGTTGACGTGGCGTTACACTCCCCCTAAAACGGATATATAGGAGTCGTTGGTTGACAACGTCTGTTAGTTAAGTGACAATTATCCGAAAATACGGACAAAGACAGACAGAGGCCAGTAGACTGATTTTTTTGTATTCTCAGGAATTTTGATTTGAGTTCGATCAAAACTTCTCCTCTACGTGTCAACGAGTCACTCATTATGACAAGGAAATGAGGGAGAATTTATTTTAAAAGGGCGAATTGTCTAAATCCTTTCGCAATACAAAGAATCAATACGCATAGTAGTTGGGTTGTACATTCGTTTGTACATTTCAGCAATAGGCACGGTAGTTGGTCTGTAACTTTGTACATTTTTCCAATTGTAAATTAGTGTTATTTTTATTTAAATGGAATCCCTTTTCAAGGTGAGACACTCGTATACCCATAGCTAGACGATATTTTAGCTCCTGGAACGGAAAATCGAGAGGACTTCGATTATTAAATACAGTAACTAAAAAAAATTATATATCAATTTTGTTTTATTTTAAATATATTAATATAAATTTAAACTTTTTTTAGAATATATGCTTGTGTGATCCATATAAAATTGTAAAATCTATTTCGGTAATAATCACATATAATGGAACGTTGTCGACGCGTTTCGAACCAACCAGTGTAGTTCATCATCAAGATTAAGTCTAGGTTTAATTATTAATAATTATAATTATTAATATTATTTTTATATTTTTTAATTATATTTTATTTTTATATAATTTAATTAAATCAAAATATTTACATCAGATCACATAAAATAATGTATCTTATAAGATTTCTTCCACACAACTAAAAATACCTCAATACAATAATATATAAATTAAAAAAAAAAACAAATCAAACTTCAAAAACTTACTACTCATACTAAATAGTACTACCCATACCAATTCTATTTAGACATACTCAATGCTGATGTCATCTCACCATTCCTAAAATTAGACGTTTCTTTCGCATCTAAGCACCAATGCTTATCAAAACATTTTCAATTTGAGTCCATCTTTGGTTTAGGAAAATATTCAAAGAATTTGAGAAACCTAGCCCTCCTCTTTAAAAATCCGTAGCAAATTGACCGTTTTGAAACTTATTGTTCTATCTAAAAATTTATTTAATATTTTATTTAACTAACTTAAATATATTTTCATTCGATATTTATTAAGAGAGATTAAATCTCTTTTCATTAAAAAAAATGTTTACATCTCAAAAATTTTGTTTTTTTTTAATTTATTAAATTACACATTAAGATAAATCTAAATTTATTTAATTATGAATAATTGATAATTATAATTATTAGTTTTATTTTCTATATTTTGACATATTCAAAATGTTTTAATTAATAATTATAATTATTAATATTATTTTTATTTATTTTTAATTATATTTTATATTTATTTTTATTATTATATAATTTGACTAAGTCAAAATATTTACATCACATCACATCACATAAAATAATATATTTTATAACATTTTTTTGCATACTCAAACAAAAATACCTCACTACAATAATACATAAATTGAAAAAAAAAAAACCAATGAAACTTCAAAAACTTACTACCCATACTAATTCTATTTAGACGTACTCAATGCTGATGTCATCTCACCATTCCCAAAATTAGACGTTTCTTTCGCATCTAAGCACCAATGCTTATCAAAACATTTTCAATTTGAGTTCATCTTTGGTTTAGGAGAATATTCAAAAGATTTGAGAAACCTAGCCCTGCTCTTTAAAAATCCGTAGCAAATTGTCAGTTTTTAAACTCGGGTGTTTTTTGAAATATCTGGCCGTTTTTTTTTCGGTTCTTTAGGACATCCATGTATATTTATTTTGGGAATCATTTGACTATATAATAAGAAATTGGGTAAAACTAATTAAAAAAATAGTATTATTATTTTTGCTTTGCTAGCGTAAAATAACTTGCAAAATAACTTGCATGATTAACTTAACATTAAGCGCTGGAAGCAAGCATAAGGGGTTTCACACCATATAAAACAAGGACCGTTTTTGGAACCTTCTACAATGCTACAATATACCATTATCAAAATGTTCATAATATTGCCAATGGGATTTTGAGGTCTATGCCCTCAAATTTAGCATTTTTCTTAAGAAATTTGTATTTACATTTGTTGTAGAGATTCTTTATGCACTTCTTACGAATTTTTCATCATGCTCATTACTTTTTAAAACAGGTTCTTAATGAATTTCTTAAGGAATTTTCATTATGTTTACTATTGAATTTTAATGTCCAATGCAAAAAAGATATGGAAGATTATATTCGCCCTTATACCGTGAGAAAAAATGAGTTTCTAAAATATCAAATGAAAATCAGTTTCTAAAATATCAAATGAAGCATTGTAGTTGAAATAATTTTGGATAGCTTGTTATATTTCTGTGCAGTGTAAATTTCATAATGTAAATATTTAAATATCTGATGATTGACACTATATGAGTAATTTTATTAGTTTTAATCTCAATTTTTCATTTATATGGGCATTATTTGATGCAATGAGTGCTAAGTGGACTATTCAAAAATAATGAGAAATTAGTCAGTTACAACTATCTCTCATGAAAATGGTCATAGACGAATGACTTACATAACACATTTGAATCCCAAAAAATGATATCTAATATAATGCACTCTGAGAACTCCTCAATAGTTAGATTTATATGTGATTATTGTATTCAAAGTAATAAATATATATGGAGAAATAGTGAAAACTATGAGAAAATAAACATCAAGATAGATTTATTTCGAAATTGATTGAGATTTGTAATTGGATATTAACATAATAATTAAGAATGAAGTTTTTTTTTTTTTCAATTTTTTTTACTATAATGAGCTGAGTAATGCCATGTATTTATAATTTTTATCATTATAGTGTAGTTATACAACTATATTTTAAGATAATTAAAATGATATGACTATGATTTTTGAGAAAGTTGAACGGCATTTGTGGATTTTGAAGTATTTTTTATGATTATCTTTTTATTGGAGTACGTGGGATTTATATTGCAATAATGCAAAAATATGTGGGGTTTGTGGATCTTTATTAATAAATGTTTCCTTATTACTTTCTTTAGTTGAATTTTCTTATGTAGTATGAAATTTGTGAAAATTGGAAAGTGCACTATCTGTATTTTTTGAGAAAGAACTATCTAGAATTTTGGGAACTCTCGGGAATTTGTATGTATTGAAATATCCACTTGGTAATCTTTACATCATTGAGGAAGATTTTGAACTTCTTAACATGGAGAGAAGAACAACAAAGGGAACAAGAATTCCCTTCTTAAGGGGTTTTGAGAAGGCTAACCTTGCTTAACCCAAACTTTCTTTATGCCTCCTTTGAATACCACCAAAGATTTTCTCCATTAATAATCAATTAAGGTGTTTCCTTCCTATAGTTTGTATCTTATGTGATTTTGTCTACTTTCATGTTCATCCATTCATTTTCAATTTTGCAAGCTATATTTTCTATTGTGCTAACCTTAGCCAACTCTATTTTGTTGTATTAGTGGAACTCCTTCTACAACATGTGGGATTTTTCTCAATCACTCAACAAATCTCAACAAATATATTGGTTGCTCCAACAGTTTTAAATCTTCACTTACACACTCTTAGTTTATTCTTACCTTATTTCTCATTATCAATTTGTTATATATGTTCCCTAGTAGGCTTCAGGCGGAGCTTAGAACCCTTATTTTAGATTTTTCTTTAGAATTTTTAACTATTTTTTCCCACACATGTGGCTCAAAGAACTAAATCATCACAACATTCATGTAAAATTTCAATTTTCTTTATCCATATTTCATGTGATTATGATTTCCTTACCCATATGGATTTACAACAATTGTAATTTCTCTAGTTTTCTTCTCTTTGTTTAAAGTCACCTTATATCCCTTAATATCCTGCACCTAATCACTTATAATATTAGCTAAAAAAGACACTGGACTAGGTAAATCCAATTAAAAATAACCATTTTAATTTATTTTTCTACATGGATATTCCACTCAAAACAAATCTACATTTCTTAGCTAAGATTGAATTTATTATTAGTTTTTTGGAACTAGAAATGAAACTTTTCATCTAGGTATGTTCTTCACCTCACACTTCATGCAATCTAGGTAGATCAAAATGGATCATAAGTATCCTCCATATCCCTTACTAAGTAGATAAAAATATTCATATAGCATTAATTAGGAAATAGGGTAATGTGCCCCTTACAAGCACATACACTTTGTTTCTTTGCAAGGTTGCAATTTCATCTAGTTTATTTTGCTAAAATAAGGATCCTATGATATCCACATATTGTAATTTAATATATGATATGGGCTTAATACAACTGCATATAATTTTATCTAGGAGAATATTGGTGGGCACCCACCTCTACCATTGTCTCAATATATCACTATCTTCAAGGATTTTTTTTAGTTTTTTTGGGTCCCAAACTTTTGGGGGAATTTTGAGGCCCTAAACGATGTTTTTTTTTTTTTTTTAATTCGAGGGCCCCATTTAAAAATTTTAGTCCTCAAATATTTCTTTTCGCAGAGATATTCTGCACCCTAAATGGATATTTTATGCACAGGTTGTGTCCCCAAGGATTTGATGCACCAAATAACCACCTAGGGACCCGCAAAGCTTTTAGAATTTCATTTTCTAAGGCTAGGGTTTTTTACACCTATGGTTATTTATTCATGTTAAAAGGTCATTATCTAAACCTTTAAGAAATCCTTGTGTGTATGTGTGTAGCTTCCATCCCTTTATGGTCAAAGATAACTACCACCATTCTAGCCAGTTTGTGTTATACACTATCATACTATTTCATTTATTTATATAAGTTGGATTTTCACCATATTACTCTCCCTATTTTTATATTTCTTTGTGTTTGTTTCATTTCATTTCATTCCTTATATAATTCAAACGAGTGGTATTAGAGGAATTTTCTACTTATTTTTTCTCAATACATCCTCAATCAGGTTAAGGTATAAAGGGTTGCGTCTCGAGTTAGTTTCACTTAGAAATGATCATTCTTGCAAACCTAAGAATCATCCCATGGTGGAAGAAAAGAGAGATGATGGATCTAGAGATATTATCAAGTTGTTTCTTGAGGAATCAATCGCATGATAGAGGAATGAGATGATAGAAAAATTTCCCATATCCATTGATGATTACAAATGACAACCAAGGCACCTTCAAAAAGAAGTAATTTTGGAGGTGTGAAACACCCCTTTTATTTTCCAAATTTTGTGATATAATTGAAAACTCATAATGGTGCAATGAGTTAAAAAAATACGATGTGTTGTAATGTTTATTTTTATTAATAAAATTGTTAAAATTCTGGAGCTAAAGGAAGGGGAGATAAATCTGATGTGTTGTAATGTTTATTTTTATTAATAAACATGTTAAAATTCTAGAGCTAAAGGAGGGGGAGAAACAAATAGATTGTGATTCCTTGAGAGGAAAATTTGTCTTTATTTAATTTTCCTTTTTGATGAAATGGTTAATCTTTCCAAGAAGCTTCTAGTGAGAGGTTGGGAATATGAAGTGTCAGTGTGTGATTATAAAAAAAGAGGGAGGATCAATCAATAGGCTATTATTCCTTTATCTTTTTAGCCTATTACATTTTCTCTCTCATAAATTATTTTCCCTTTCACATAGTGTTTCAAATTAGAAATATATTTGGTGGCGGAGCCTATATAGTTTTAGACCTTTTGATTGGTTAGGATTTGTGAGTCGCATCTTATGTACTCATAGGAGGTGAATTTCTTTCACATGCTTTCTTTGGAATATATGAGTTTGAGAACTAGGAATGCTTGTGTTTGTGTGTGGCACACAGAGAAATGAAGAGGGTAGGCTCAAGGTATTACATCTAAATTAGAGAGTGACTTCGTTATGTTGTGTAGACTTGCATGGTATTTTTTTGAATGTTTATGAGCCTAATCAAATAATATAGAGTTTTTCCTATGTGTGAATGATAATGACCTTCATTTTTATGTTAAATATGGTCTAAAATTTGTGTGATAGATCCCAAAGTTTGGTTTTCCTTGAAGGCATCAAGAATTGGGCTCTAAGGTTCCTAGCTATGAGAAATATTATACCACAATGTTTCCAATGGTTGGGAGGAGAGTGGCTCGCCCTTGTCCAATTCCTAGTTCAATTTATCTGGATCAAATAAGCACTTCTATGCTTGGAAAATGAAATTGATTATTGCAGTAATATAAGTATGAAATTATTTATTCATAAGAAGCGTTCTTTTTTTAATGAGATCTTTTTATGAAAAATAAACGCGTGGAGGATATGAATTCTCTTTTTTGGTAAAATTTAATTTTTTTTCATAACCTCTAAGTAAGGATATTTAATTAATTTGGGGAATATATTCTTCTTGGTAAGGATTATATTAATAAATTTTCAAACTCGTGGATTGGTTGTGCACATGCATGCCTTCCTTGTTAATTGCACGTTTATTTTTCATTATTTTTCTCTATAGATTACAGGTCCCTATTTTTTTTCTTTGATTTAAAGAGATATGAGGTGTGAGAAAAAACCTAGGGAATATTTTTGGGGTCATTCCTGGAATTTAAATGTGGAAGCTAAAATGTGATATATGGGTTAAACATTACATCTTGACATTTTATCTATCACTTTTCTTATAATAGATTTCAGAGGATGAAACTTGAACCATAACTAGGGGAGATATAATTGAATATATAATTCAATTTTCATATATGTATTCTCTATATTTTCATATATATTTGATCTAAGGAAGATGTACTTCATAAATGATTATTCAAATTTGTCATCTTAAAATTTTTGAAATAAAAAGTATTATAAGAGATTTAAAAATTTGAAACTTAGGCCAAAATGAGGGGAACTCTCATTGAAAATATGGTTCAATTTTTAGATATCCATTCTCTATAGTTTTGGAGATATGCTCTAAGTTGTGTATCTTGAATTCTCCTCAATCAAGCTTCAAATAGGTTAGCATGGTATTTTTACTATAAATTTATTTCTTTGAGGTTTCATACCCTAAAACGTGGAGGAGACAGAGAGGATATCTCAAGGTATTCATGGTATTGTTGAAAAATATACAACATCTACATGAGGTGATTAATCTTAAATTGATAATTGATTGTGATATATTTTTACTTATCTTGATTAGATTTTTCTTCAACATGATTATTATTATGTTTTGGTCATAAAAAAACAACCAAATAATAATTAAAAATGAGGAAAGAGCAGATATATGCTACCAACGAGGTCCAAAACCTCTTCTATTGATAAGAAAACCTGCCAGACCTCTTCTCTTCTTATAAAAATTTCATTAATGATTTCCATGACCTGTGACCCTTGACCAAGACTCCTTCAAGACAAAATAAAACTTCCTTCTTAATTTTCATAGCTTACAACAACAAACTTATACCTTCAATCAACTTTTTCAACAACTTCGGCCCCCAACAACAATTTATGCAACTTCGACCTAGTAGATTGACATCTTCAACTTTGGTGTATCTCCACAACTTCGACCTATATGCAACTTCATTATTTCGAGCTAGAATCATCTTCACAGCATCAACCTAGAAGAAACTTCACAACCTCAACATTGCAGTTTCATAACTTTGATGTAGCTTCAGAATTTTAGCCTAGCATATTTAAAACTTTGATGCAACTTCAAAAAAAAAAATTCCCAGTAATTGAAGAAACCTTAACATAACAGAGAGAGAGGCCCAAAACTTTTATCTTTCTCTTCTTCTTCTTTTTTTTCCTTTCTTCGAATTACGTCTTGAGGAGATCAAAATTTCTTGAGATTGTTTCCAAGTGAGTTCGAGTTCCTTCTTATATATAGTCTTTTTGCATACAAATTTCTATCTTTAGGCCGACTTTTCCCTTCATATAGGTTGAATTGATATTTGTACCACGTTAATGTCTTGTAGGGTCCTTTAACTCTACTTTGACTCAAATATATTTTATTTACAACATGTAACATGCCTAAATGGGTCTTCAATACATGACAATTACTCAATTGACTTTATGACAAACCTGGAAGCACTCAATGGGTGCTTGACCAAATTTTTTTTTCCCTTGAGCATGAAACCCATGCCTCAAGAAAATCAATGATAAATTTATTTTTCTTTTCACATTAAATACATAAGATCATGATTCCATATCTCATTATGAATATTGAACCTGGTTACATATTTCAACACTCCCTCTTAACTAGGTAGGTGTATATAATCCATACCATGTACGTGGGCATTCTCAATATGAATAATTTTCATAAGAGTATTTTGAATGGTAAGCCATATTTTTAGCATCATATCATCTAAAATTTTCTCATAGAAAGGTCTTGACTAATAGCTCTATCTCTGTATAATATCAAATCACAATTATCGTGAAACCAATGATTGATAGACACCATCATCATTGTTTCTCAAGGAACATACCCAACTCGAGTGTTCACAAGGTACGACCACCCATGAATATTCTTATCCTGGATTCCTAGTCCTCAAAGAATATCGGTCCTCTTTGATTACACTTATCTTTGATGCCCTACCTCATCGACAAATATTATCAAATGCCAGATGCTTTATCCAATCCTCAATTATTTCTTCACAACAAGAATATAAGAATGATGTGTCTATGTCTCCCTCTTAACCAAGGAAGATATACCCATTCCTATAAAGGAATGGACCCAAGCTCCCTATTATCGAAGGACTTGTCCAAGCTCCCTCTTCATTAGGGACTTGTTTTTTAGCAACTTACAATTCTTTGGTGGAGACCATGGTACCTTCAGATTCTTTAACATCCCCTCCTTTTTATGTCATGAATTTCATCTTTATCATTAAATCTTTTGGGACTTCTTCCTAGGGAATCAATAATCTATCACTTTCCTTCATGGACCATGCTGGTCATGTCATCCTTCTCTTCATCAAAAAATGACCTTCTAATCCACATCTAAATTTTCTTCATACAACTAACTCTTCCAAGTCATGTTTCCTTTAGGATATTTCATCCAACCACATGAGTGCTAGTTGTAGGTGGCATCTACAATTCTCTTTTGGTAGCATTGTACGAATCCATGCAGATATTGTTAAAAAATAAAAAATGAATGTCAAATCAAAGTACCTTTTGTGATGGACTTTCATCATGATATCTCGTTTGCAACATCAACATCCTGCAAATTTATAAAAACATCTCCAAAAATTTCAATGTAAAGGGTCTCCTTTATTTACAGACCTTATCATGGCATTCATGCCTTCTCCATGGAGATGTCATTCCTAATTATTTTATTCATCAGATGTTGATTTCCTTTTCTAGTTAACCATAGCTGCACCTTTCACGGTCTCTTCTTTCTTTCTTCACATATTTCTCCTCAAGAAATTCCATCCATAGTTCCTTACATATTTTCCAACCACCTCATATTCCATATGAGGGCATATTATGTTGATTTCATCTAGTAAATATGTGAACCATGCCTTCATGCATTTTTCCAAATGAGGATATCCCATTTCTTTAATCATGCTCCTAAGATAGAGCACTTACCCATGCAGCTTATGATGGTGTGAATCAATAAAATTAATACATTATTGTTTCCTTCCTTTGTTAATCTAGGCTTCCCTCAACAAATTCCTCTCCTTTCTTGAAATTTCTTCAATTATGTTGCATTCTTCTATCACCATATTATCATCCTTCCTAAACCATGAATTCCATACAAGATGTAATTATTAGCGAGATACTTATTTCTCCCAAGAGAGGTGAACCTTATAATGAAGATTCCGATGAAGGATCTTGATTATCCTCATCCTGAAAATTATCCTTCCTAATTATGATGATTTATGATGACTTCAATGCTAGATGAATTTCTCCTACCCATAGGTAGCACGTATTCTTTTAATGTTGTTACCAAGAGCTACTTCCTTCTTATGATGATTGATATAGAATTCTACTTCAACTATCTTTCAAGATTTTCTAATGATGCCATGAGCTCTTGCTTCAACATTATGCTTATAGTATGATGACATATTCTATTAGGATGCATCTTGTCATAATTCTTCTCATCTTGAATTATATGGTGGAGGTATTTTCACCTCCCACTTCTCGTTTGATTTCTATTGGAGAAACCATGATAGTGAAGATATATCCCTTTGTATTTCTTCTCATTAGGTTTGTTTACTTCTTTGATGATATAAACCTCATTTATTTCTTTCCTCTTGTATCCTTCTTTAATTTCTGAAAATATCTCTTTCAGTGTCCATATTACTAAAAATCATAGCATTGGATCTTTGACATATCCTTCTTCTTCTTTTGAGGACCAAACTTTCCTTTTATTTTAGTCATGCAAGAAAATTCTTGAATTTGTTCATTCCATTCTACGTCACTTTTTAACTTCAACCTAGTTTTTTTAATCTTACATAATGACCAAAGTTCACTGAATGGGGTGGAATCCTCCTCTCCATAGAATCTTGATACGAAGTTTCCCCATTCCTCTAGCAGTGAATTGAGCACAACAGTGCCCATTTCCCTATCAAACATTATTTCCCCCAACTCTTGTAGTTGTTCTCGTAGTTTTGACACCTTCATAAAGCATGAGGCTATTCCATCTTCCTTTGATATCTTCATCTTGTATATATTAGTTCTCAGTGATATTACTTCTCCTACAGTGCTTACAGAGAAAAATTCTACCAGTTTTTGATAGATGTATTTTTGACATTTCTAACTTCGCTACGTATGGGATGAGAGAATCTTTGATTGATTATATAAGGATTATTTGAGCCCTTCTTTCCCCCTTCACGTGTTTTTCTAGATCTTGAGCTTCTTCTTTTGGTGGTTCAATAATTGAACCTTTAACATGGCCAATGACTTAATTTTCTATGAGTATAAAACATATCCTATTTTTCCATTAAATATAGTTTGTTGAACCAACCAATATGTTTCGTTCCTTGCAAAATAAGTTCATTTTAACATATTTAGACATATATATAAAGGTACTTACTTTTGAAGATACTTCTTGATGACAATATCTTCAAATTGATGACTATTTATTTTTTATGATGATGTTGATAATAAAAGATGTCTTCTTAACGAATATGTATTATTTCAAAAGTGATCCTTGTCTCTTAGAGAGGGAGATCACCTTGATTTCTAGATGATTATGAAAATGTCTTCTCCTTTCTTTTCTTTGATGTAGATGCTTCAAGACGATCCAATGTAAAGTCCTTCTTTGAGACAAGAAAGAGTCCTGAAGATATTCTTTGTGATGATGATTGAGTAATGTATGAGCTTCTCAAGAATGATTTAAATGTAGAGCCCTTCTTTGGATGAGTTAGAGTTTTGACGTCTTCTTGTTGTCTTTTTTATTCTAGTGCAATACTTGAAATGAATAGTTCCTTTTGATGATCCTTAGATTGATTGGACCTTATGTATATATTCTTTAATGATTCAGTGTCCTATTTCATATATTTACCTTTCTTTATACTCGTTTTGATGGCCCTTCTTTAATTTTCCTTTCTTTTTCTTGTCACCTTAGCTCTGATACCATGTTGATAAATATGGGGCATCCAGATGAGGTGATTTACCTTAAATTAATAATTTATTGTGATATCTTTTTACTTATATTGATTAGTTTCTTATTCAAATTGATTATTATTTTGGTCTGATAATCAAACATCTACCAAAATATAATGAGCAATGATACAAGAGGACATAAGCTATAGGCTATCAGTTATGGCCAAAACCTCTCCCCTTGAGAGTAAAACGCACAATAACTCCTTTGTTATTGTATAACTTCAATTGATGAATTCCATGACCTATGGCCCTTTACCAAGGCTTCTCCAAAAAAAATTCAAGCAACAAGCTGCAACCTTCCGGCAACTTCGAATTGATAACACCTCTCTATTGTTATCATGATGGTCTTGTTTAGAATGAATTATAGTAGAAAATCTAGGACTAGGGGTAAATATGTGAGTGAATATTTTATTAATAAATAAATAAAGGGTTTAAGTTCTTGTGCATGAGACACCTGGATATGAGATTATTTCCAAAGAAAAGAAAACAAGAATAAAATCTAATTGGAAAATGAGATTGGATAATTCTTTCATGATAGAATTCTAGATGAAACTCTACATAATGGTAATGGATGGGAGAGAAAAATCCATTAATTTTTTTAGATGGAGAAATATTCTAATCTTAGATAAACATAAATTTTAGCGAGAGAGAAAGGTGGATTTTATGGAAAAGCCAAAGAAAGTGGATAAAAAGATCCACAAAAGAGGGATGTCGCTAAAGAGAAATTTATGTTATTATGTTACTATATTTTTTTTATGAATATATGTATAAGTATTTTGATTAGTATAAAAAGAATAAATATAAAAATATGTTGTATTTTCCAGTTGGAAATGATACAACATGATTTGTTAGAACTGAAACCGGAAGTATGTGTATGGCTATTTAGAAAAATCAGCGTTGAGTTCTATTTAGAAAAGGAACTATTAATATGATTAAGTGTATAAGATGAGTTTAAATTTGGTATATGAGATCGAATTTATGGATACCTTAAAGGTGAGTTATTTTTAATACCTTAGTTCCTATTAATATAAACAAGAAAAAAATTAATGGACAAATTAATCTGTTAGGCAGCGTACTGGGGTTCCTTCTAGTTAATATGTGAAAAAAATTAGGACACTTAGTTCGAGGTTTTGGAAAGTTAATGCAAGAGGAACAAAATGATGTGAGGCTTATCAAGCCAAACTACACTACATTATTCGTTATCCAATACTTCATCCTAGTGAATTAGAAATTAGGTGTTACGCATTGATTATTCTACATGGGGATCTATTGATAGGTTGAGTTACGAGAAGAAATTTAGGAACCCTTACTTATCAAAATTCCTACCTCAAATTTATAGCATCTCCACTTATACAAATGAAAAAAATATATATATAACAAGATCTATGGAGAACAAACAGTGGGATAAGATCATATCCATAAACGTCATGAAATCAAGTGAGACCATGAGCGCTGGAGAATATATAGGATAAATTACTAGAAACCTAGGTATATGATTTTACATTAAGTTAAACAAAATCAATATGATGAAACAACTAAAAGTGTAGATGGATCCATATTTAATACGATGGGCCATTAAGTAGGACAATTAAGAGGAAAATTTGGGGATTATGTCGAATGGATGAAAGAACGATAAAAATTAAAGATTGACGTGTGTAGATGAATTAATATAGTAAAAGAACTTAGAGAAGAGAACCAAAATATAAATATAAGAGAAGAGAAAGAGATATGTTTGTTGCAGAAGGAAATCAACAACGTTATAATAATATTATTTACAGTTTTAATTCATTACCAATCCTCTGGATAACTACCATATTAATAATCTAAAACAATTCTTTGAATTAATACGGAAATATGAATATGCACAGATATGGTAATTACACGATATGGTAATTACACGATCTAAATTATGTAAACTAAGGAGTCCTAAATATATGCATCACCAAAATTACATATATAATACGCCAGTATGGACGAAATTAAACAAGCAACGTAGGGCATCTCACGAATAATTAACATACAGGAAAATAAATAATATAGACACTATGAAGTTTGTATCAGAACCTGTATAGAACATGTGGTAAAGAGCATGACCAAAATTTAAAACAAGAACACAGAGAAGCGCAGTATTTTCATCCTTAAATGAAACTGAGACAATTCTACAGGTTGAAATGGAAATTGAATAAACACAAAAACTGAGTATTATAAATCCATGGAAATTCCTATGCCCAAGTACCGTATTACACATGAGTTTTACTATGAAATTATCCAGTTAAATATGACCATTTGCCCCATAATTAGGAATTACAAGCTTAGTTTCCAAGGTGGTATAAAATTAAATCTGCGTATCCACAATGGAAAATTAGGAAGTGAAAATTATTACATATCAAATAGAAAATTTCATAAATTGTAGAACTACACATGGGTTTAGTGGAATTAGACTCGGTAGTGGAAATATCAGATTCTGGATAAGCCAAAAATTACATGTTTGTTAGGCAGAAATGAAACCAACCAGCGTCAGGGAAGCCAAGGGTTAAAATATTTGAAGACTTCGTCATCAATCACTTATATATATGCAATCAAAAATGATGATTGCCTGCAAGACCATACCACTACCCAGGTTAAGTAGGGCGAAAGTAAGAAAGGATGTTGGCAAAAAAATGAAAAACTTAATTGAAATGGAAACACAAATATAATTACCTTTGATTGTAATCAATGGCAAGGAAAGGGTATCACCTTAGTCCCTCCAGTGCTAGAGAAATTAAGGAAGGTTAGTTATAAAAACATTAAATGGTGTTATGATCACAAGTAGAAACAAACAGAGGGTTCACTCATATGGAAATAAAGTAATATGTAGGTAAATTTTGGGCCTTACCCGTTAAAGAAAGTGGTGCCAGTAAATTCTCTCGCATATGGAGAGAAGAATTTCTTGTTAATATAAATGTTGAGAATAACCAGAAGAACCCAATACAGTATGAGAGCATCTCAGTCTGTTAAATGTAGTATATTAGTACCAAAACAAAAGAGATTAACATGAATAAAGTAAGGGTCCTTTTCTACTATGGTATAACCACTGCAAAGCCTACTTGGAACAAGTATTCAGAATGAAGGAACTTATAAAGTTATTGGACAATTTCGGTGTGTCATAAGAACCACAAGGGTGCACCAAAAGTTCCAAGATTGCCGCGAAGCTGTGAGCGTAAAACCTAGGGAAGAAAGCCTAAATTAAGGAAGAAGACCTGCATTGAGGAAACAAATTCATGGTTAATGTATGAATATAGCGAAGGATGGTAGGGTTAATCAGAGAAAATTAAAAGTAATAAAATTAAAAAAAAACTTGTACACATAGCCAAAATAACTTTCTTACCAGTGACTCCAGGACGTGAACCTGGATTGGTATACTCCCTTCTACAATCCGAGTTCCCGATGAAATTGGGCACCATAATCGAAATATGATGTGAGAAAGGGGGTTTTATTGAGTAGGAAGCTCCTATCATCTCCACGATGACATTGCAAAAATAACACCACGTCAACCCTGTTCAAATCCTTCACATGCGACCGTGCATAAAAAAGCAAGAACATCATAGTGCAACGGAAAAGGATAAAAAATGGGATCAAAATTTTAGGGTTTGCAAGGAAAAATAATAGCTATTAGAACTCCTCAAGAAATCTTATCCATTAACCAGATATTACGACTGCCATGTACTTCCAACCCTTGTGATCAATGCTGGGTTATGTTAGGCCAAGAGGTCACTCAACTAGCTCTCCTTATTTTTTATTTACATTATTGTTCATATCACCCAATTCCACAGATTATATGTCAACATTCCCCACCTTAATATAAAGGGACGTTGGTGATTCTAAGCACCATTATAAATCTTTCAAACCTTTGGTGAGGGTGTATGCAATCTGCTCATTGGTGGAACATTGACATAGATGGATTGTCTTAGCCTCAACATGATGTTGAATAAGATGATATTTTGTATTGATGTGCTTTTTTCTAGCATGGGACTTTGGGTTCTTGGCCAACTTTATCACAAAATTATTTTCCATCATGAGTGGAGTTGAATGCACTTGTTTCTCATGAAAATCTTCTAGAATTTTCCTGAGCCACACAATTTCCTTTTTTTCTTCAGCTGCTACCACATATTGTGGCTCAGTTGTGGAATCTATTGGAACTAATTGTTTGTGTGATCTTCAGGAGACACCTCTTGATTGAAGACTCATAGTATAACGTGAAGTAGATACCCTAGTTTCTTTTTCCATAGAAGTCTGAATTAGAGTCTCCAATCAAGCTAAATTCGACCACCTGTGTATACTTGAGTCCACAATCTTGAGTCCACTTCAAGTACTTTATAAATATTTTTGCAGCATGTTATCACTCAGTAATATCTCCAGGTTCAAGAGAAATAGTCCGAGGTAACGACAAACCTACTTTGGAAATTTAGGATCTAGCCTTCCTAAATATCAGAGAGGGCTCTCTCTTTATGATTTAACTTTGTTTTTGTTTAATATTTTTGGCTAGTTATGATAGTTCAATTTGGTTTTGGTTTTGAAATTTTTGGTGGAAAATAAGATTACTTGAAGAAAAATTAAAGAGGGATCTACTAGTCCATTGGGCTATGGAGTCAAAGTCTAGCAAACAGAACTAAAAGGCAAGGCCAAGAGGATGCTAATGTATTCTAAGCAAGGTAGATAACCCTCAGAGATTTGCATAGATTATTTTGATGAGATGACTTGTTTTGGGATAAAGGGAAATGAAGAATCCTTTGATCCGGAAAAAGAGGAAGGAGGCAGGGGTCAAATGGGACTAGGAGCAATTAAGAGTTCATAAATCCGAAAATTAGTAGAGAATATTTAAATGATTAAGTAGTTAAGAAAAGAAGTTTTAACACTAGTCCTAAAGTAATACTACTATTTAATCATTGAGATTGAACAACATATATGAAATGAATGGAACTCAGAAAATAAACATTGACAAGATAGATGCACATTACTCTTCAAATTATCGCATGAATCCTAAATTATGAAGTCCAATTGGCAATTGTCTAGACTGCTGCTTTGAAATCAACACATGTGAGCCTCCAATATACCATCAAAATGTCTATAATGTTCTTAGAAATTTTATTCCACACTAAAAACTTTACAAATTGAAGTATTTATACAAATTCTAAACCAAAATATCTTGAAAAAAATATCAAGATTGTTTTACAAATATATCCAATTGTTTTACATAAATAGAACTTAATTAAAGGACACTCGAAAATAATGGATCTATTTGGCACTATTTTTATGGATAGGTGATTAAAAAAAGGAGAATTCGAATTTGATCCAACTCTTACTTGATGATGAGGCATCCAAGTCACTAACTGTTTCCTTTCTTTGTGCATTCTGCTCCAGCAATTCCGCAAACTTGGGGTCCACTGATACCATTTTATTTATCAATCCGAAATATATATGTAAAAATTGAAAGAGGTTATTGTATATAAATATGTTCTTGAAATAAACCTCTCTCATTTTCCTAAAATTCCTCTCTAGTTGGGCACAATAGGCTCTGCCAAACGATGTGTAAAACATATTTTTATAGAGTCTGAAAAATAGGTTGTAAATATGCACATGTATCTCTCATTCTGTACTACCTGTGAAAAGTGTGAGATAGGTTTTTGTAGATGGGTATCTTAGAAAAGAAAACCTCTTTTAGTATTTTAGGATGTATTTCTGATTGGCCACAATCTTCTCTGCTCAATGATGACCTAACAAGACTTTTTTTCAAAGAGAGATTTCAAATATTGTTTAATATGTCCAAATCCATAATGACTGTTAGAAAAGTCAAAGAGGTTTTTGTAGTAGAAGTCCTTAAGAATATAAATCTCCTTCAGTTTTTCAAAATTCAGCTTGGATTGATCACAATAGTTTCTGCAAAACAATGACTTAAACATGAAATTTCTGAATTTTTTTTCCTTCTTGTTATGTTTTCATCTTTTCACCTTTTTGTTCTTTTAACTTTTTTACTTTCACTTTGGATAAAGTTCATTTTTGGTGAAAGTATTTTCATCTATTTTTACCATTTACTACTTATGTATTTACTTTTACTGTTTACCTTTGACTGCTCTGTAACTTTGTTTTAACTTTCACTCTTACTTTTACCTGATCCACTTTAACCACTGATACTCTTTGACTGTTATGTTTTCAATGTCATTGTGAATTATGATTTCACTTTTACCATTCACTGTGCAAATTCCATCATTATAATCTCTCTCTGACTTGATTTTATTTTTTTCTTTGTATACAAATTGTTTGTTGAATGAAGCTTTTGATTTAAAATATGAGAATTTGGAGCAAACAATTCTGTCAACTAATATTGAAACTAATGGAACAATTTATTATTCTGATAATAAACTGAAAAAATCAAACAACTTGTTAATGAAACAGAGGTCTGCAAGGAGGTGATTGAAGGATTTTGAAAGACCTGTGGAATGATATTTTTCTGTGGAGTTTTAACTATTTTTTTAGGCATTCTGGCTTCTTTTGTAAGATTAAATGGTTTACAGAAGTAATTTACTTTAAACAGAGGGGTAATTGAGAAATTTAGGCTAAATATATATTCTTTTGGGCTTTTTCCTCAATTAGGTTTATCGGAGGATTTATATTGGGATAAG
Source organism: Pinus albicaulis (assembly GCA_034641835.2). NCBI lineage: Eukaryota > Viridiplantae > Streptophyta > Pinopsida > Pinales > Pinaceae > Pinus > Pinus albicaulis. The sequence continues at coordinate 1,686,278,590 of CM076578.1, forward strand.
ACAGGAAACAGGGTTTCCTGAATAGTTTAAATTGTAAAAAGGAGATTTTTAATAGATCTGTAGGCTTTAAAATCCTTTTGTGTTTCGGAATTGATCTTCAAAGGTCGTAAGTGGATGATTGGCTTTAAAAGGCACCGAGAGGAAATTAGGTTTCCTCGAAAAAATTGGCCAGGGTTTGACCTATTTTTGGGCAATTTACACAGTTAATTCTCCTATTTAACAGTTTGTCTTCTAATGGAAGGTTTCGAATTGACTGTGCAGGATGGTAATTTAATAAAAGATACATCATATTGTAGGTATTTTGATGCTTTTAAAAGGGTTTCTGAATCTTCTGGTTATTCCTGCGGATGGATCTAGATCACTGATGCAGGGAATTGCTTTAATGATTTTCAAATATGGCAAATTGTGGCCGGATTTGGCTTTTGGACAAGAGATTAAAAAATAGGGGCTTAGGTCTCTTTACACAGTCGAGTGGAGTTTTCTTACCAGTTGAGACTGCACAAATACATATGAAAAATGATATATCAAAGGTTTAAACTTTAATATGAATCAGCATAGAATGCATTAAATGTAGGTCTAATCCAAGGCGAGAGGTGGTTTGATTTTTAGAATGTGAAAAACCATTTGTGGGTTTTGCGTCGGGATAGAGTGGTATGTTTTTTTTTTTCAAATCGAATGCGATTGAATAATATGGCACCACTTTGCGTTGGGTGGTTTGATAAAACAACTCGTTTCGTGTGATTTCGAGCTCAGGGCCATCGATCAGGTTCGGAGCGCGAAACAGATCGTGTGTCGTTGGATCTAAAAATTGCGAGCGAATGGTCGGGATGTGATGGGAAGGTGTGGAGAAAAGTTTATGGTGGGGCCCAGATGGATTTATATGATGGCGCATTATAAATATAACAAAACGATTGTAAAAATAGATTGTATAACCAAAGTTTTAATATATGGAATGGTTTTTATATAAGCGGGTATAATGCACAAGGTCTTATTGGGCGATGTTATATATATAAAAGAACTTCATATATATGGTAAAAGAGCGCGTGGGGTGAGTTTATCCAAGGTTAGGATATGGTAAAGCTTAGAATGATAATAAGCTTTTTATAATGGCACGGATGAAAAAACTTTAGGATAAATGATATAAGAGAGGTGATGTGGTAAAGCTATATTTTTCCAATAGATTTATTTATATTTATATTTTTATTATATATTTATAGACTGTGGAGGGGTGCAATAACTACATGGGGTGGGATAATTTGTATATGGTTAGTTTTAGGCCAAAGGGGTTACTTTTTAGGTTTTTAATTTAACATGTGGATATTTAAATTTGGTCAAAAATCTTATAATGTGGGTTTTTGGGGATAATTAGATAAAATGGGTTATAATAATAGGATAAGGTTTATTTATAGGGATTTAATAAATAAATTAGAAGTTAATATGACCAAGGACAACGAAAAAAAACCAAAATATAATTAGATGACTAAGTAAAGTGATAATGTGAAAGCCAAACTTTATCATCTAAAATTTGACCACTTTTACCTAGAATATAATATTTTTGGAGGGTTTTTATGCTTTTATGAATGAATGAAATTAGTCAAAAGGGGATTTTATTTTTCATTAAGTAAAAGGTCTTTACTTATGAAATTAAAGTGTAATAGATGAATGTAGGGTAAAACATTATAATAAGGGATTTAAAAATAGTAATTCAACACTTATTAACTTATCAGTCATTGAGCCTTAGGTCTAGTCCCAACAGAAGTCAGAGAAATGCTCTGAGCCTCTTTGACTAGAAGTCTAAAATGTAGAAAAACTATAAGGGATAGGAAATTAGTGATTGTTTCGTGGTGTAAATATTTACGTGTTTCTTCCCACTTCTTTCTACCTACCCAACTTTTAATCTAACATTTTTTTCTTTCCTTTTACAGGTGCATTTGAGCTACCAACCTTGAAACATTTTATTCTTTTGAAAGTAGTAAAAAATAACTAAATTTACCATATATATTCTGAGGGCTCAGATTAAACTGATGAGATCCTCTTTATTCTCTACCTATCTACTGATTATTCAGGATTAAACTATCTGACTAATCTTTATTCCGTACCTATAACATGTAAATTGAAATATGACAAGTCAAGATTGAATAGTTCAACTCATCATGGATTATGGCATTTATTGACACTTTGCCTTAATCATCTAAAAGTAAAAAGTAGTGGCATTTGGACTTGCACTCTTTCACGTTTTATTTCTTTTTCTTTGGGGTATATTATTTTTTCTAGTTCCTTTGAATTTTCTTTTAGGAATTTCACCCTCTTTTTGATTTTTTTGATTTTTATTTTTTTTTACAAAATATGGGAAAACAACTTGCAGAAAGCAAGGTATGTACATATTTACAAGACTATCAAAAGTCAATTCCAAATTATGAATTCTATATTTATAGGACCCTAACAGTGGCTTCACACGGGGATGGAATCTCCTTGTGAGATGTCAAGAACACCATTGACTAGCAGCCTAATCCATTGGGCCAATCTCAAACACGCACTTGATGTGGCTGAAAATATTGAACTGGATATAGTCCTTTTTCTGCAAACTGAAATCTAATATGAAACTAAAAGAACATACTGCAATTCTCAAACCAATCTGGTTAGATCTTAAGTATATTTAGATTTAAATCTTAATGAATTATTCCAAAACTAGCTTAAAACTGAATGCTAAAAAATTTTCATAGCTTTGAGCTTATTTGCACTCATGTACCTACTCTAATCTATTGTTAATTTTGGTGAATCAGGTAATACAAAATTCCAATGAAGCCAGTCAGGTAGCTGTAGAAATGAATGGATAATTTGACTGCTTGTGATCAAACTTGGAAGTATAACTTGATCATGTGTCTTCATAATCAATGATATGATGTGGAATGGAAATTGCTGATATATTTGATCCTCATAGATAAAACATATTTGAAGATTTGAGCTAAAAATATTCTCCATATAATTTGCTATAGGATCATTAAAAGCATAATGTATGATTTGTGCTTCTAGGCCTTCAATGACTAGTTGTTCAGTTGTATTCTGAATATTAAACATATTTCTTCAGTCTTGTGTTTGAAAGAATAATCATGCTCAATCTGCAAGTCAAAAGATAATACAATTTCCTTTTGCTTTGGAGAAGGAAGATTTTCGAAGAATTCTTTAGTATCTCGGAAATTATAAGACTGAATTTGAGAATGTAAAAGTTTAATTTCATTTTCATAATTTTCAGAAATTATCTCAAGAACACATTTTTTAGGTTGAGGAGAATATTTTCTTAATTTAAAAATAAGAAAGAAAAGTCTTAGAAAATGCTCATCAAGCTAAAATTCTAATATCTCATCCCTCAAAATAGCTAGTGATTGTTCTGTGAAATTAACTTGAATTTTGAGAACATAATTATCATCATGTTGATCATACATAGGAAAATATTCAGAAGAAGGAATGTCATCAACCATAAACATTAGATCAGTAGATTTCTCTTCCAACAATCCTAATATATCTTGATTAGATTGGTTGCATTCTATTTGAAAGTCATTATTTTGCTCAATAGGAGTGCTATCAAGCAATGGGCATTTTTGTGAAGGTAGAATAACATGAGCATCAACCTATTCTTTTGTATCTTCATGGATAAAAATTTTAGTACGTTCATCAACATTAAAATAAGTAGAAAAAATTTCTTCATTATGTAAATATTTTGAGGATGCTTGCATGTTTAGAAGAAAATTGATTTCTTCTTTAGTGAGGGGGGGGTGGAAATCTCTGAATTCTTAGATTGAAATGACAATTGTTTTTTCTATGATCTAAAAATTGATCATGAGGTTGAATATTTTATTTAACTTCATTCAAAACATTAAATGAAACATCATTTGTTACTACAGAAGGGCTTTATGAATCTTGATTCATCTCCTGATCTATTTCATCTTTGTTTAACTCCTCTTGATTATCATGACATTTAACTTGAGAATGAAATTTATGGACTTCTTCTAATAAATATTCCGGATGCCAATTTCCAAAATATTCATCAATATTTTTAAGGTAATGTATGAGATCTTCAGCTTCATCACAACAATTTTCAGCTAATGATAAAGATGGAAAATCTTCTTTGTAATGCTCATAAAATACCTTATGAAAATATTTTAGAGAAAATAAACTAGCAGGTTTGAGAGCTTCGTACCATTCCCTTGCTTTTCCTTCTCAGTTTGCCATGAATATTTTCATGAGGCAATCCTCATGCAAATCACCCTTCAATCTCGATGAGTGTATATGAAATTTAATGAGATGTAACAAAGGATCATCAATATTCTCATCTTGAAACATGGGCAGATTTTTACCCCAATTTACCTTTGGTAGTTTTTGTGGAAATCCAGGTATATGATCTCTGCTTATGGGAGCATATATTCATTTTATTCTTGGATCATCTTGAAAATTAGCCATAACGAAAGGCCACTTTATCTGTAAAACCAAGTTAGATCCTTATATAAAATACAATATATATTGAAAAACTTTATTAACAAGAAAGAACATAATGTCTTGGATTAAGATCCAAGTTGAAAGCCTGATATTTATATATTTTTCTTCTAGGTTCATTCCTCCAGTGGAGTCTTGATTGTGAAATTGATGTGGAGTCGCCAGGTAGATGAATTTATCCTTTGTGTGTCTGACCATTGTCCACCATCATAGATCAGATCTGAACCTATAAAATATTTTTGAAGAAAAAGGTTAGTCTTCTCCAGTATGGTCGCCATTATGTTATCACTTAGTAATTTCTCCAGGTTCAAGAGAAATAGTCCGAGGTAACCACAAACCTACTTTGGAAATTTAGGATCTAGCCTTCCAAAATTTCATACAGGGCTCTCTCTTTATGATTTAACTTTTTTTTTTTTAATATTTTAGGCTAGTTATGATAGTTCAATTTGGTTTTGGTTTTGAAATTTTTCGTGGAAAATAATAATACTTGAAGAAAAATTAAAGAGGGATCTACTAGTCCATTGAGCTATTGAGTCAAAGTCTAGCAAGCAGAACTAGAAGGCAAAGCCAAGAGGATGTGTATTCAGGGCAAGGTAGATAACCCTTAGAGATTTGGATAGATTGTTTTGATGAGATGGATTCTTTTGGGATAAAGGGAAATGAAGAATCCTTTGATCTAGAAAAAGAGAAAGGAGGCAGGGGTCAAACGGGACTAGGAGCAATTAAGAATTCCTAAATCTGGAAATCAGCAACAAACATTTAAATGATGAAGTAGTTAAGATAGGGAGTTCTAACACTAGTCCTGAAGTAATACTCCTATTTAATAATTGAGATTGAACAACATATATGAAATTAATGGAACTCAGAAATAAACAATGACAAGATAGATGCACTTTACTCTTCAAATTATCGCATGAATCTTGAATTATAAAATCCAATTGGCAATTGTCTAGACTGCTACTTTGAAATCAACACATGTGAGCCTCTAAAGTACCAGTAAAATGTATATAATGTTCTTATCAATTTTATTCCACACTAAACACTTCAAAAACCGAAGTATTTATACAAATTCTAAACTAGAATATCTTGAAAAAATATCAAGCTTGTCTTACAAATATCTCCAACTATTTTACATAAATAGAACTTAATTAAAGGACACTCAAAACTAATGCATCTATTTGGCACTATTTTTTATGGATATGTGATTAAAAATATTATAATTCGAATTTGATCCAACTCTTAGTTGATGATGAGGCATCCAAGTCAGTAACGGTTTCCTTTCTTTGTGTATTCTGCTCCAGCAATTCTACAAACTTGGGGTCCAATGATACCTTTGTATTTATCAATCAGAAATAGACAGGTAAAATGTGAAAAATTTATTTTATATAAATACATTGGTGAAATAAACCTCTCGCATTTTCCTAAAATTACACTCCAGCTGTGCACAATAGGCTCTGCAAAACGATGTGTAAAACAAAGTTTTACAAAGTCTGAAAAATAGGCTGTAATGATGTGCATGTATATATCATTTTGTAATACGTGTGCCAAAAGTGAGATATTTTTTTTTAGATGGGTCTCTTAGGAACAAAAACCTCCTTCAGTTTTTTAAGATGTATTTCTGATTGGCCACTATATTCTCTGCAAAATGATGACCTAACAAGAATTTTCTGCAAGGAGAGCTTTCAAATATTGTTTAATATTTACAAATAGATAATGGTTGTTAGGAAAGTGAGAGAGGTTTTTGTAGTAGAAGACCTTAATAATATAAACCTCCTTTGGTTTTTAAAAATTCATCTCGGATTGGTCACAATAGTTTTTGCAAAACAATTACTTAAACATGAAATTTCTGAAAAAATGTTCCTTCTTGTTATGTTTTCATCTTTTCACCTTTTTGTTATTTTAACTGTTTTATTTTCACTTTGGTTAAAATTGATTGTTGGTGAAAGTAGTTTCATCTCCTTTTACCATTTACTGTCTCTGTATTTACTTTTATTGTTTACCTTTGACTGCTCTATAACTTTGTTTTAACTTTCACTCTGACTTTTACTTGATACACTTTAACCACTGATACTCTTTGACTGTTATGTTTTTAGTGTCATTGTGAATTATGATTTCACTTTTACCATTCACTGTGCAAATTTCATCATTCTGATCTCTCTCTGACTTGATTTTATTTTTTCTTTGTATACAAACTGTTTGTTGAATGAAGCTTTCGATTTAAAATCTGAGAATTTGGGGCAAACAATTTTGTCAACTAGTATTGAAAATGATGGCCCAATTTCTTATTCTGATAATAAACTACAAAAATAAAAAATAATTTTTAATGAAACATAGATCTGCAACGAGGTGATTTAAGGCTTTTGAAAGCAATGTGGAATGAGATTTGTCTATGGAGGTTTAACTCTGTTTTTAGGCATTTTGGCTTCTTTTGTAAGATTAAATGGTTTACAGAAGTAACTTACTTTAAACAGAGGGGTAACTGAGCAATATAGGCTAAAGATATCTTCTTTTAGTCTTTTTTCTCAATTAGTTTTATCTAAGGATTGATACTGGGATAAGACAGGAAACAAGGTTTCCTGAAGAGTTTAAATTGTAAAATGGAGTTTTTTAATAGATCTGTAGGCTGTAAAATCCTTTTGTGTTTCAGAATTGATCTTCAGAGGTTGTAAGTGGATGATTGGCTTTAAAAGGCACCCAGAGGAAATTAGGTTTCCTGGAAAAAAATGGCCAGGGTTTGACCTGTTTTTGGGTAATTTACACAGATAATTCTCCTATTTAACAGTTTGTCTTCTAATGGAAGGTTTCAAATTGACTGTGCAGGATGGTAATTTAATAAAAAATACCTAAAATTGTAGGTATTTTGATGCTTTTAAAAGGGTTTCTAAATCTTATGGTTATTCCTACAGATGGATCTGGATCGCTGATGTAGAGAATGACTTTAATGATCTTCACATAAGGAAAATTGTGGTCAAATTTGGCTTTGGGACAAGATATTAACAAATAGGGGCTTAGGGCTCTTTACACAGTTGGGCGGAGTTTTCTTACCAGTCGGGACTGCACAAATACATTTGAAAAATGATATATCAAAGGTTTAAACTTTAATATGAATCAACATAGAATGCATTAAATGTAGGTCTAATCCAAGGCGGGAAGTGGTTTTATTTTTCGAATGTGAAAAACCACTGGTGTATTTCTCGTCAGGATAGAGTGGTAAGTTATTTTTTGGAAATCGAACACGATCAAATAATATGGCACCACATTGCATTGGGTGGTTTCATAAAACAACTCATTTCACCCGATTTCGAGCTTAGGGCCATCGATCAGCTTTGGAGCGTGAAACAGATCATGTGTTTTTGGATCAAAAAATTGGGAGCGAACGGTCGAGATGTGATGGGAATGTGCGTGGAAATGGTTATGGTGGGGCCCGGGTGGCTTTATACGATGGCGCATTATAAATATAACAAAACCTTTGTAAAAATAGATTTTATAACCAAGGTTTTAATATATGGAATGGTTTATATATAAGCAGGTCTAATGCAAAAGGTTTTATTGGGCGATGTTATATATATAAACAAAGTTCATATATATGGTAAAAGAGCGCGTGAGGCGAGTTTTAACCAAGTTTAGCATATGGTAAAGCTTAGAATGATAATAAGATTTTTATAGTGGCGTGGATGAAATAACTTTAGCATAAATTATATAAGAGAGGTGATGTGGTAAAGCTATATTTTTCCAATAGCTTTATTTATATTTTTATTTTTATTATATAGTTATAGACCATGGAGGGGTCCAATAACTATATGGGATGGGATTATTTATATATGGTTAGTTATAGACCAAAGGGGGTATTTTTTGGGTTTTTAATTTAATATGTGGATATTTAACTTTGGTCAAAAATGTTATAATAGTGGGTTTTTGGGGATAATTAGATAAAAGGGATTATAATAATAGATAAGGTTTATTTAAAGGGATTTAATAAATAAATTAGAAGTTAATATGAATAAGGACAATGAAAAAACAGCAGAATATAATTATATGACTAAGTAAAGTGATAATGTGAAAGCCAAGCTTCATCATTTAAAATTTTGACCACTCTCACCTAGAATATAATACTTTTGGAGGGTTTTTATGCTTTTATGAATGAAGGAAATTAGTCAAAAGGGGATTTTATTTTTCATTAAGTAAAAGGTCTTTACTTATGAAATTATAGTTTAATAGATGAATGTAGGGTAAAAGATGATAATCATGGATTTAAAAATAGTAATTCAACACCTTTTAACTTATCAGTCATTGAGCCTTGGGTCTGGTCCCAACAGAAGTCAGAGAAATGCTCTGAGCCTCTTTCACTAGAAGTCTAAAATGCAGAACAACTATAAGGGATAGGAAATTAGTGATTGTTTCTTAGTGTAAATATTTACATGTTTCTTCCCACTTCTTCTACCTACCCAAATTTTAATTTAACATTTTTTTCTTCCTTTTTGTAGGTGCATTTGAGCTAGAAACCTTGAAACATTTTATTCTTTTGAAAGTAGTAAAAACTAACTGAATCCACCATATATCTTCCTAGGGCTCAAATTAAAATTATGAGTTCCTCTTTATTCTCTACCTATCTACTGATTATTCAGGATTAAATTGTCTGACTAATATTTATTTACTATCTATAAATGTAAATTGAAACATGACAAGTCAAGATTGAGTAGTTCAACTCATCATGGATTATGGCATTTATTGACACTCTCCCATAATCATTTGAAAGTAAAAAGTAGTGGCATTTGGACTTGCACACTTTCATGTTTTATTTCTTTTTCTTTGGGGTATATTATTTTTTCTAAGTCCTTTGATTTTTCTTTTGGAACTTTTACCCTCTTTTTGAATTTTTTGAATTTTTTTTATTTTTTTACAAAATATGGGAAAAAGACTTGCAGAAAGCAAGGTATGGACATATTTACAAGACTATAAAAATTCAATTGCAAATTATGAATCCTATATTTATAGTACCCTAATACAGTGGACCAATGTCCCTCACAAGGATTTTGCATGAACCTGGAGAGGATACCAACAACAAATGAAATGTCTGGTCTGGTAGTAGTGAGGTGGTTGAGAATTCCTACAAGTTGTCTATACTTTGTTGCATCCTAAAATTAGTTTCCTTCAATGGATGTGAGCTTCAAGTTCTTCTCCATTGGATTAGTTAAGGGATTCCACTTATTCATGCTAAACTTTTTCAACAGATCCACAATTTACTTCTTCTGAGGGATGAATATAAACTTTGGATGTTGAGTTACTTCAATCCCAATATAATACTGAACATAGCTCAAGTCATTAATTTCCAAACCATTCCTCAATTCCTTCTTTATTGATGAAATTCATCTTTCATTGTTATCTGTCATAAAAATATCATCTACATACACCACAAGTTGCATCATCAATATCATAATGTTTGAAGTTGAGTTTCAAGAGATGCTCAGTTAACTTATCATACGTGGCGCCCGGTACTTTCTTGAGGTCATACAAGGATCATACATGCTTACATACATTATTTTCTTGGCCATTCACAACAAATCCTTCTAGTTGGGGCATAAAACATTTTCTTTCATATCTCCATTCAAGAAATATTTTTTTACATTCATTTGATGGACTTCAAAACCGCTCTGAGCTGCCAAGGAAAAGAGTGCCTGGACGGTATCCAATTTTTTTGTGGGGGAAAGTCTCCTCATAGTTAACCCCTTATTTCCATGAAAAACCTTTTTCCACAAGTGTGGCTTTGTGCTTGTCAAGTGAGCCATTATCTTTATACTTGTTCTTGTAGACCCACTTGTATCGAATTGGTTTTGTTCCCAATGGAGGATCAACCAACTTCCCGGTGCCATTATTTATCAAGGCATCATATTCCTTCTACATCACTTCCTTCCATTCATCAGGAGAATTGGATTCTTTTAAGGAAGCTGCTTCAAAATCTATAGACAAATTTAGTTCACAATCATAATAAACATCCATATCAATAGGTAAATGAAAATCATCTACATCACTTCCATTTTTCCTGGTGGAACTTCATCTTCATTTCTTTCCAACCCCACAAGATGAAAATTTTCAAGTGTCCTTGTGAGGCATTTTGGATGACCTTTCCGATATTTCCCAAGCTTCTTATTTGACTAAGTCAGGGCTGAAAAAATATTTAATCTCCCAATTCTATCAATCATGTCACTCAAAGTTTCATCGTGGTTGGAGCTTCATTTGGGGGAGAGAGTGATTCATAAGAAAATTCCACAAATTGATCAAGTATAGGAACCCCCTCTTCAAGATGTGGAATTCGATTATCAAATTCTTGAAAATGACTTTCCATTCCCGAATCTATCCAAGCCAACATGTCTCTCAACAATATTATCAACCTTGGAAGATTGAAGAAATATGGCATCTCAAGATACTAAAAACTTCTTATTAACTTCATGATAGAGATGATATGCTTTGGAGGTATTTGAATACCCCAAGAAGATACACTTACGACTCCTTATACCAAGCTTGTTTCTTTGTTCCTTAGGTTTCAAGGCATAAGAGGTGGAACCAAATACCCTGAGATGCCTTACCAAAGGAATGTGGCCATGCCACATTTCATAAAGGGTCTTGTTTCTAATAGAATTAGATGGACACCTATTCTTTATATAAACAACACATAGAACTTTGTCATGAAAAAACATATATTTTACATACTTGAAAAACATTATGGAACGTACCATATTTAAAATTGTCATGTTCATTCTTTCAGCCACTCTATTCTGTTGGGCATTATAAGATATAGTTGTTTCATGTTTGATCCCATGTTGGTGAAGATAATTTTAAAATTCATATGAAGTGTATTGTTTTCCATTATGGTGTGAATAGAGAAAATATGAGTTTGTGCATCATTTTCAATCCATTCCTGAAAGTTCTTGAATCTTTGAAAAGAATCATATTTGTTCTTCAATAAATAAACCCAACACATTTTGTTGTATTCATCAATAAATATCATCATATATTTATTTCCATTTGCATAAGGAATGGGAATTGGGCCACATAAATCTAAATGAATGAATCTAGAATGTGAATCATGAAAATATTGTTTCATATGCTTTCCTAGGGTACACGCATCACATTGCTTAATTTTCCTAGGCATTGTAGGAAAACAAGTAATGACATTTTTCTTCAACAATCGAAGGTTTTCATAGTTCAAGTGTCCAAATATAGCATGCCATAAAATACTTGTTGGAAATGTACCTTCATCATAGTGAGAATCGTATGCAAAGTTTTATGCACGAGCAGAGGTACCTTGCAGCTTCATAAGTATTTCTTCTTCTATCCCCGTCATGACAAGTGAAAAATTTGATGCTTTTATGACCTCAAATTTGACATAAAAAATATGAATGGAGTTTCCTTTTTGGCGGATATGGAACAAAGACAACAAGTTTCTCCTCAACACTAAGAGATATAGAACATCATGCATAAAAAATTATCAAAGACCATGCAATTTGAATCGATGGCTTGAGTTTCAATTTGTCTATAAAATATACTTCTCCCTCATCATTTTCAGTAAATTATTCAAAAAAAGATCTTCTAAAAGTGATGTGGCAGGTTTCTCCTGAATCAAGCAACCAATCATTTTCCAAGAAGCAAGTGAAGCATTACAAATTTTTTTAGCTACTCCAACATTACAATATGCCACAACATAATCACTGGATTCGGGTGCTTTAACTTTCTCTTATTCATGGGTTTTACCTTTGGCTTAATTTATTTCTTGATCAATTATCTGTCAAGGAGACTTACATGCAGATGCATCATGTCCATCACTATTGAAATGTATGTAATGAAGATCAAAATTTTCTCCTTGAAATTATCTTCCCCCTTGCCTATGAAATTTCTTCTTCTTCTTCCTCTTCGGACAAATTTTGATCCAGGTGGGTCTAGACACACTCAAGTGATCAAGAGCATTCAGAAATGGTCAAAATTCAAAATGTTCAGATTGCTCTTAAACCAGGTTCAGATTTAAGTACTCGTCGACCTGATTCCAATTATATGAACAGATCTCCAATCAGAGTCCGTATGGAGAAGATAGAGTGAGTCAAAGTTTTGGTCAAATTTGGGTAGTGGGTCAGGATTAAGTGTACCACAAATTCAACGTCAAACAGAAGGGAATCCAGCACCAAAAAATGGGTGAAATGTGTTCTCTTTAATTTTCCCAATGACCCATATTTTTAGTTAAAATAAAAAATGAATAATTTGTTTTAAAATATAAAAAAAATATTAAAAAGGTGGTTGGTTGTCAACCCCACCACCCTCGCCAGAACTATACAACATATATGCATTTAAAAAAAATTATGGTTCGACAGGCTGTGACCCCTGCCAATACCCGTGGCCCACGGTGTGAACACCGTATCATATATCTGACAAAACGGCGGAAACGTGAAGCTGGGTTACACTTTTGTGAGAATCAGGGCCCGGAATGTTTTTCCAACAATAGTTCAGCCGAAATTTTTTACAAGTTCAGCCGAACTATCACAAAGTTCGGTCGAACTTTCTTATAAATTTCGGCCAAACTCTAGATTCCGTTTACAGTGACGGCACAGTGACGACGCTGGAAAACAGAATTTTTACCGGAGTTTGGAAAACCGACAATTAAAGTTCAGCTGACGCAGTGCTACTTCAGATTTACTATCTCACACAGAATTGCAGACACTTTGTTTTCTGCTCTCTGTTTTTTTTTAATACACAATCATTTTTATCCACATTAGCTTGTTTTATATATATATATATATATATATATATATATATATATATATATATATATATAGATATATATATATATATATATATATATATATATATATATATATATATATATATATATATATAACTAATTCTAAAATATTTATGAATTAAACTTGTCACGGCATATTAAAAAACATTATTTCGGCAGAAACGTGAAGCTGGGTTACAGTTTTGTGAGAATCGGGGCCCGAAATTTTTATCCAACAATAGTTCGGCTGGAAATTTTTACAAGTTCAGCCGAACTATTACAAAGTTCCGCCGAACTTTCTTATAAAGTTCGGCCGAAATCTATATTCTGTTTACAGTGACGACACAGTGACGGCGCTGGCAAACAGAATTTTTGCCGGAGCTTGGAAAATCGACAATTAAAGTTCGGCCGACGCAGTGCTACATCAGATTTACTGTCTCACATAGAATTGCAGACACTTTGTTTTCTTCTCTCTATTTTTTTTTAATACACAATCATTCTTAGTTTCACACAGTTGTCTTATATATATATATATATATATATATATATATATATATATATATATATAAGTCTAAAATCTTTATGAATTAAAATTGTCACGGCATATTAAAAAACATTAAACGGTGGAAACGTGAAGCGGGGTTACACTTTTGTGAGAATCGGGGCCCAATTTTTTTTTCCAACAATAGTTCGGTCGAAAATTTTTACAAGCTCGGCCGAACTATTACAAAGTTCGGCCGAACTTTCTTATAAATTTCAGCCGAACTCTATATTTCGTTTACAGTGACGGCACACTGACGGCGCTCGCAAATAGAATTTTTGTCGGAGTTTGGAAAACTGGCAATTAAAGTTAGGCCGAAATACTAAAAAATTTCGGTCGAACTATGAGTTCGACCGAAATTTTAATTTTAAAATAGTTCGGCCAAACTATTTTCTATAAATAAATCGCCCGCGAATGTTTATGGTTTACTGTTTCATTGTTCGCGCGTTGTTATTGCGGTTTATCGTGTTCGCACTGTTGTTGCTGCCGACGCCCTGGTGCTCCTGTCGCCGCCCTATTTCTCCTGTTTTCTATGTAGGTAAGGCTCGAATTCAGTCTTTTGAAATGTGTTTATGCTCATAACAAGAGGAGAAATAGGTTCCTTACTTTCTATCTTTCACTTTCACGATAATTATGCTAGTACCTTATGCACTGGTATAGAGAATACCTTTATATATCTTGTACAGATGTAGGCTATGAGTTTCGCTTAACAGTGATACTATGCTTCATAAATTTTTTACTTTTTCTTATACTCGAAATATCCCTTCTTATCCCTTATTAAGGGATAATGGAGGTGCAAAAAGTCTACGATTTGTTTTCCAGAAGGGTCAAACTTGAGAGGAATATTAAATTATCCCTGACATCCTTTTCCATTTGGCTTTAATTCCCTCTAAATAATCTCACTTTTGAACCATGTAATTTTATTTTTTCTTTGTTATTAGTGTTAAAAATAGTGCCCAAAAATGCGTTCTAGTTAACTCCACAAATTTGGCCGGCAAAGAGAAGATACCCCACCTTAGCCCAAATGGTATGATGTTTCTCTGTACATGAGGCCTTGAAAATACACCACTTTTGCAAGCCTTTCAGGCAACGACAAGTGTAGAGGATGCGAAACAGTTTACCAAATATTAGGCTCACCTGCTGCTCTAATAGTCTACGCAGTATCACTGTTTTAGATATATTAGGCTCGCCTGCTAGCCGTAACAATCTACCACGTCCAAAAAAAAATAGAGCCTTGTGGGTACCATTCATATTGAGTACTAGAGAGCATCTTTTGATCAGCAACAATGAGTAGTATGCAATTGACAGGCTTGTTGTGCGGATAATAGTCTAGTAAAAAAATGAACCCCTATGGAACAGCATACAAGTGAGTACAGGCTCGCTTGAAAAGACATTAGGCTCATTTGAAAACCATTACTATATACCACGTCCAAAAACATAGCATGTGGATACCATTTATATTGAGGACTGTCAAGTCTGTTGAGGAAATTGCAGCAATATTTTTAATAATCCTTGTGATTATATAAGAAACATCAGGCTCGCTTGCAGGTTAATACAGGCTCGATTGAGTACTAAATAAAACACAGACAACATCTTTTGTTGGAAATATTTTCCTCCCTTCTTGACTAGAATTTTGGAAACCTGCTCTGTCTTGAAAACCCTTCTTGGAGTCTCTCTCTAGCTAGAACTGCACCTACACTCTGCAACTAGCCAAAAAACAGATTTGAAATATTTGAATAATTTTTTATATAATTGAAATTCAAAAACAAATGATTTTCTCCAAGTTTTAATTGTTTAAAATATGATTGTTTAAAATTGAAAGATCTTTTTTCTTGTATATTTGAAGCTCTCCATTATTATATAAAAGGATTTTATTCTTGTATATTTTTACCATATAGTAATGTCAGTGTATGAAGTTTTAAATTGTTTTTATTATTTTTATTATATGTTAGATGTGATTTTGACTGAAAATTCTTCTTTTTTATTTATTAATTAAAAAAAATTATTAGAAAAATTATTTCTTTAAGCCTTGGAATTTACAATCAAAATTAGAAAATGTTTTTATATCTAGAAACTATTTATGAAAATTTTAATATTGTCTGATTTTCTCTACCATGTCCTTTTTACATATATCTAGAATAATATTATTTGTAGTTTCCGGTTTTTTGTAACATTTTACTACCATAATCAAAATCTATAGAAATAATAATCTAACATTATAATATCTTGAAATGGAGCTAGCCAACTCAAATATAGTATTGCAAATCCCTGACTAAGTTAGATGAGGAGGCTATGTATTACTTAGTATTGTATCCATATTGGGGTTGCAAGTTCTATGGGTTAAAAAGAACACTTACAAACAATTTGTTTTCCATATGACCTCTCTTTTTCATAGATAAATTTCATTCTTTTAGCCATTATGGATTTGAGAAAAATACATCCTGATAGGCCAATAAAATGCCTTAGCAATGAATTAAACATGAACAACTATTAAATATGGGTAACCAAGTAGCATCAAAACAAACAACTAAATCACCAAGGCTAGTAGTGATAAATAATAAACATTCTAGGATACATAAAAATTCAATGTAAATAATTTTTTTACCTAAAATCACTAGATGGTGAGGCCCACAACAACAACTGCAAAAGCAATGCAATATAACCAATCAAACTACAGCAACAAAACATATGGTCTTGAATGAGGTTTTGGACTCTTTAGATATAAATGTACATAATGGAAATGTATCTTATATAAAACTTTAATCCATGTGCTTAACCTTAACATTGACACAAATGGAATAAAATTTTACTCATTTCTTTATGATAGAAAAATATTCAGATGAGTATTACCCACATATCCGAAGTCAAAAGGGATAGATTAAAAAGGGATGCTCTGGTCATATATAAAATATAAATTAAAGAAGCATGACATGACATATTAGTAATACAAATTAGATATGCGTACCAATTATGTTCATATAACACAACAAATAGATGATTCAATACAAATGTCACATAGAATTCATATTTAGCTCATGGGCCTTAAACTTAAATTATATATCTAGCATTACATTAAGCTATAGGAGATAAATCAAAGAAGCATTTGAATGTAAATTAAACATGTCTAATAATTATGTCCTTTAGTTCAATAAATAGATAATAATTTGCAAATGCCATATCTAAACTATATTTCATCTAAGTAGCTTTCAATTTAAACTTGTATCTAATGTTAAATTATATAAAAGAATAACAGTAATTCAATCTTCAAAATAATATTTAGAGTTGGTATAAAATGTGACATAATTTTCCTGTGTGGAAAAACATAGTTACTGAGAGTTCAAAACTCATGCATTTGAATAGAAAGTGGGTATACGAATGAGCAAGTAGATTTTTTCTAGAAATGAGAAAGTGAAGGTTGATAGAGAGCCACACAAAATTGCAAATTCATACCTTACCAAAATTGTTAGATCCTTTTAAAGAAAACATATTTAATCAACTTTCATTGAAATATATGATAAACTCAACCCAATTTTATGAAAAGTAGTATACCATTTTTTACATAATTTCACATAATACAAATAGATATAAATTTTAATTAAGTATTGTTATAAAGTTTTAACTACCCATCAAGAGATGGCCAGGTGATTGAGACATGGCATCATCACAATAAAAAACCAAGTACAAATTGTAGTAATCCTAGAATCATGCCTTACATGAGGTAAAATTGGGGAACTCATGACTTGTACTATAGATAAAAAAACATTTACCCTTACCAAAAAATATATGATAAAAATTGACAAACTACATAAGCTTAAGCTTAAGGGGATATAATCCTTCTTGCCTTCCATATAGATAATAAAAATGATTGTTCCAAGTCTCATGTTGCTTCTCATGT
This sequence comes from Pinus albicaulis, assembly GCA_034641835.2. Lineage (NCBI taxonomy): Eukaryota > Viridiplantae > Streptophyta > Pinopsida > Pinales > Pinaceae > Pinus > Pinus albicaulis. The sequence goes on from CM076578.1 coordinate 1,686,296,284, forward strand.
TATTTTATAAACCTTGATTGGAAAGAAAAATAGGAGGGCAGAAATGTAAGAAATATAAAACATAATGAAACACAACGTAAGAAATAGAGAAAATAATGAAACACACACATAAATATCTCTAGACAATCAACACAATTATTTTCCTAGGAAATCCTTATATGGGAGACAAGCAACCCTAAAAAGTAATGATGCTCTAGACTCCTTTTTCCCTAGGAAATCCTTATGGGAGAAAAACAACACTAAAATGTAAACATGCTCTACTCTCTTTTCTGGTATGGAAAATATGTGAGTACAAAGAAAGAGGTAATCTCTCTAGAGTTAGCTAAGATTTTTAGCATGTAAGGTTGCTATAAAAACTTAACTTCATACATTTTTTCTCTCTAAATTCACACTCCTAGTGGTATTTTCAACTATGGAACAAAATACAATAACACAAAATGGAACTCTTATTCCTCCTAGTGGCCAAGTATTTAACCTAGTGTGATAGCCAACTAGGTGTAAGATTTGACTCTGTCAACCATTAATGAGGTTTGTGATTTTAGACCTTTTAGAGTCTTGTTAAAATTCCACATGTAGCTAGCTTGCCATGCATGAGTAATGGGGCTAAGATGTCATTCTCTCATACCATGGTGGTCAACATGATAGGTCAACTTACTAAAGGCATAAATTTTGAATGAACTTCATTTGATGTTTTTCTTGCACCATTGGATATGTCTTTAAGTGTAGAATAATGGTCAAGATTTTGGCACAAGGGATAATCGTTTGACCCCCAGAAATGTCATTTAATGCCTCAAAATGACACCAAAAGGTTTTAGACCCCAATTCTCCACCCACCATTAAAATGACCCTACAAGTTGATTATTTAAGTTTTTTCACTCTATAAGCATCAAAATATATGACAAATAATATAATTATCCAATCTAGATCATTATTTAATAATTTGTTAAAATTATGAGTAAGATATAATTAATGGAATTTAAATAAATAGCGTTAATTCATTGAACACCCTTTTACATGTTCCTTGTTGATACTTTGAAAGTAATACTTTTTGAAAAATAATTTGTTTATGGATTCTATTTTCCACATTCTCTCAACCATATCAAAAACCTTCTTATAATATTTGAAATCGAAGGTCTTTTCCATACCAAAGTATGTTCTTTTAAAACATGTTTTCTTGGTGATATGGGTGATTTAGAAATGATTGGGAGAGCAAAATTCCTTGAATTTAATACATGTACAATATGTTTGGTTCATGCCACTAAGCCAAGAATTTTAAATTCAACTGAATTTTAATATAACCAACTAAATCTTGCAAAAAAGGAATAAAACAATTTATGTTAGGGTTATGGATTTAGGCATTGAAACAACACACCATGATATTTCAAATTTAAAAATAATGGTTTGAGTCCTAGGTAGCTCAGAATCCTATTTGTTTTCAAAATAAGGATGCACTCCCATTTGATTCTCAGATTAGGTTGTAATCATGAGGCTCTCGCTCAAGAGTGGACCTTCCCAAAATCTTGTGACGTCTTGTCACAAACAAAACCATCAAATTGAAAACACATCATGCAAGAAACATAGCTCGTTGACATATATCATTTTTCTCCTTCAAAGAAAAAAAATTCACATCATGTGAATATCTCCATGTACTCTTACATATTGGTGTACAAAACCTTCAACCAAAAACAAGTTCACAACATGCCTCTTCAAACAACTGACTCTGAATTCAAATAATAGAGCTCATGTACAAATTTCCATATTTGTTGCATTTAAGTGTGTTAACATAACTCTACTTTCAACGTCTTGCTTCATGCAACATGCACCATAATTTGAATTTGTAAAGAAATTCATGAAACATCAAAATACATGCAAGGCCTTAATTGGATTAGAAATCTAACCATATTTTAGCAAACCATTTCAATGGCGCATCTTTGAGCTACACTTCATCATGTGAATCATCTTGACCTTCATCGATTATGGAATCTTCTTTTCCATTATTGTCGTTATCTATTTCCACCTCCTTCAAATGTTGTGGATGACTTGTTGGATACAAAGTCCAACACTTCTCCACAAGGTGACCTTTCATTGGGTGAAATGGTAAATGTGTACAGAAATTTGGGGCCAATGACTGATTCGTTTGTAGAACCGATGAGAAAGAGAAAACAAACAATGATAGGTCTTGATAAATGGTAGGACATAAAACAAAAAGTTACAAGAGTAGAGGCCAAGTCAATGTTTAATTATAAGGAAGGGCCAAAAAGAAAAATGTTGAAGGTGCAATATTTCAGGTACCTAGACAAAACTGGTTATTTGTATGATCGACATCTTGCAGCCTTTGGAAGGCTTCCATGGAACGATGAGGTTCCTGTTTATTTTGCACAAATGTTTTATGCAGATTTTTTTTTGGGTATGAAACCCGACTACAATGACCTTCCTTCAAAATTTTTTGGCCCGGGGAGAGTAAGGGCGTTAAGCGA